>CP092727.1:11136542-11686542 GCA_030273425.1 Microplitis manilae | reverse complement strand
CGCAACTTCTTTCTCAATCAATCTCTTCCCTTTTCTTTTCCTTCAGGACCTCTCTTACAAACATTGTCATCGTCTTAAAATTGTCTGCCGTCGCCAACATCCAAGGTATCACCAAGTCAGCGGCATTTGGCACTTCTTTCTCCTCCTGAAAGCGTAGCCGTATTTCCGACCAACGCTGACAGGAAAAGAAAGTGTGCTCGGCAGAGTCGACAACTTGCGGACAGTATTGGCAGTAAGGATCGGTTCGGATCCCCATGCGATACAGATACTCATTAAACTGGCCATGACCGGACAGAAATTGGGAAAGATAGTAATCTACCTCTCCTTCTCTCCGTGAAATCCAATCACGGACTCGATTAATGAGTCTAAATGTCCAACGTCCCGTTTCCGCAGATTCCCATCGCTCTTGCCAGAGTTTCAGGGTCTCCTCGCGTTCTCGAGCCTTTACACTCTCCAACGGTTCTTCCCCAGCCCTACGGGCATCCCAGATGCGCCTCCTCTCGAACCCCAAAAGGTCGATCGGAATCACACCCGCAATGACCAGCACGGCTGCAATAATAATAATAATAATAATAATGATAATAATAATAATAATAATAATAATAATAATAATAATAATAATAATAATAATAATAATAATAATAATAATAATAATAATAATAATAATAATAATAATAATAATAATAATAATAATAATAATAATAATAATAATTTATTTAAATTATAAATTTATTTAAATTTATAATAATATTTTATATTAATTTTTTAATAAAATATATTGTAGAACTTTCCGGGAAAAACAAAGTCTCTGCAACGAACATGCTTGCTGTCCCGGTACTTCTGTACTCTTTCGGTGTCCTGAAATGGGCCCGAAAAGAGCTCAGAGATCTCGATATCGAGACACGCAAAGTAATGAATATGCATCGGAGCATGCACCCTAAATCCTCAATCACCAGATTATACCTTTCCCGGCACATCGGAGGGAGAGGTCTACAGAGCTTGGAGTGTCTGCACGATCGTTTGGTTTTGGGTATAACATACGAGGTTGTCAATTTCACAGCAGATGAAGACGACATTCTTATGCAAATTGTTCATAGTCATGAAAATAGGCATAAGGGAGCGTTTTTATATAAGGCAGCAATGTACGCAGCAAAATCCCTCGGTCTTGTAAGAGTAAACCCGCTTATTGGACTCCCTAAGGAGGAATTTACGACGGTCATCAGGAATGCTGAGCAACAAAGACTGCTTAGTACGCATATGGACAAGTCCATGCACAGCGTGTTCTTTAAACACGTGCGTGATCATGGCTTGTCCACACAGCTGACGTTTTCCTTCCTTAAGTCAGCTGGCCTGATGTCCGAGACCGAAGGATATATTTTTGCCTGCCAAGATGGTGTTATTAACACTCTCGAATACCGTGCTAAAGTGCTCCAGACGCAGCTACCCGACACTTTGTGTCGGGTTTGTAAACAACATCCTGAGACGCTTATGCATCTTTTGTCAGCATGTCCTGTGCTGGCAAGAAATGCATACGTCCAGCGTCACAATGCTGCTCTGCGAGTACTTTATTACCATCTTCGACACACGCACGGTATCGACAAAACACCAGTGCTGCCTTATCTGCCAGGAGATATTCCGCAAGTCGTTGAGAATGACCGTTGCCGTATTTATTGGAACGTGCCATTCGCAACAACGCGGAAAATCGACCATAATAAACCTGATATTGTGCTCTTCGATAAAACCGCTCGTAACATTTATGTTATTGAGTTCTCAGCTCCGGCTGAGTATAACATCACGGTAAAAGAGGAGCACAAACACGAAATATATCAGGATCTCCTGTTTGAAATTGGCAAACTTTACCCAGGCTATCGTGTCAAGCTTGTCGTACTCACAGTTGGCGTCCTAGGAGGGATGAAACAGTCTTTCAAGACCGAGGGATTTTGCCGCGTAAATTGCTGCCTTATATAAAAACGCTCCCTTACGCCTATTCTCATGACTATGAACAATTTGCATAAGGAAGTCGTCTTCATCAGCTGTGAAATTGACAACCTCGTATGTTATACCCAAAACCAAACGATCATGTAGACACTCCAAGCTCTGTAGACCTCTCCCTCCGATGTGCCGGGAAAGGTATAATCTGGTGATTGAGGATTTAGGGTGCATGCTCCGATGCATGTTCATGACTTTGCGTGTCTTGATATCGAGATCTCTGAGCTCTTTTCGGGCCCATTTGAGAACACCGAAAGAGTACAGGAGTACCGGGACAGCAAGAATGTTTGTTGCAGAGACTTTGTTTTTCCCGGAAAGTTCTGATGACCAGATTTTCCGGAGTCTCCGCACATACTCGCTGCAGAGAGTCGTTTTGATTTTCGAGACGTCCTGCATAGGACTCCCGTCAATCCCTAGATATTTGTACGACTCTCCGGCGTCAAGATGGTCTATGACGCTCCCATCTACTAACTCGATATCTTCACGCACATCGGAACACTTACCCTTCACCAGATTAACGACCGCGCACTTGTCCAACCCGAAAGCCATGCCGACATCCCGTGTATACTCTCCTACGATATTCAAGGATGTCTGAAGGTGTTCCTCATCAGGAGCATACACCTTCAGATCATCCATGTAGAGTAAGTGGGTGATCGAGTATTTTCGATCATTTGGTGGACCCACTGAGTATCCACGGGTGCGGCGTAGCGCAACAGATATTGGCAGCAGTGAGATGCAAAACAGCAGAGGGCTCAGAGAATCTCCCTGAAAGACTCCTCGTTTGTACTGTACAACTTCGGTTACACGTTTGTCGTTACCACATGAAATGTGGAACCGTGTTCGCCAAAGCTGCATCGTACGCTGAATGCATCCCACTGTATCGCGATTGACCCCAAGGCATTTGAGCAAAAAGAGAATAAGCTCATGAGATGTTGAGTCGAATGCCTTGCGGTAGTCAATCCAGGCCATTGACAGGTTGCGCTGATAGTAGACCGCGTCTTGAATGACGCATCGATCCACTAACAGATTCTCTTTGCAACCTGACAGGCCCCTTTTACTGCCACGTTGTTCGTATATCTGCTGCCATACAGGGTCTATCTCCTGAAGAATGCGATTATTCAAGATTTTGGTAAAAATCTTATAAACCGCATTCAAACAGGTGATAGGCCTGTAGTTTTTCGGGTCTTATTATTATTATTATTATTATTATTATATTCTTATTACTATATTATTATTATATTATTATTATTATTATTATTATTATTATTATTATTATTATTATTATTATTATTATTATTATTATTATTATTATTATTATTATTATTGTGTCTGCATTGGCTAAAATCCCAACTTGTTTATCGCAAGTTGAGTTTTTGGCATCGCGGATGCAAAAGGCGGTGATACTCGGATCCCTCCGTCTCCTAAGGCAACGAAACTTGGCCTGCTGCGCATGCTGATCATCTTGTTGATGAAGCATCGCAGCAGTAACGATTTGGCGCTCAGGTGAGGCCCTCGGTAGAGTCGGACTACCGGGAATAACCCCCTGAGCATTTAACTAAAAAAGAAATAATAATAATAATAATAATAATAATAATAATAATAATAATAATAATAATAATAATAATAATAATAATAATAATAATAATAACAATAACAATAATAATAATAACAATAACAATAATAATAATAATAATAATAATAATAATAATAATAATAATAATAATAATAATAATAATAATAATAATAATAATAATAATAATAATAATAATAATAATAATAATAATAATAATAATAATAATAATAATAATAATAATAATAATAATAATAATAATAATAATAATAATAATAATAATAATAATAATAATAATAATAATAATAATAATAATAATAATAATAATAATAATAATAATAATAATAATAATAATAATAATAATAATAATAATAATAATAATAATAATAATAATAATAATAATAATAATAATAATAATAATAATAATAATAATAATAATAATAATAATAATAATAATAATAATAATAATAATAATAATAATAATAATAATAATAATAATAATAATAATAATAATAATAATAATAATAATAATAATAATAATAATAATAATAATAATAATAATAATAATAATAATAATAATAATAATAATAATAATAATAATAATAATAATAATAATAATAATAATAATAATAATAATAATAATAATAATAATAATAATAATAATAATAATAATAATAATAATAATAATAATAATAATAATAATAATAATAATAATAATAATAATAATAATAATAATAATAATAATAATAATAATAATAATAATAATAATAATAATAATAATAATAATAATAATAATAATAATAATAATAATAATAAT
Source organism: Microplitis manilae (assembly GCA_030273425.1). Taxonomy (NCBI): domain Eukaryota; kingdom Metazoa; phylum Arthropoda; class Insecta; order Hymenoptera; family Braconidae; genus Microplitis; species Microplitis manilae. The sequence goes on along the minus strand of CP092727.1, from coordinate 11,682,166 downwards.
AATAATAATAATAATAATAATAATAATAATAATAATAATAATAATAATAATAATAATAATAATAATAATAATAATAATAATAATAATAATAATAATAATAATAATAATAATAATAATAATAATAATAATAATAATAATAATAATAATAATAATAATAATAATAATAATAATAATAATAATAATAATAATAATAATAATAATAATAATAATAATAATAATAATAATAATAATAATAATAATAATAATAATAATAATAATAATAATAATAATAATAATAATAATAATAATAATAATAATAATAATAATAATAATAATAATAATAATAATAATAATAATAATAATAATAATAATAATAATAATAATAATAATAATAATAATAATAATAATAATAATAATAATAATAATAATAATAATAATAATAATAATAATAATAATAATAATAATAATAATAATAATAATAATAATAATAATAATAATAATAATAATAATAATAATAATAATAATAATAATAATAATAATAATAATAATAATAATAATAATAATAATAATAATAATAATAATAATAATAATAATAATAATAATAATAATAATAATAATAATAATAATAATAATAATAATAATAATAATAATAATAATAATAATAATAATAATAATAATAATAATAATAATAATAATAATAATAATAATAATAATAATAATAATAATAATAATAATAATAATAATAATAATAATAATAATAATAATAATAATAATAATAATAATAATAATAATAATAATAATAATAATAATAATAATAATAATAATAATAATAATAATAATAATAATAATAATAATAATAATAATAATAATAATAATAATAATAATAATAATAATAATAATAATAATAATAATAATAATAATAATAATAATAATAATAATAATAATAATAATAATAATAATAATAATAATAATAATAATAATAATAAATGCCCACGGTGCATGTTGTGCGGCCGGCGGGGGTTTTATTTACCCCGTGGCGCATCGTGGGCAATGTAGGCTGGCCTTCCATCTGCTGGCCTACCAATCGCACAACGACCTTTGCATTGGGCTAACTCCCCAATGCAAAGTATACTGAGTTCAAGATAATCCTGAACACAGAAGTGAACGAACACGACCTTGGCGAACAACGGACTGCATTTATGTGGACGGAGGAATTACGAGCCGATCTTCTGATGTGCTATAATAACAGTGAACCGGAGCGGAGAGGCTACATGGCTAGGATGCATGCACTTTGGTGCGATATGCACCCTAACTATAGCCAATTCTCACAACAACATCTACGTGATTATGCCTCTCATCTCCGGAGGACACGAAGATCACTGTTAACTAACAGACGGTTATCTCACCGTCTGTCTTTTCCAGCACAGCTACATCAGGAGAGACGCCGTTCTTCCGAAGACGCCGACAATGATTTTGACACACGACAAGTATGTGTCTCTAAAAAGACACACTACCCAAAACATCTACTTGACACGGAAAACCACGAACTATCTGCTAGGATTCAGGAAGACTCTACTTTGCTCACCATCAATCGAGCTGTCTATGATGCTGCTTTCTCACTCTTACCTCCAGCGAGAAGAAAAACTTCTTCTCCTGAGGCTAAGATGAGAGGGCGCATTGGACAGCTTTCACTGAAAATTGATGATCTCCGGAAACATGTCTCCCGCATTCAGTGTGTGATTGACTTTGTAAATGCTCGTAAAGCATTTACACCAAAAGTCCGCAGTATTGCGGCTCAATTACGATACCAGCATCACACACTGAATAAGGCGAATCTTCTAAACATCAAAGAGGGTTCCCTTAACAGGTTGCGGGCTCTAGTGACTGCCAAAAAGTCACTAGAGAAAAAGCTGAAGCGGCTTACCGATAACTCTTTGTTTCGGTTAAGTCCTTCACGCTTTCTGACACCGAAGACGACTGTTTTTGGCGATCCCCCATCCATCGAGCGAGTAGAAGCTTTCTGGTCCGAGTTGTACGGTGACCAACCGAACGTGAATCGTGACACTCCAGCTCTCAACGACTTCGAGGCATTTTGTCGACAACATCGTAACGACAATGCTGATGAAGATAGCCCTGAAGTCAGCGTGGAAGAAGTTCGTTCAGCTCTGCATAATGGTAAGAACTGGGCTGCTCCGGGTCCAGATGGCATTAACCTGTTTTGGTGGAAGAAACTAACTTCTACCCATAGTTATCTGGCCCGGATTTTTACAGCGTTCATCAGAGGTGATGAACCCATTCCATGCTGGCTTGTAGAAGAGCAAACCGTGCTCATTCCGAAGAAAGGAGACTTGTCTGACCCGAAAAACTACAGGCCTATCACCTGTTTGAATGCGGTTTATAAGATTTTCACCAAAATCTTGAATAATCGCATTCTACAGGAGATAGACCCTGTATGGCAGCAGATATACGAACAACGAGGCAGTAAAAGAGGCCTGTCAGGTTGCAAAGAGAACCTGTTAGTGGATCGATGCGTTATTCAAGACGCGATCTACTATCAGCGCAACTTGTCAATGGCCTGGATTGACTACCGCAAGGCATTCGACTCAACATCTCATGAGCTTGTTCTCTTTTTGCTCAAATGCCTTGGTGTCAATCACAATACAGTGGGATGCATTCAGCGTACGATGCAGCTTTGGCGAACACGGTTCCACATTTCATGTGGTAACGACAAACGTGTAACCGAAGTTGTACAGTACAAACGAGGAGTCTTCCAGGGAGATTCTCTGAGCCCTCTGCTGTTTTGCATCTCACTGCTGCCAATATCTCTTGCGCTACGCCGCACCCGTGGATACTCAGTGGGTCCACCAAACGATCGAAAATACTCGATCACCCACTTACTCTACATGGATGATCTGAAGGTGTATGCTCCTGATGAGGAACACCTTCAGACATCCTTGAATATCGTAGGGGAGTATACACGGGATGTCGGCATGGCTTTCGGGTTGGACAAGTGCGCGGTCGTTAATCTGGTGAAGGGTAAGTGTTCCGATGTGCGTGAAGATATCGAGTTAGTAGATGGGAGCGTCATAGACCATCTTGACGCCGGAGAGTCGTACAAATATCTAGGAATTGACGGGAGTCCTATGCAGGACATCTCAAAAATCAAAACGACTCTCTGCAGCGAGTATGTACGGAGTTTCCGGAAAATCTGGTCATCAGAACTTTCCGGAAAAAACAAAGTCTCTGCAACAAACATGCTTGCTGTCCCAGTACTCCTGTACTCTTTCGGTGTTCTTAAATGGGCCCGAAAAGAGCTCAGAGATCTCGATATCAATACACGCAAAGTCATGAACATGCATCGGAGCATGCACCCTAAATCCTCAATTACCAGATTATACCTTTCCCGGCTCATCGGAGGGAGAGGTCTACAGAGCTTGGAGTGTCTACATGATCGTTTGGTTTTGGGTATAACATACGAGGTTGTCAATTTCACAGCAGATGAAGACGACTTTCTTATGCAAATTGTTCATAGTCATGAGAATAGGCATAAGGGAGCGTTTTTATATAAAGCAGCAATTTACGCGGCAAAATCCCTCGGTCTTGGAAGAGTAAACCCGCTTATTGGACTTCCTAAGGAGGAATTTAAGACGCTCGTCAGGAACGCTGAGCAACAAAAACTGCTCAGCACACATATGGACAAGTCTATGCACAGCGTGTTCTTTAAACACGTGCGTGATCATGGCTTGTCCACACAGCTGACGTTTTCCTTCCTCAAGTCAGCTGGTCTGATTTCCGAGACCGAAGGATACATTTTTGCCTGCCAAGATGGTGTTATTAACACTCTCGAATACCGTGCTAAAGTACTCCAGATGCAGCTACCTGACACATTGTGTAGGGTGTGTAAGCAACATCCTGAGACGCTTATGCATCTTTTGTCAGCATGTCCTGTGCTGGCAAGAAATGCATACGTCCAGCGTCACAATGCTGCTCTGCGAGTACTTTATTACCATCTTCGACACACGCACGGTATCGATAAAACACCAGTGCTGCCTTACCTGCCAGGAGATATTCCGCAAGTTGTTGAGAATGACCGTTGCCGTATTTATTGGAACGTGCCATTCGCAACAACGCGGAAAATCGATCATAATAAACCTGATATTGTGCTCTTCGATAAAACCGCTCGTAACATTTATGTTATTGAGTTTTCAGCTCCAGCTGAATATAACATCACGGTAAAAGAGGAGCACGAACACGAGATATATCAGGATCTCCTGTTTGAAATTGGCAAGCTTTACCCAGGCTACCGTGTCAAGCTTGTCGTACTCACAGTTGGCGTCTTAGGAGGGATGAAACAGACTTTTGTGTCTGCATTGGCTAAAATCCCAACTTGTTCTCCGCAAGTTGAGTTTTTGGCTTCGCGGATGCAAAAGGCTATAATTCTCGGATCCCTCCGTCTCCTAAGGCAACGAAACTTGGCCTGCTGCGCATGCTGATCATCTTGTTGATAAAGCATCGCAGCAGTAACGATTTGGCGCTCAGGTGAGGCCCTCGGTAGAGTCGGACTACCGGGGATAACCCCCTGAGCATTTAACCAAAAAAAAGAAATAATAATAATAATAATAATAATAATAATAATAATAATAATAATAATAATAATAATAATAATAATAATAATAATAATAATAATAATAATAATAATAATAATAATAATAATAATAATAATAATAATAATAATAATAATAATAATAATAATAATAATAATAATAATAATAATAATAATAATAATAATAATAATAATAATAATAATAATAATAATAATAATAATAATAATAATAATAATAATAATAATAATAATAATAATAATAATAATAATAATAATAATAATAATAATAATAATAATAATAATAATAATAATAATAATAATAATAATAATAATAGTAGTAATATTTATCTAATAGCTCTTAGCTAACAGTGTATTACACTTCGCTATTAACATATTTTTATTCTGTTATATACTATATTATAATTTCTTTCATTTCTTTTCTTAAATTTCTTTTAAAACTTTCCAGATCTTTTGAGTTTTTTGTTTCTCTTGTCAATTGATTGTATAAATTGAAGCCAAAAAAGTTTATGGTCTGTTGTGCTGTCTTAGTTCTTATTTTCTTAAAAACTAAATTATCTTTATTTCTTGTATTATAACCATGATTAGTATTGTTTTTTCTAATTTCTCGACATAAATAACTGGGGCTCAAATTATTAATCATTTTGTATATCAGAATGCAGATATTATATTTTATCCTATTTTCTATAGACATAAATCCTAAAGTTTCTAGCATACTGTCAATCCTCGTATATTTATTCACTATCAAAATTGCTCGCATAGCTTTATTCTGAGTTTTTTGAAGTAGCTCTAAGCTTTGTTTACTTAGGTTAATTAATAAAGTCGCACAATACTCGCAGTGAGGCGATATCAAGGTTTTATAAATAGTTATTCTCGTAAAATATTCTACATCCCTACCGATCCTTTTTAAAAAACTTATCTTTTTACTGACTTTCTGCGCAATATAATTTGCATGATTTTTAAATGTTAAACTTTCATCTACTATCACTCCCAAATACTTTGTTTTCCTTACTCTTTCTATACATTTATTTCCTATTCTAATATCACAGTTTCTATCAATCTTCTTTCTTTTATCATGAATCAACATAAATACCGTTTTCTTAGCATTAATTTTTAAAGAGTTTGCACCCAACCAGTTTTCTAATCCTTCTAGAGCTTTATTCAATACATATTCGATTTGTTTAATATCTTTACCGTTTAAATATAAAATTTTATCGTCAGCGAATGATTTGCACTCACATCCATTTCTTTTTGCTATTTCAATTATTTCATTTATATACAAAGTAAATAGTATGGGACCTAATTTCGATCCTTGCGGAACCCCGTAATTGACATTAATCTTTTGTGATCTTGTTTTCTGAAATTGTACTTGCTGTGTCCTATCATTTAAATAAAATTTAAACCACTTTAGCGCTTCATTTCTTATACCATATCTCTCTAATAAACCCAACAATTTGTCCCTATTTATCGTCTCGAAGGCTTTTTTTAAATCTATAAATACTACACCTATTATTTCTCCTTCATCCAACATATTTCTCCACTCACTCAGAGTTTTCTGTAGTGCTGTTTCTGTCGAATGTCTCTCACGAAATCCCGATTGTTCTTCTCCTAAGATACCATTTCCCTCTATATGCTCATCTAGCTGTTTTTTGATGATTTCTTCTAATATCTTCTCCAAAATTGGCAGTGTATTCACAGGTCTATAGTCTTCCGCTCGTTTACTCCCAGCTATCTTTGGTATAGGAACAATTACAGAATTTTTCCATGTTTCAGGTACTATTCCTTCTCTTATACTATTGTTTATCATATCAGTAATAATCTCTTTGTTTACATTCCAAATTTTTATAATAATCTCAGTTGATAATTCTTCATTTTTGCCTTTCTTCAAATCCAAATTTTCTATTATTTTATCTATTTCATTTACTTCTGCGCATTTGAAATCAATCAATAACTTTTTACATTCTATCAAATTATCGTCATTAGTATGCTTTTTACCGTCGTAATTAATTTCATCAACAATTTCTTTGACACTATTCACGAAATACTCATTAAACTTTTCTGCAATAATTTTTGGATCGTCATATTTTACGTTTTTAAATATTATATTCCCTTGTGCTTCATTATTCTTTTTATTTCCTATTAGTTCTTTTATATTCCTCCACATTTTTTTCGAGTCCCTCTTGTTACCATCAATTTGTTGCTCATAATATATTTTTTTTGAATTTCTTATTTCTGCTACTACTTTATTTCTAATACTTTGATACTTTACCCAGCTTTCTCCGCACCGATTACTCTTTGCCTCAAAAAATAAATTGTCTCTCTCTTTTATTAGTTGTTTAATATATTTATTAAACCACGATTTAAATCGAACACAGTGATGTAGAATTCCTTATAAATAATAAAAAATTCTTTTCAATTATCTTTGCTAATGTTTGATGTAAAATTACTCGCAATTGATTGATTTTACTATGATAATATATTTTTGAATTATTTTAAAGATATTTTTAGATTCAACCAATTATTATTATTATTATTATTATTATTATTATTATTATTATTATTATTACTATTGTGACAATAATTGTTACTATTTTCACTATTTTCCATAAAAATGATTGTTGCTATAAACTGAAGAGCCATTAAAAATTTATTTACATTTAAAAATTACCACTCGTTAGGACGATATAGTCCAAAAATAAATTTGTATTATTATTATTTTTACACTGATGTAACTCTGGATTGAAAATTAATTATTTGACTTCTAATTTTAGCAGTTAATTATAAGAAAAAAATTTGTTATGGTTTTATTCACTATTGCTTTGAAAATTAACACTTAATTATTGCTGAACACCCTTATAGAATAGAATATTATAATGATATCTAAATAAAGTTAAAACAAATTAAATTGCATCATGCTATTGCAATAGTAAAAATTTGAAGTATGTATAAATCATCAATAGAACAGATGTACATCATAGGTACATATGGACAACAATTTTTGTTATGATTAATTGATTTTTTATTATTCTTGATCAAAAATTATTTATCATTACATGATAAATTTAATCTTATCGGATTTGGGGATTCAAAGTCGGACTTCTCGCGAAGCAGTCGGACTTAGGGGTTCAAAGTCGGACCTCTCGCGAAGTAGTCAGACTTGGGGGTTCAATATCCGAGCTAGTCGGACTTTGAGGCTCAGAGTAGGAACTATCTAGGACTAGGAGGATCAATGTAGGCGCTATATTTCGACTCGGGACGCTATGACTTTGGCTGAAAAGCCACACGTATTTGGAGGGAATTATCTACTCAAATACATGGTGTACTTGTTAACATATCATTTGTATTTGTGACGACTTTGACGTACTCAAATAAAAAATATATGTAATTGAGTCAACATACCAGAGACTATATTCCGCCTACTTTTGCTTTTGTTTCCACAATACTTAAATTTGATGTAAAAAATGATGATATTCTATCTATTTTTTTTTAATTTGAGTAAATTTACATTTAGTCGTAAGAATATAATTTTTTTTCAACTCGATTTCTTATATTTTTCTTCTAAAACACAGTAAATTGTACGGATTTCATATAACGTTACTGCAATTTATTCAAGTTGTCGACTCATTAATGATCGATCTTGCATCAAAATAATACTTTATAGAATAGAATGGAACCAGAGTGTATCCAGAAAAAAAGAATATTGAAAAAAAAAAAATTTACTGAAATTTATTATTTTTAGATTATTCAAGAACATTTATTGAAAACAAAAAATTTTTTTTTTATTACCTGAAACATACTTTATATTTCTGGATTATAAAAAAAAAATTATCCAAAGAAACAAAAATAGACATTGTCATAATGTAATATAGGATATACTATATTATCATCAAAAGAGGCGCTTGTTACTGGGTCGGACGACAGAGGAGTAGTCGTGCCAAAATTGTTTTCAAGTATAGAATATGAAAACTCTGAAATATATATCTAACCAGGAACAGCACAAGAGGTTGCTTGCGATCTAGTGGTGAACACTGAACTACTTCTACCGCTGCTTATTCGAGTTTGGTGTCTTATGAAAAACATTTATAAAAAAAATATAATAAAAATACGTAAACAATATATATATATATATATATATATATATATTTATATATATATATATATATATAAATATATATAAATATATATATATTTATATATATATATATTTATATATATTGAGACAATGTGAATTGTCTTCGTCGTCCTCAGCCCTGCGGTTCCCAATTTTCTCCGTCTCGTTGCCGCCTAAATTCAGTACGTCATAGTGCCATGGTCACATGACTTAATTTTCACGTCGACGCATGTCCGTAAGGGTGAAGTGGGGATAGTTCAGAGGCGAGTCCCAGACCCTCAATTATCGGTCAATCACTTCGATCCTGGATCACTTAGCGTCTAGACTTGTTATCTAGTATTCAATTGCGATTCTTTTCTATTAATTACATTGATATTATTTCACTTATTATTCTGGCAATTTTACTTGCGATACTATTTTTATTATTCCGTATAGACGGTTATTATAATTATAAATAACGATTTAATAAAATAAATCATATTGTGCGTTACCGACGAATTATTCGCGGTATTAATAGTCCAGTCGGCCTGGAAAAAAAAATGGGTTTGTTGGCAACTTTTCGAGAAAATGGTCCGATTTTGGATTTTTTCTTTTTAAAATACTCAGAAAAATATTTTAAACATTTGTGTGTATGTGGGAAGACTTGCTTTTTTTTTGTTTAAAAAATAGAGTTTTAGCGTTAAGCTTTAAATTAAAATATCTCAGAAACTACGCAAAAGTAGTCGAGACATGCTGTGTATGAAATTTAGAGAATTAAATAACGAACAAAATGAGCCCAACCTGATGTCTCTACGACCAATAGTTTACGAGATATTAATTTTTTAATAAAAAAAAACGCGGTGCCGCTTAAGCGCTTATAAACAAATAGCTGTAACTCCGCGAAAAATCATTCGATTTACTTTTTTTTTTTTTTTTGAATTGAAGCTATTATTGTCTACTATAAGCGAAAAAATCAGCTAAGCTTAAAAAAATTTTTTCGAATTGATTCGAATTATTTTCAGTTTTTTAATATTTTGCATTAAAAAATAGTTAAAATTAGAAAAAAATTATTTTTTTAGCATATTAAAATTTAACAAGCATCAAAGAATGTATGTGAAAAAAAAAATTTGAAAAAAAAAATTCTTTTTAAGCAAAAATTTAGTTTCAAAGTTTAGAAAAATATCAGCTATACGGAGATATGAACTCAACTCCGAGTTAGTGCGCGTGCGCCATTCCCCTCAAACCGCACTCGGAGAAAAATGGGGGAAATAATAATAAGGTGAGGAAAATAATAATAATAGTAAGCGGCCGCTTAGATATTCCAAATAATTTGATTTTTCGTCTTGTTTGTAATTTATTTTTTTTTTTTTTTTGACTTAATTAACTTTTAAAAAATCGATTCAACATTATAGGTATCAATCGATTCCAAATTTTATGAATCGTCCAGAAAACCTAACGAAAAATAATCAATTTTCAAAAAGTTAACTAACTTTTTTTTAAAAACAAATAAGTAAATAAACTTTTGAAAAATCGATTCAACATTATAGGTATCAATCGATTCCAAATTTTATGAATCGTCCAGAAAACCTAATGAAAAATAATCAATTTTCAAAAACTTAACTAATTTATTTTTATAAACAAATAAGTTAATAAACTTTTAAAAAATCGATTCGACATTATAGGTATCAATCGATTCCAAATTTCATGAATCGTTCAAAAAACCTATCAATGAATAATCGATTTTTAAAAAGTTAACTAATTTATTTTTATAAACAAATAAGTTAATAAACTTTTAAAAAATCGATTCGACATTATAGGTATCAATCGATTCCAAATTTCATGAATCGTTCAAAAAACCTATCAATGAATAATCGATTTTTAAAAAGTTAACTAATTTATTTTTATAAACAAATAAGTTAATAAACTTTTAAAAAATCGATTCGACATTATAGGTATCAATCGATTCCAAATTTCATGAATCGTTCAAAAAACCTATCAATAAATAATCGATTTTTAAAAAGTTAACTAATTATTTTTTATAAACAAATAAGTTAATAAACTTTTAAAAAATCGATTCGACATTATAGGTATCAATCGATTCCAAATTTCATGAATCGTTCAAAAAACCTATCAATGAATAATCGATTTTTAAAAAGTTAACTAATTTTTTTTTATAAACAAATAAGTTGATAAACTTTTAAAAAATCGATTCGACATTATAGGTATCAATCGATTCCAAATTTTATGAATCGTCCAGAAAACCTAACGGAAAATAATCAATTTTCAAAAAGTTAACTAACTTTTTTTTATTAACAAATAAGTTAATAAACTTTTAAAAAATCGATTCGACATTAGAGGTATCAATCGATTCCAAATTTCATGAATCGTTCAAAAAACCTATCAATGAATAATCTATTTTTAAAAACTTATTTGTTTATAAAAAAAAGTTAGTTAACTTTTTAAAAATCGATTATTCATTGATAGGTTTTTTGAACGATTCATGAAATTTGGAATCGATTGATACCTATAATGTCGAATCGATTTTTTAAAAGTTTATTAACTTATTTGTTTATAAAAAAAAATTAGTTAACTTTTTAAAAATCGATTATTCATTGATAGGTTTTTTGAACGATTCATGAAATTTGGAATCGATTGATACCTATAATGTCGAATCGATTTTTTAAAAGTTTATTAACTTATTTGTTTATAAAAATAAATTAGTTAACTTTTTAAAAATCAATTATTCATTGATAGGTTTTTTGAACGATTCATGAAATTTGGAATCGATTGATACCTATAATGTCGAATCGATTTTTTAAAAGTTTATTAACTTATTTGTTTATAAAAATAAATTAGTTAACTTTTTGAAAATTGATTATTTTTCATTAGGTTTTCTGGACGATTCATAAAATTTGGAATCGATTGATACCTATAATGTCGAATCGATTTTTTAAAAGTTTATCAACTTATTTGTTAATAAAAATAAGTTAGTTAACTTTTTGAAAATCGATTATTCATTGATAGGTTTTTTGAACGATTCATGAAATTTGGAATCGATTGATACCTATAATGTCGAATCGATTTTTTAAAAGTTTATTAACTTATTTGTTAATAAAAAAAAGTTAGTTAACTTTTTGAAAATCGATTATTCATTGATAGGTTTTTTGAACGATTCATGAAATTTGGAATCGATTGATACCGATAATGTCGAATCGATTTTTTAAAAGTTTATTAACTCATTTGTTAATAAAAAAAAGTTAGTTAACTTTATGAAAATTGATTATTTTCCGTTAGGTTTTCTGGACGATTCATGAAATTTGGAATCGATTGATACCTATAATGTCGAATCGATTTTTTAAAAGTTTATTAACTTAGTTGTTAATAAAAAAAAGTTAGTTAACTTTTTGAAAATCGATTATTCATTGATAGGTTTTTTGAACGATTCATGAAATTTGGAATCGATTGATTCCTCTAATGTCGAATCGATTTTTTAAAAGTTTATTAACTTATTTGTTAATAAAAAAAAGTTAGTTAACTTTTTGAAAATTGATTATTTTCTGTTAGGTTTTCTGGACGATTCATAAAATTTGGAATCGATTGATACCTATAATGTCGAATCGATTTTTTAAAAGTTTATTAACTTATTTGTTTATAAAAAAAAGTTAGTTAACTTTTTGAAAATTGATTATTCATTGATAGGTTTTTTGAACGATTCATGAAATTTGGAATCGATTGATACCTATAATGTCGATTCGATTTTTTAAAAGTTTATTAACTTATTTGTTTATAAAAAAAAATTAGTTAACTTTTTAAAAATCGATTATTCATTGATAGGTTTTTTGAACGATTCATGAAATTTGGAATCGATTGATACCTATAATGTCGAATCGATTTCTTAAAAGTTTATTAACTTATTTGTTAATAAAAAAAAGTTAGTTAACTTTTTGAAAATCGATTATTCATTGATAGGTTTTTTGAACGATTCATGAAATTTGGAATCGATTGATACCGATAATGTCGAATCGATTTTTTAAAAGTTTATTAACTCATTTGTTAATAAAAAAAAGTTAGTTAACTTTATGAAAATTGATTATTTTCCGTTAGGTTTTCTGGACGATTCATGAAATTTGGAATCGATTGATACCTATAATGTCGAATCGATTTTTTAAAAGTTTATTAACTTAGTTGTTAATAAAAAAAAGTTAGTTAACTTTTTGAAAATCGATTATTCATTGATAGGTTTTTTGAACGATTCATGAAATTTGGAATCGATTGATTCCTCTAATGTCGAATCGATTTTTTAAAAGTTTATTAACTTATTTGTTAATAAAAAAAAGTTAGTTAACTTTTTGAAAATTGATTATTTTCTGTTAGGTTTTCTGGACGATTCATAAAATTTGGAATCGATTGATACCTATAATGTCGAATCGATTTTTTAAAAGTTTATTAACTTATTTGTTTATAAAAAAAAGTTAGTTAACTTTTTGAAAATTGATTATTCATTGATAGGTTTTTTGAACGATTCATGAAATTTGGAATCGATTGATACCTATAATGTCGATTCGATTTTTTAAAAGTTTATTAACTTATTTGTTTATAAAAAAAAATTAGTTAACTTTTTAAAAATCGATTATTCATTGATAGGTTTTTTGAACGATTCATGAAATTTGGAATCGATTGATACCTATAATGTCGAATCGATTTCTTAAAAGTTTATTAACTTATTTGTTAATAAAAAAAAGTTAGTTAACTTTTTGAAAATCGATTATTCATTGATAGGTTTTTTGAACGATTCATGAAATTTGGAATCGATTGATACCTATAATGTCGAATCGATTTTTTAAAAGTTTATTAACTTATTTGTTAATAAAAAAAAGTTAGTTAACTTTTTGAAAATTGATTATTTTCCGTTAGGTTTTCTGGACGATTCATGAAATTTAGAATCGATTGATACCTATAATGTCGAATCGATTTTTTAAAAGTTTATCAACTTATTTGTTTATAAAAATAAATTAGTTAACTTTTTAAAAATCGATTATTCATTGATAGGTTTTTTGAACGATTCATGAAATTCGGAATCGATTGATACCTATAATGTCGAATCGATTTTTTAAAAGTTTATTAACTTATTTGTTTATAAAAAAAAATTAGTTAACTTTTTAAAAATCGATTATTCATTGATAGGTTTTTTGAACGATTCATGAAATTTGGAATCGATTGATACCTATAATGTCGAATCGATTTTTTAAAAGTTTATTAACTTATTTGTTTATAAAAATAAATTAGTTAACTTTTTAAAAATCGATTATTTATTGATAGGTTTTTTGAACGATTCATGAAATTTGGAATCGATTGATACCTATAATGTCGAATTGATTTTTTAAAAGTTTATTAACTTATTTGTTTATAAAAATAAATTAGTTAACTTTTTAAGAATCGATTATTCATTGATAGGTTTTTTGAACGATTCATAAAATTTGGAATCGATTGATACCTATAATGTCGAATCGATTTTTTAAAAGTTTATTAACTTATTTGTTTTTAAAAAAAAGTTAGTTAACTTTTTGAAAATTGATTATTTTTCGTTAGGTTTTCTGGACGATTCATAAAATTTGGAATCGATTGATACCTATAATGTTGAATCGATTTTTTAAAAGTTAATTAAGTCAAAAAAAAAAAAAAATAAATTACAAACAAGGCGAAAAACCAAATTATTTGGAATATCTAAGCGGCCGCTTACTATTATTATTATTTCCCTCACCTTATTATTATTTCCCCCATTTTTCTCCGAGTGCGGTTTGAGGGGAATGGCGCACGCGCACTAACTCGGAGTTGAGTTCATATCTCCGTATAGCTGATATTTTTCTAAACTTTGAAACTAAATTTTTGCTTAAAAAGAATTTTTTTTTTCAAATTTTTTTTTTCACATACATTCTTTGATGCTTGTTAAATTTTAATATGCTAAAAAAATAATTTTTTTCTAATTTTAACTATTTTTTAATGCAAAATATTAAAAAACTGAAAATAATTCGAATCAATTCGAAAAAATCTTTTTAAGCTTAGCTGATTTTTTCGCTTATAGTAGACAATAATAGCTTCAATTCAAAAAAAAAAAAAAGTAAATCGAATGATTTTTCGCGGAGTTACAGCTATTTGTTTATAAGCGCTTAAGCGGCACCGCGTTTTTTTTTATTAAAAAATTAATATCTCGTAAACTATTGGTCGTAGAGACATCAGGTTGGGCTCATTTTGTTCGTTATTTAATTCTCTAAATTTCATACACAGCATGTCTCGACTACTTTTGCGTAGTTTCTGAGATATTTTAATTTAAAGCTCAACGCTAAAACTCTATTTTTTAAACAAAAAAAAAGCAAGTCTTCCCACATACACACAAATGTTTAAAATATTTTTCTGAGTATTTTAAAAAAAAAAAATCTAAAATCGGACCATTTTCTCGAAAAGTTGCCAACAAACCCATTTTTTTTTCCAGGCCGACTGGACTATAAGTATTCTACTCTACTAAATATTAAATATTGTGTATAACTGCGTCATTCCACTGGGAGGAACCATTGTATTTTCTGTACCTACGAAGACATTGCATTCATTGTAAATTGCGCAGTATTTATTGTAAGTAACTGAATATTATTATAATTGGCAATAAACTTGCATTTTCTGGTTAATTTCTCTCGTTCTATTTTTCACTCATACTCTTTATTTTCCTACTTTACTGGTAAGAATTATTAAACTGTCTATTAAGAATAATATTATTAATTAAAAGCTGATAAGTTGATTTTACTATAAGAAATCTATTGATAAATAATAAGCCGTGAGGTAAGTTGATGAATTTTGAAATACGTTGCCGAGTTTGAATAAGTGCGGGTCTTTGCTTTGCAAGAACCCTCGCCCATTGCTCTGTCCAAGTAAATAAAAATTTGTTAGAGGCCAGCCTAAGCCAGGGTTCAACCCGCGAATTCTGGTGGCTGCTGGTAAAAATCGCGAAAGAGAAAAGCGATTTGTCTCAATATATATATATAATATAATATATCTATATATATATATATAACTTTTGTTTTTGTTTTGTCGTTGACAAGCTTGAAGTTAGTAAAGAATGTCATTACATGCTTTTCATTAACTCACTATTTATCTATAGTCTAATCGATTGATTGGATTAATAGACAACGAATTTAAATAGAAGAGAATAAATTTCAAACTATTATCTACTGTTCATAAATTAAACAATATTGTTTAATTTAAATATAAAAGAAAATATTATAAATAACTTTCTCAATCAAAGGTATATATAATAATAAAATTATTGAATATAGCATTATAATAAAATTTAATTTTTGATATTATTTCAAAAAAATAAAACGGAGATAAAATTTCACTATATAGATATTTATACATATAAATATTAAAATTAAATTCCGTAATTTTCTCTAAGATCATATCAATAAAGATACAAATTTTGATTATTCAGATTTCTTTAATTAAATAAATGCCGAGTCGGGATCGTCAATATCGTGAAAAAAAAAGAAAAATACGAAGAGAGGTTCGTGGAAATCCTTCTTTAGATCCTGCCGCCTTTCAAAATGATTTCTATCCTGAACTTCATTCACTTGGTAAACTGGATCAAATTTGTGAACATTGTCATGCTCGATTCTTTCCTTCTGAACGACCAATTAGTGGGAGATATATTAAATGCTGCAGAAATGGTAAAATTAATTTATCTTCACCAAAAAATTCAGGCTTGATTCACTCATTACTAACAACAAATAATGTCGAATCGAGAGGTTTTATTACAAATATTCGTTCTTATAACGCCGCGTTAGCTATGGTAAGTGCAAAAGCTAAAATTGATGAGCAGTTAGGAAGTTATCTTTTTAAAGTCCATGGTAATTTCTATCATGGGCATGGTCCTTTAATACCAGATAATAATCAAGTTTCCTCTCACGCTCAGTTATATTTTTATGATACTGATGAAGCAAATCGTATTAGACTTAATCATGATGCTAATAGAAATTTTTTAAGAGTTCTTTTAAATCGCCTTTCAAATTTTTTAGACGAAGTTAATCCTTATGTGCAGAGTTTTCGGTCAGTTGTTGATGTAATCCGCTCTGGTGAATTTGGTGAGCCAAAAGATCTTCATATGATAATTTTTGCTGATCCTAAAAACGATCCACGTCGTTATAATGCTCCAATTTCAACTGATGTGGCTGCGATATTTACATCATCGGATGGAAGTCCTCCAGGCGAGCATGATTTGGTTCTTTACCCCTTTGATGACGACAAGTCTATAAAAAGAATTTCAGTTTTGAGTCCATTTCTTGATCCTTTGTCGTATCCTCTGTTATATCCAGAAGGTGAACTAGGTTGGCATCCGGGTTTATCTTTCACTATGCTCCAATATGCTCAATATCGTATATCACTTAGATCAAATGATGATCTTATCCATCTCAGTCAAAAATTATATTTACAGTGGATAGTAGATATGTACATTCGTATTGAAGGAACTCGGCTTGAATGGATCCGTCTCAACCAAAGAACTCTCCGCGTCGAAACTTATAAAGGTCTTTCTAACTATGTAAAAAATAAAGCCGAAAATCATAATGCCAGAGTAGGAAAATTTTATGTACTTCCATCTACATTCATTAACAGCCCAAGAAATATGGAAAGCAAATACCAAGACGCTATGTCAATAATTGGTAAATACGGAAAACCTGATCTTTTTATAACGTTTACTGCAAATCCAAATTGGAAAGAAATTACTGATAATTTACGACCTGGAGAGTCAGCGTGGATGCGTCCTGAATTAATTGTTCGTGTGTCCCATCAAAAATTAAAAGAGCTTATAAATGATATAACCAACAAAAAAATATTTGGTACAGTTGTTGTTATCATCTATACTATCGAGTTTCAAAAACGTGGGCTTCCTCATGCCCATATTTTGATTTCACTAGAGGATGATAGCAAAATCAAAGACCTAGATAAAGTCGATAAAGTTGTCAGTGCAGAATTACCTGATATGAATATCGATAAAGATCTATTTAATTACGTAACAACTCATATGATTCATGGACCATGTGGTTCATTAAATTCTAATGCTCCATGTATGAAAAATCAATTATGTAGCAAAAATTTTCCAAAAGATTTTTGTGAAACAACACGTGAAATTCTTAACGGTTTCCCTGTTTACCGTCGGCGTAATAATAAAAGAACTGCTGAAGTTTGAGGTCGCACAATTGATAACAGATGGGTAGTACCATACAACCGTTACCTACTTCTTAAGTATAAAGCTCACATAAATGTTGAAGTTTGTACAACAGTTAAATCTGTTAAATATATTTACAAATATATTTATAAAGGATTCGACTGTATAACAGCAAGTATCAGTTCATCTAATCAATTTGATTATGACGAAATAAAAGCTTATTTAGATGCACGTTGGGTAGGATCTTGCGAGGCTTGCTGGAGAATTCTAGAATATGAAATGCATTATCAGAATCACACTGTAATTAGATTAGATTGTCATTTACCAAACGAACAAAAAATGTATTTCCACACTGAGAGAAAAATGCATAGTAGCCTGAACTATGACATCTCAGATATTAAATATTAGATCTGTGAACTAGTTATTGTAGTCACTAGTACTACACGGTAGTCTACGAAACTAGAGCAAAATAGTAACGCTAAATATTCTTTATAAACAATTTTACCTGGTTAAAACAATTATGGAAAAATAGTCTTCGAAACTTGAAATTTAATAGCAATAATAACTACGTTTTATAATTTGCGTCAACCAATCAAAATAGGATTAGTAACCACGTTGGCTTAGTTTATGTTGAGTAGTTGCTATGACTTAGAAAAAAAGGTTATTGCAAATGAAGCTTGAGCAGTACTGACAATAATAATTCTGTAGTTAGCTTCAATAAATTAATGTAGTGTTAGTAACTACATCAGTTTAGCATAAATGAATTAGTAGAAATAACTATAACAATAAAGCTATCAAAACTTAAATTTTTGCAGTGGAGAAAAATATTGTTTGAGTAGCTTGCTGCAATAAATTGGAATAGTAGTAGTATCGTCTTTTTATCGACTTTTCTCATCGGCACAAATTCCATTTGTTTTAACATTAGTTGCCAACAAAAAAAAGTTCTTGACACGATACGACAGAAATTCAATTCAGAACAAATGCTGTCGATTGGTGGCATCAATATTTTGTCGATTTTTTCAATCCAATCTGGACTTTGAAAAAATCCCTTGGTTTATAACTTTAGTTAACAAGACAAAAAAAAATGGTCTTTGAACGATACGATAGAAATTCGTTTCGGAAAAAATGCTGACGATTAGCGGTATCGACGTCTTGACAATTTTTTTTTTATTTTCTTTGATTTTTAATGTGAAAAATTTAAGAGAAAAATTTGTTGGAAGAATATATATGTGGAAGAGAAGAAAGTCACCGGTGCTAGACAGCAGCGGGAGTAGTTCAGTACTCGCCACTAGATGGTACTCAACTTCTTGTGTCGTTCCTGGTTAGATAGATATTTTAGAGGTTTTATATTCCATACTTGGAAACAATTCTGGCACGGATACTCTTCTCTTATTTGGCAGTGACAAGTGCCTGTTTTGGTAGTCATATAGTAGATGCTTAACTACATAATGACATTAATATTTTCTTGAATAATTTCTCGATATTGAAAATTAAAAAATACTTTCCAGCTAACAAAAAAAAAGTAAAATATACTATAAGATTTTCTGGTTCAACCATCCCCACGTAACACAGTTTATCTGTAACTTAATATAAATTATAAGCCTCATCAAAATAGGGTAGTTACGCTGACTTAAAACTTGTAGTTAAGAAAATTGAGATCAATTGGTTGATATTACTTGATATAAATATTAAATCATTACCATATCGTATAGTTGCGCTGACTGGAAATTTTTAATTAAATACACTCAGCCTAAAGTAGTTAACTTAACTGAAAATAAATTGTTAAGTTTACATGAATAATATACTTCTGCTGACGAGTAATTGTTAATTTGAATTACCCAACTCAGAACAGTCATATTCACTAGTATCGTAGTGTACTCAACTGTATAATAGTGTAATCGACTACTTTTTCGTAGTACTGTTTAGTATAACACTTTGATTACGGGCACTACAGCCAATAGCTGAGATGTTTTTTTACTACGTTTTCCTAGTTCCGAAAACCTATTTTTTCTCTCAGTGTGATAGTAAGATTTGCCTCAATCCATTTTTTTATTTTTTATTTAAATAACACGGGAAGAAATTTTTTTTTTTTTTAGAATTTTCTAGCTCACAAACCAATAGACGGATTTTTATGACTAAAAAATGTTTTTATAGGAAATTGAACGCTCTACCAAAAAAGTCTCTTATCATTTTTTGATAAATCTCACTGTTCAAAAGTTATTTAAGCTTCAAGTCAAATTTATAGTAAATTTTGAGATTTTATTACTGTTTCGGCGAAACTATCAGTCTTATCAAAAAATGTCGTGAGAACATTTTTGTAGGTCATATTATTCCTTACAAATTAGAACGATCAAAATTTTGCGAAATTTTATATTGTTTACAAGTTATTTGCATTTCAATGTCAAGCTCTTAAAATCAATCAGAAATCTATTTTTTTATATTTATATTTATATTTATATATAAGTGTGAATTGTATATCCATATACAATTCGCACAGATGTGATTAATAATTATATTTAGTATACTGAATTACTGGAGTGATTCAAATTGAACATTTTGATGAATAATATTGTTTACTATTTTTAAATATTAGTGAAAAAAATTGTGCTTATATTCTTTTTCAAATGCTCTGATATAATTGAGGTGAACTTCCTGTATGAATGATTTATTGATATAAATTATTATATTATTATTTAATATAATTTATAATAAATATTATAAAATTATTTATTTTAAATTTTTATTGTTGATTATTTGATATTTAAAAAATATTTCAATAAATTCAATACAAAATTTGTGATAAAAATTACAATCGAATATTAAATTAAAATAATAAATATTTAAAACTAATAATCTAATAATATTTTGTATAAAGTATACAATATCTATTTATTATTATCTAAATTTAATTCTTTTATAAATTATTAAATATTGAATTTAGAAAATAATAAAGATTTTTAGAATGATTAGTTGAATTGAATTGAATTGAATTGAATTTAACCGGGCACTCAGCTTGTGTTAGCCATTGTACCCGGGCCCATTGAGGACAATTTTTATAGTTGTCGGAGAGGATTGCGGTCCTGGTGATCATTGTTATTAAGCCTAGCCTCTTTGCCAGTCCACCTAACAATAAACTTAGCAAGCCCACTGTCCTTCCGACAACTATATATACTTTTAACTATTTCAGATACTATTGTTTGTGAGTTGATAAGTGGAGGAGACATAGTTTTTATTTCGGTGATTCTCCGCCCCGAGTCTAAGGAAACACGTCGCGGGACACAGCCGCTGTCAGTAGTCCCCACTAGTTCAGGAAGAACCGGGACCTGGCATTAGCTAAGCCCACCGTCGTACTCCCGTCGCTATGAGTCCTAGCCGCCAGCTGCCGTGGCCATCTTACGTCGTGTCCTTGTCGTCGGGGGGTCTTGTCGACCGAAATTATGTCACCTGGGAAGTTAATGTGGGTGTATTATGGTCCATCCTACAGAGCCCACTGTGTAAGATAAGGCACTTATACAATGGAGGACGCCTGTTATCCAAGGGCAACGTTGGTGGTGGAGGACTCCCTCTATTATTGCTTTGACACGTTGGCTCACACCAAAGCTAGAGGTTCTGCGAATGTTTATGGACCCCCGCCGCCATCAATGCTCGGCCGATACAGGTGTTCTTCTTCGATAAGAAGCCCCACCCGCTAGCCTAGTCATAGAGGCAGCAGAGTCCTGCAGATTCGATCGAGTTTTTGTGTTCCGCCATCATTTTGTAATGAAGTCGGCGCCACTTCCACTCGCTCGAAAAATCGTCGGTATTTCACCATCAGGGGGCTGCCAATGTAATGCACATAAATAGTATTGTGAAAATAAAATTCATTGGTGCATGCCGGAATCGAACCTGGTCCAACGCTGTGGTAAGCAAGTACCTTGTTCGATAGGCTATTGCCAGCCCCATAGAATGATTAGTTAATAAATTCAATAAAAAAATTTTAAATAACAATGAAAATTGAATATTTAATTAAATTATTAATTTTTAATATTAATTCCTCGACAATAAATTTTAGTCATCAATTAAAATTCTGTTATTATAGATTTATGACTATTAATGGTACTATTAAATTTTAGCATAAGTACACGCACTCATGTTATATAACTTACATTTTAATAATAATGTATACAAATATCCTTGCAAAATATGTGCAAACATTATATTTCTGGGTGCATGAATTTGATGTTTTCAAAAAACGCAGTATGAATACTCATATCTGATAAGATTCGAAATAAATCCTGTCAATCGTACATGATTATATACGATCATATATGGTTACATATGATTATGTATAATTATACAGAATCAGATCCGAAAAATGGCCCTACATGATCACGTATGATCATGCAGGGCCATTTTTCAGATCCGATCACGTCTGAGTGTTCATGCATGACTATATATGATCATATCGGAACAATTTTTCCCGGGAATCCATTGAACTAGTTCATTTTTTTTTTTCATAATTAAGTACAGTTGATGGTTTATGTGGTTTGTCACTGTATTTGTAAATTTTTCTTGATTTTATCGTCGATTTTGGTATATTACATTTCTTAGAAACTGCAGCAATTTTTATGTCCCCTAGAACTTCAGCTAAAGCTAATTTTACGTTAGCTTTATCATAATTGTATCTTGTTTTTTTGATCACTTTAGATTTATTTTTCTATTAACCTTCTGTTTATTATTAACTTTAGGCATTGTTGATTTTTAACAAAAAATAACTTACAGAAAACTTGATACACGCACTATTTTCATAGGTTAAAATAAAAAAATTGACTACCGTAGTAATGGGTACAAACGCATACAACTAGAGGCGTTTCTATTCCTGCGAGTTATTGAGAAAACCGCAGTAATGCATACATGCCCAGTTTATTGGTAACAATTAATGCATCCGTAAATGAATATCATTAATTAATCAAAATGCAACTTTTATTGAATTTTTGGTATTAAAAAAAGGTTATCTTACTTCTGTAAACAATAAATATTTAAATTGAGTAATTTTTTTCAGAAAAAAGGACCTCTTAGTTCCACGTCTTTTCGCACAAAAACTGACAAAAAAGGCATAATGTTCAACCTCTATAACCTGTCAATTTAAATTCATTAATAACAAATTCAAAATTCAAAATTTATTGTACATGGATCATTCCATGTCAAATCGACCAATGGTTGGAATCGACCCCTTTTAATTTGGACGAATTTTAGTCAGAAGTTTTCTATTACCATATAGCGCAGTTCTGCCGAAGGAAAAAAATTTGAAAATTTTTCTTCACAAGTTATGCAAAATTGAAAATTGTAACCGTACGTTTCTGATTTTTCGACTTGAAAATCGAGCGCAAAATCTAACTGATTCTACGACCATCTATTAGAATAATTGGATGTTAATTAACATTCCTTAGTCACCCGGGACCATGTCAGAGGTCCCCTAGATCGAATTCTATTTGAATTTAGACGGCAGTGGGGTAGTTCCACCCCTCCAAAATTGACATATAAAAGGGCCAGCAAACACTTGTTCGGAGACTTAGGCCCTGGCCATCACCTAGAGTGGACTGAGGACACTTAGCAAGGTCCCTACTCTATCACCAGGACTCATTACAATTTATTTTTTTTTTTAATATTTTTTTTTCAAAGCCTCAAGTATTTCTTTCAAAAAAAGCTTTGGATCATTATTGTAACTATCATAGTTTTTGAGATGTTGAAAGAACAAAGTTGAAAAACTGGAAAAATCGCGAAATTTTGAATTTTGCATAACTTTTGAAGAAAAATTTTCAAATTTTTTCCCTTTGGCAGAATTACAATATATAGTAATAGGAAACTTCTGACCAAAATTTGTCGAAATCAAAAGGGATCAATTCGAACCATTGGTCAATTGGACATGGAATTACCCACATGTAATACTACTGTACAGTTTTATTAATCACCATTTTAACGTTAATTAAAGTAACGTATCACAGTTCAATCTATCTACCTATAAGTAGTTGGAGAAACTATTTGTGCATAGTGAAATACGGTGACTACATTGTCAGAGTAGTTGCGTTGACTATTAAAAGTAGCTACAGGAACTATTGGATGATAAACAAATTAAAATAGTTGCTGGTACATTCTTCCTTTGTAGGGGTGAACAAAAAAGTATTGTTATTATTATTTCTGAAGTATAAGTTCTGAGAAATAATATTAAATACTTACCATAACAATACAAAAAATCTTAGTTAGGTTTAGTTGATATTACTACTTTGAAATAGGCGCGGGCACTATGATATAGTACAAGAAACTATAAATATTAGTTAAGATTACTATTTTTTCATACTCATCCCTTTCTAGTTACTACAACCATGCACTTTTCTCTTAGTGTACGACGATTCGGTGCGGAGTTATTACCCATCACAGCAAGAAAGTCAATTTTAACTTTGACAATCAATTTCTCGGGACATATTGGTCGTACAGGAAATAAAAGTAGAGTTTTGAAAACTGCGAAACATACTCTATATGTCACAGATAGTGGCTTTTGATGAAAAAATTTTGTTCCCTGATTAAGAAAAATGATTTGCTCCATGTTAAGTGTATATCTATATGGGCCATTCCATGTCAAATCGACAAATTTTTTACCTGACCCCCTTTGATTTCGCTGAAAATTTTCTATCTTTTTCTACCCCCCGAAAGTTATTTTTCAGAATTTTTTCAAATTTTTTTTCCCGACTCAAAAAAAGTTATGAATTTTTGAAAAAAACCGCTCTTTAATTTTAAAATTGCCAGAACTTTTTCAAAAATTGACCGTTTGGGAACTTTTTTTTTTCAAAATTTTTGTTTTTAAATATAGTTTTCGAAAAAAAATGTGAAAAAATTTTCAGAATCCCAGATATATGAAATATTTTAGTTTTTTTGAAAAAACCGTAATTTTCTCAAAGTTGGACCGTTTTTTTTTTTTTTTTTTTTTGCTCTAAAAATACTTGAACTAATTCTGCAATGATCCTCGTTAATCAAAAGATGTGACGATAATCGCTTCTAATTTTTTTTCTTGATTCTGAAAAAATTGTTGTTGAATTTTTGCTGATTTTATATAACTTTGTTATGAAATTTTCTTTATTTCCTCGTGAAACCTCAAAGGTTGAAAAATAACATTTTATTGGAGAATTTCAAGTGATTATCGTCCAAGAAATTGTTATTTTTTTAAAAAAAGTAAAAAAAAAGGACTTTTCATACTCTTAAATAAATTCACCGTCTCTTAACATCTTTAAATAAATTAAAAACATTTTTATGTATGTGTTCAAATTATATTTTCTTTTATATTTAACATAATACTTGATTCTTAAATTCAACATTACACCTATTTTTATTATCTCTTTTTACTGGATGATTCCCTTCTTTTCTTCATCGTACTGTGATTTAAATATTTTTCTGAAGAAGAAAACATCTTAACTTGCACCATACAATCTTCCAATGGTGAAATTTTATGGATTTTATGTGTTGCAGTAGTCTAGTCGAGAAGATGAAAACCTGCGAAAAATAGTTACAAGTCTCCTAAAAATATGGTTGATGGCTTAAACGATCCGGAATGGCGTCCAGAAAAAGGCGTTTTTTGGATTTTTTTAGCAAAAGAAAATTACAATTGTTATTAACAAAAAACCGTTAAAAAAATTAGACGTTCAGCTTTTTGGCAAAATCTCAAAAAGTATAAGTGATAGCTCAAATATTAAAAAAGTTTCTGAAAGAGCAGAAAATTTTAGTAAAAAAGTTCTCGACTCCCCGAATTGTAGCTCCAATATTTATAATTTTTATTTAACGTTGAAAATTGGCTTTTGCGCGGCAGTTGAGGCATGCGCGCGCCGCCGCTCTAGTGAGCGTAGTTGTTAAATAATTTTTTTATGCAATTTAATATTAATTAAAAAATTTGAAAAAATTCTGGTGTCATCTAGACACTTCAAAGAATACGATTCCGTGGTATTAATAGTTGTATCACCATTTTTCAAAAAGTTATTCGATTGTTAATTAACATTTTTTTTTACGGGTATGTGTTGTGATAAAAGGCGGTGTAAAAGTTTAAATAATTAATCTATAAATTTTTTGTTTCTTGAAGCCCTCTTTATAAGCATACTCAACAAGATGACGTGAAAAAAGTTTATAAAATATTTTTATTTCATAAGTTATTAATTTTTAAAGTAAGAAAAAAATGAAAAATTTAAATAATGTATGTTAAATAATTTTTTTCTTCGAATCTTAAGCTATTACTGATTTCATATCCTTGTTAAGCATTATATAATTATTTTTTAAATTTTTTCATGCCATTTGTTTATAAATTTTTTATAAACAAATGGATTAATTAAATATTTTTGAAAAATTTTTTTTCACCATATTGTTTGCGTATGCAAATAATGATTTAAAAAAAAAAAAATTTTTCTTAAAAACAATATCTTATTGTTTATAATCGTTTTTTTCATATTTTCATTATTTAAATAAATAATTAAGGAATCGTTTGTTTCTTAAAAATCATAATTTGCATTTCTAAATATAATGGCAAAAAAAAATTTTTTTTTTGTCAGCAATTTATTTATTTATTTATTAAACAATTTGTTATAAACAATTTTTTTTTTTCATTGTAATTTTTTTCTTGAACATAAAAAAATGACAAAAACAGCAACCTGCAACAATATGGTTAAAAAAATTTTTTTCGATTTTTTAAAAAACTTTTGGATTTTGTAGCACGACAAAGTCCAAGCACTGACTCGATTTGTCAACAAACAAATTGCTGTAGCTTTGCAATTATTGCAGATACAGTTTTCGACCTTCAAGTCGTTTTTATACAGTATGAGTTAAGCTTTCTTATCAATCTTTAACCTAACGTTTATCTGCTATAGTTCTCTAACTACACGCATTTATTTATAGAAATTAGTATTTTTTATTTCTTACAATGCTTATATCTCATAAACAAATAATGTTATGACAAATATGCTTCAGAACTTTTTTGTTACCTGATTATTAAACTATTCAAATATATTTTTTTATATTTTTAACCTTATTTGTTTATGAAATTTTTTAATTTATTTAAATTATTCGCTATTCTTACTCTTATTTTTTTTTGGAAACAAGCTATCACTTATACTTTTTGAGATTTTGCCAAAAAGCTGAACGTCTAATTTTTTTAACGGTTTTTTGTTAATAACAATTGTAATTTTCTTTTGCTAAAAAAATCCAAAAAACGCCTTTTTCTGGACGCCATTCCGGATCGTTTAAGCCATCAACCATATTTTTAGGAGACTTATAACTATTTTTCGCAGGTTTTCATCTTCTCGACTAGACTACAGGGATTAGAGTAAAAAATAACGTCAATGAGAGAAAAAAATTATTTTTTTAGGAAAAATAACAATTTCTTGGACGATAATCACTTGAAATTCTCCAATAAAATTAAATTTTTCAACTTTTGAGGTTTCACGAGGAAATAAAGAAAATTTCATAACAAAGTTATATAAAATCAGCAAAAATTCAACAACAATTTTTTCAGAATCAAGAAAAAAAATTAGAAGCGATTATCGTCACATCTTTTGATTAACGGGGATCATTGCAGAATTAGTTCAAGTATTTTTAGAGCAAAAAAAAAAAGAAAAAAAAAACGGTCCAACTTTGAGAAAGTTACGGTTTTTTCAAAAAAACTAAAATATTTCATATATCTGGGATTCTGAAAATTTTTTCACATTTTTTTTCGAAAACTATATTCAAAAACAAAAATTTTGGAAAAAAAAAGTTCCCAAACGGTCAATTTTTGAAAAAGTTCTGGCAATTTTAAAATTAAAGAGCGGTTTTTTTCAAAAATTCATAACTTTTTTTGAGTCGGGAAAAAAAATTTGAAAAAATTCTGAAAAATAACTTTCGGGGGGTAGAAAAAGATAGAAAATTTTCAGCGAAATCAAAGGGGGTCAGGTAAAAAATTTGTCGATTTGACATGGAATGACCCATATATTAGTCGATTCAAATTGTTTTAAATCATTTCAAATTGTTTTGAATTATTCCAAATCATTTTTTTTAATCAGGCTTCGAAGGGACAATGTGTATCTAAACAAATGTGAAAATTCCTATATTTAAGTATACTTCGATAACTCGGTATAACTTTGGATATAATGAAAGAACAAAGGAAATCGTCAGTAATTTTTTAACTTTAAGTTGTCCTGAAAAAACTCTGAAATTTCAATGAGCTGCGATTTTTTTTTTCTTAGTGCCCCGAAGCTTTAAATTTATCTTATTTTCGAAAAATCGCGTAATAAGCGATTCTTCGATTTTCATACATTTCTTTAATTTCCAAAAGTTTTTTTTATCGATAATCCTCATTTTTTCGATCAAAAAAATATTAATTATTGAAAAAAATAAGAATTGTTTGTTTTCAAAAATTGTTATTTTTAAAAAAAATTGGATTTTTCCAAAAGTTTTCTTTTCAAAATTTTTCTTCTTTACAATTTTTTTTGACAATCATCCCGATAAAAAATGTTTAGATCCAAGCATATATGATTGGATCCAAACAGTCAGATATTCTTGGATCCAAATTTCGGCGCGATCCAAGCGGATCCAAACAGATCTGACAATATCCAAAGAGATCTCACTATATCTAAATATATCCAAACAGATCTTAAAATATCAAAAGAGATCCAAACAGATCTCACTATATCCACGAATATATATGTGTATCCAAGCAGATCTGCGTAAATGTCGATCTTTAAATAAATCTATGTAGATTTAAGCACATATATCTAAAGAAGTTTCACTACATAATAATAAATGCATGTATAAATATATTATACTTTAGACCATTCTAAAAGCAATATCTACTCACATCTTGGATCTTATCGCTATTACCTCTTAATGCTTTTAATTAACCTAAAGTATAACATATGTATCAAAAGTCAATTGATATTCAAGTAAAAAACAAAAAATAGATGAATACTTTAGAAACATTGATACATTTATATTCAACTATTTACGTTTACATTTAATTACATATAATCAAAAAAATTGTAAATATTTTCGTAAATTTCTATCTATTAGATGGGACTAAATATATTTTATTCACCTAAATCTATATAGTTAGATTTAAATAGATATAATACTACCAATGTGTAATAATTTATTTTCGGAAATATTTATATCTGCTTGGATAAAAGTTTTTAATTTTCGTATATTACTCAGATATTCGTGTATAATTAATTAAAAAAAACTTTGTATTCAATGTCTTATTCGCAGTAGAACCCTGACAGTTTGACGATTCAGGAGCCTTTTCTGTATTTAAATATTATTGGATCTGATCAAATATGACTACATATATACACACATTTTTTAATACAGACATAAATTCTTGGATATACGTATATCTGCTTGGATATGAATTATTTTTGCATCTATATACCCACATACATACAGTTGGGTCTGCGCAGATATAACTATATGTACTTGTATATGCTTGGATATAAGT
This sequence comes from Microplitis manilae, assembly GCA_030273425.1. NCBI lineage: Eukaryota > Metazoa > Arthropoda > Insecta > Hymenoptera > Braconidae > Microplitis > Microplitis manilae. The sequence continues at coordinate 11,652,783 of CP092727.1, read as the reverse complement.
ATACCTGCTTGGATATAAATATTTATATCTGCTTATATATAGTTGGATCTGAGCACATATAACTATATATACTTGTATACACGGAAAAAAATAATTTGTGGAAATGGCAGATATGGGAGTGTCAAAATGACATGGATAGAATTTGTTAGATTTACAAAGAAAAACTGTTAAATTAACAGATATAATCTGTGAAATCAACATAACTATAATATGTCAAATTTACAGATAAAAACTGTCAAATTCACAAAAATAATTTGTAAAAAGTTGATTATAAAGTTATATAAAATTTACAAACCAAATTTCATTCCTATGAATTATTTTGAACCCAAAGAACGTGGTTTTTAATTTTTTACAGATTACAAATTATCTTGCATTATTTATATAATTTAATCAGTTAAGAAAATAAATCATTATTTTTGGATATTGTTAGTGGCTAATTTTCCCCCAGCTATAAAAAATCAGCTGAAAAATGGATTAATATATTGAATTTTTTTGAGTTTGACGATAAAAATTTAAAAAAATCATTTTCTCCGAATTTTCGGCTGGTCCATATTGCCCCAGGTATCATGTGTAAGGGTAAAAGTACACAAATATATCGGATTTATAGAAATTAGACGAAAAAAAAAAAATTTTTTTTTTTTATAAAATTTTGGGGGTACCCCGTTTTGCCCCCCCCCCCTATATGTATCTTAATGGTTTTTACTTTCTATTGTTTGCAGATTTGAACAATTATTTTACATAAATACCTAATTTTTTTAATTAAAACTTCAATTTTTAAAATATTTTTGGATGTACTGTTTACATGTTACGAAATAATATAATAATAAAATAAATAATAAATAAATAATATAATAATAAATAGTATAATTTTTACTCATTAAAAACAATTTCAATTATTGCTTTAATATAAATTCCACACTTTTTTTTTACTGAATTTGGCATTTTCTGAATGTGATTATTACACCGAAAAACTGTCAAATTGACAGTTTCAGATTGACAGTTTCCACAATGTGAAAATAACATTTCCAAATTTGTTAAATTGACAGTTTTGGGTTGACAGCGGCAAATCTGTCAATTTGACAGTTTTAACTGTTATTTTGACAGAGTCGTTTTTTCCGTGTATGATTGGATATAAGCATATCTGCATGGATATCAATTTTTATATATAATTATATATAGTTGGATCTGAGCAGATATATTTATATATGCTTGGATATACGTATATCTATTTAGATATCAATCTTAATACATCTCTATATCTGCTTATATATGATTAGATCTGAGCAGATATAATTATATATGCTTATATCTAGCAAGATCGAATATTTGGATGTATTTGGATATAAACAGATATAACGAGATCCAGACATATCTGGTTGGATCCAAACGTTTTTTATCGGGATAAAGCATTGTAAACATGATAAAGAAGATAGATTTAGAAAAAAAAAAAAAAAAAATTTTGGAAAAATTCAAATTTTGTTAATGGACGTTTTTGCTTTAATCGGCGATAATTCCGTGTCAAATCGTACTAGGGACTTTTTAAAGGCGTTAAATTAATGGGCATTAAATAACTTAAAAAAGCTTCACGATAAAAATTTATTGAAGCCCATAGGCAATTTTCAAGTCGTCCAAAAAATTTGGAAATTTTTTTGCTGTGGTTTTCTTCTTATAACTCCGAAAGCGTGCATGACAGAAATTCTTCAAGTCTAAACCTAAAAACTAGTCACTTGAAGCTACAATTTGCTTCTCTTTGTTTTTACTGTACGACTATTTTCCTCCGAGTTACAGCGTGGAGAAATGACTTGAAAATTTGGAAATTTTTTAATATCTCTTAATTTTTGTGAGTAGTGTATTACTTACATATGATTTTTACATAAATTACTGATCATAAGTGCATAAAATTTAATTTTCTTACATTTTCAGGATTTTTTAATCATTTGTTTAAGTGAAACGTAATTTAAAACCAGAAAAGCTGGCTCCTGTAAGCCAGCTTTTGAAAGTTTTCCACTGTTAGTAAGTTTTTGAGATCAAGAACATTATAAAAAAATTGTTTTTGAACGTGGGTTGTATAATTAAAAATTTTTTTTTTTTTTTTCATATTAAATATACTGGGAATCTCAAAAAAGCATCAATAATTAATTAAACTTGATTTATAAACATTGATCTTTGTAAATTTATTTTCGGATTATTATTCATACTTTTGAATATAATAAATATTTTCAAATAAAATTAATATGATGATGAAACTGGATTAAAAACTGCTACCATTTTAAATTATGCTTTGATTTTTTATGATACAAAAAAAAGTTAAATCTGAAATCTTTCCTATACTTTAAAGTTAATCGCAATGATTATTACTCTACGCCATGTTAAGGTTGGCAAAAAATTCATAATGACAAATGGAAAAATATGCATTGTTTTGTAGATCATAAATTGTTTTATGATACGAGCTTAAATGATACATGCCTTTCTGATACTTGCTAAAATATGGTCGACGTCTGATCTAACAAGAGGAGACAACCAGGCGGTGACGACCCTTCGTTGTCGCACGTGTATCCCCTTAAATGCTTTGCATTACCGACATGACCAGGCTCGAACCCCTATGTTTGAGCATTATAGGCATGCCATCGTTTGAAGCTCAACTAGCCATATCATCGAGGGGTTATGTGCTCTGTGTGAAAAGAAAAGGGAGAATAGAACGTGGGTTTTATTTGGCAAACACCCATCATAGAAAAATCGTACAATAGAAGCAATAACTTCGGCCAAGTATGTGGAACACAGGTGGATAGCTATTGAAAATAAAATGAAAAGACGTATTGTTAGTACATACGCAACGAGAGTACACTGTTATGTTCTTGACTTTCAATGCAAATTCGAATAATTTTTTTTAGTAGTGGATGTATTTATACAGATTAACTGTTGGTAAGAAAAGCATTGAACGTAAAATTTATATTTATCATTTAGAATAAATACAACTCATTCATCTACAATAGAAATGTAGCATAACTTTTCAGAGATGGATTCATACACTAGTTATGAAAATGAAACCAATAAAATATATTTCAAAATATTTCGGGCATTCTCTCTATAAACAATTTAATATTTTATTACCACGTTTATATTTACTCGCTTTCATGTATGTCTACTCGGGTGGAATTTCGTAATTGATTTAAAACTATCTTCCCGATGAGCTAGAAACTTGAAATTTGAAACATAGCTCAGAATTAGATGACAACACAAGAAAATGAAAAAAAAAATCTGGGCGTCGGTTGGCCCTGCGGGCCAGCCCCAAAACTTCCCGCTGTTTTCGACCTCAAAGAGCTCAAAAACATTAGTGTAGATATATTTTCGAGCTCTTCGAGCTCGAAAATGCTATCGCATGCGATTGTTTTTTTACGATCTTCTCAAGCTCTAACAAGTTGCCTGTTATGCTGAAGTTTGAAAATTTATATAAGAATCAAGAATTGTTAATGAAGCGGTTTTTAAAATTTAATCCCTGATTATGTTCAATAAAATAAGTGTATTCAGGCAGAAATCAATGCCAGGGATTTAAATGAGTTTTGACTCATGTGAGAAACAATCAAATATAAATATCCGAGAAAAATATTAAAAACTACGTTTTATCGATTTTATTGTTGGTACTATGATTTAAACTAAAAACCAAGTTCGATGACATTATGTATCGAAAGTAACCATATAAAGGATGAGTTGATATGACTTTAGACACATTTTCGCAGGTTATATTACGATTTATCCGGGAAAAATAACATAAAATGTTATTTTTTTAATTTTTTAACGCCGATATCTTTCGAACTAATTGATCGATTTTAACGTTTGAGGTAGCAATCAGCGCGTTTTATTGAATTCTAGAGCTGATTGAAATTTGGAATCGATCGCGTCAGTCGTTTCGAAAATATTTAGAAAAAACCGTTTTTCACCATTTCTTTCTCCCGCGATAACTCTCGAACGAATTATCCGATTTTGATGTTTGAGGTGGCAATCGACGCGTTTTTTTGAGTACTAGAGCTGATTAGATTTTGATATCGATCGTATAAGTCGTTTCTAAGAAATCAATAAAAAACTAAAAAAAAAAAATTTTTTTTTTTCGTAATTCGCAGATATTTTCGAGTCTATTTGATCAAATGATCTGAAATTTTCAGAAAAGTTGATGGCCAACATGCTCTTTCAATCGCCGCCTTAAACATCCGAATCGGTTCATTAGTTCTAAAGTTACAAAGAGTTTACATACATACACACACACACACACACACACACACACACATACACACATACATACACACACTCGGACATCATTCCGAAAATAGTCAGAATAGCTTCCTAGGACCTCAAAACGTCGACATCTGATGAAAACTCGATTTTCGAAACCCATACAAAGAACGGTGATCGGTCGATCATCGGGCTATGATCGCCGTCCGATCCTCGAGCATCGGCTGATGATCGGAATATGTATAGGCGCAAGACTCGCTGGGCATCGGATGTTAACATCAGCGCAAGACTGCCCATTGAGCGTCGGCCGAGGATAGTAACCGAGCATCGGCCGAGGATAGTAACCGAGTATCGGCCGAGGATAGGATCCGAGGATTATCCTATTGTACACTGAGAACAAAATTTTCTTCTGACAACTAATTTTTGTTATAATGAAATATATTAGTGAGCCTTAGAGAATGAGTTATTAACAATAATTAAATATTATTTAAAAATCAGAGAATATTTATTTAACAATTAATAAATGCATATTTAGATAAATAATTTTATTATAATAATAAAAATAAATTAAATAATTTATTTCTTTGACGCGTACTTTTTTTTATACTATGACAAAAATGTTCAGGGAAACATTAGTGTCAGTGTAATACAGAATAACTCTTTATTACTATCAAAAATAGATAATCGTCACTCTGCTGATTTACAGCAAGTAATCAGTCCCATATATGCTTCAAGTTGGGAATATAATAATTCTGAAATAGGTTTCTTACCAGGGACACATTACAACTGGTGGGCGCTATCTAGTGGCAAGCACCGCACTACTTCCGCTGCTGCTGCCTAGCACCATAACTTTTTAAATCAATAATCATTAGGTTTAAATAGATATTTATTAACCTCGACCAAATATATATATTTATTCTAAATGAATATATTTTTTGGTGTCTAAGTAATATTTATTAGAGTTAAGATAATACTTTGCTTCAATATTTGAATTTGTTGGCACTATAAAATAGTTTAGTTGTCCATTAAATAAATATTTCCTTAACTTTACCAAATAGTTTTCTTATCTAAGAAAGAGAAATATTAATGTCAACCAAATAGAATCTATTAAATCATTTGTTAAAAATGACAAAATACATTATGTTGACGTAATAAAATTTACTTTAACAGAATTTAACAAAATCAATTTAATTGTCCAAAGAGAAATGTTTTCTCAGTGTACAAAATCACTAAAACTATTCTCATCACTTTCATTATTACTATTAAATACACTATAATTAATTTCTTTATTTACAACATTATTTACAATTGTTTAACTGTGTAAATTATCATGATCACGATCGTTTGTACTATTGTCATTAACAATTTACACTGAGGGTTTATTAGGCGGTTGAGATCTATTATCCATGTATTTTTTTAATGCCCGATGTTTTCTTACACGGTCAGACACGATTTTATAAATTACAGAATTTTTTTTAATCACAACGATAAATTTATTTTCTGTTATATTCAGTAATGTTTCTGTCTAATGAAAAGTATATACAAGTAAATATAATGCTTAAAAATAGCTGACGTGATATTTACCGCGCATGCGCAAAAGAAAATTTATCATATCATCGACCGAGGAACGGCCGATGATCGGATGTCATTGTTATGAATATAGTTCGGTTACCGATGGTGTGACAACCATAGGCTGATGATAGTGCACCGACGCTCGACCGAGCATTGGTTGCCGAGCCTCGGTCGATCGTAGATTTTTTTCGAGCATCGGCGACTTCGTATGGGAAATCGGGGTGAAAACAATAACTTCCCGAAATTTTCGAAAATCGTCGATTTTCTTAGCGGGAAGTTAAAAAAAAAACAACGAAAACACGGAAGAAAGAAAAAAAGCAGGAAGAAAAAATCTGGGAACCGATTAAATCTGCCGGTCAACCCTAAAACTTCTCGCTGTTTTTGATCTCAAGGAGCTCGAAAATATTATTGCCAATGTACACCCATGTCAGAAATTAAAGGAACAAAAAAATTTTAGAAATTTTTTTCTGATTTTTGCAAAGCTGTAACTTCGTGAGCAAAGAATTTAAAAAACGATCTTCATTAATTATGTTCAATGTCTTATTAATACAAAATCGGACTTTTTTCGAGTTTGAAAAGCTTGATGATATAAAACGCTGCTTAGAAAATCTCACAGAATCCTATAGATTCTATCGATTACAGGAACAAGTTTTGTTCCTTTAATTGCCCCCATGGAAATAAAATATATTTCATGATGTATGTGAAATATATATGGCATATAAATAAAATATAAAAAAAAAATATAATTAGAATATATGTAAAATATACGCACATATATGTCACATATATTTCAGAAATAAAAGAACTATATTTTAAATACATAATTTTTGGTCGTTTTTCGTATATAAAAAATATATTTCTTATATAGCCCAAATGTATATCACATATATTTTTTTTGTACGGCAAATATACATGATAAAATGTAATCCTACCAAAAACAGATTCTCTGTATAAAGTCACGCCAAGTACACGTTTAAAATTTTTTTAAAGTAAAAAAAAATTATTTTCTACAAAAAAAAAAGTCAAATCGAAAAAATACCAAGTACCTAGTATGATGCAAAGTCATAACAAACACTTTCATAGAATTTAAAAAAAAAAACCTATAACAAAATTTCAATGTACTTGGTGTGCTTACAAAAGAGTAAAAAAGACATATTTGATTTCATTAGAAATTAATTTTGCTTCAGTACATGTAGTAACGCACACCAAGTACATTGAAATTTTGTTATAGGTTTTTTTTTTTTTAAAAAAATAATTTTTTTTTACTTTTAAAAAATTTTAAACGTGTACTTGGCGCGACTTTATACAGAGAATCTGTTTTTGGTAGGATTTGTTTTATTTTTGTAGTGTTATTATATTTTTCAATTTTTAGTATTATTTGACACAGAATTCATTATTTGTCAATAATAAAGTATTAATTAGACATCTATACATATTTTCAATGCAATTACTAAATAAAAATGATAATTTAATTGATCTGTAAATAGCACTAAATTATATATATATATATATATATATACTGTAGATCCCTTACTAGGAGAAGTAATTTTTAAATATAGACATTGCGGGTAGCTAGATAGATCATAAGAAAGTTAATCACGGATTATATTTTGAAAATTTTTTAAATTATCTGATGCATCATTAACTGTTATTCAATAATATTCACTTAATTAAAGATAGTTATACGTATTTTTGACGCAATTACTACCTAAACATACTTCAACTGATCTACATATATATCTATACTTACATATATATATATACTAGCAGATCCTGCCCGCTTCGCGGGCAATAAATATTGTATTACTAAGATAAATTATCACATGTATATATTATATACATATATATATAGATATAGATATATATATATATATATATATATATATATATATATATATATATATATATATATATATATATATATATATATATATATGGGGCATTCCACGCCAAAACGGACGGTTTCAAAATCTATTTTTCCGATTTTCTTAATTTTTGGGTATTTTTAGTACCCCTCAAAAGAGGCTTCCTGGTAAATTTTGAGATTTTTTTGATCAATGGTTTAAAAACTATGGAATTTTAGAAAAAGCCGCTCTTTTTATGGTTTTTTGATCATAACTTTCGTAATAATGGTCGAAATTCAATGTTTTTTTTTCAAAATTTTTGTTTTTAGATGGCCTTTAAAGAAAAAAATACAAAACAAATATACGAAATGATTTTAATCGCGATTTTTTGAATTTTAAGTTTTTCAACTGTGTTTTTAAAAAAAGATGCATCCTTCGATTTCCTTGAAAATTTTCTATTTTAAACTTCTATCCATTCTGCAACTTTTAAGCCCGGTCCGGTAGTGGGCCTTCCATAATTACTATTTTTTCGATTTTTGAAAATTTGAAATAATTTTTTCGCTATAAATGATTATCAGTTCCGATTTTTGACACTGTATACTTGTTTTTTTTGCATATTATAAATTGATTTCAATATTTTTTGGTTTTGAGTAGGGATTTAAAAGCAGTAAGTAAAAGTTAATGCTATTTATGAGCAGTTATAATAAATGTTTTTATTTATTAAGAAGCAACTATTTCGAAGCAAAAGAAACATTAGATTTGCTATAAATTACAGCTAAGACCATTACAGGAGCTCAAAAATTCAATATAATTATTCGAAAACGCGCAAAGCATGAAATAATCGTTAATATTAAATTTTCGAAAAAACCCGGAAATAATTAAAAACGTTTCATGCTTTACGCGTTTTCGAATAATTATATTGAATTTTTGAGCTCCTGTAATGGTCTTAGCTGTAATTTATAGCAAATCTAATGTTTCTTTTGCTTCGAAATAGTTGCTTCTTAATAAATAAAAACATTCATTATAACTGCTCATAAATAGCATTAACTTTTACTTACTGCTTTTAAATCCCTACTCAAAACCAAAAAATATTGAAATCAATTTATAATATGCAAAAAAAACAAGTATACAGTGTCAAAAATCGGAACTGATAATCATTTATAGCGAAAAAAATTATTTCAAATTTTCAAAAAATCGAAAAAAAATAGTAATTATGGAAGGCCCACTACCGGACCGGGCTTAAAAGTTGCAGAATGGATAGAAGTTTAAAATAGAAAATTTTCAAGGAAATCGAAGGATGCATCTTTTTTTAAAAACACAGTTGAAAACTTAAAATTCAAAAATCGCGATTAAAATCATTTCGTATATTTGTTTTGTATTTTTTTCTTTAAAGGCCATCTAAAAACAAAAATTTTGAAAAAAAAAACATTGAATTTCGACCATTATTACGAAAGTTATGATCAAAAAACCATAAAAAGAGCGGTTTTTTCTAAAATTCGATAGTTTTTAAACCATTGATCAAAAAAATCTCAAAATTTACCAGGAAGCCTCTTTTGAGGGGTACTAAAAAATACCCAAAAATTAAGAAAATCGGAAAAATAAATTTTGAAACCGTCCGATTTGGCGTGGAATGCCCCATATATATATTATAAAAGAGGTTTTTGTGCCTATAATACGATTTGAAGTAGAAACTAACTTGATAACTATGAGGGTGTGAAAGATGGGAGTTTAAATAATATGAACTTTGAAAATGGATCTATGATTGATGGTGAATATTCTACATTGTTTTAGGAATTTCAAGAATAATCTAGACATTTCGGGAATAATCTTGAAATCTCAGTTCTAACATATAAATTAGTTTTTCAAATTATTCGAAAATTAATTCTAATTAATCTGGAATGCTTCAAAATGAATTTGGTTGATCTAAATTACTTAAGATTAATTTTAATTAGTCAAGAATGTTCTGCATTGTTCTAAAAACTTCGAGACCCATCTAGAATGCTCTAACTCGCACTTAGTTGATTTAAATCACTCAACATTTATTCTAAATAGTCTAGAATGTTCTAGATTGTTGCGAATATTTGGATAATCATTCGGAAAGCTCTAAATTACAATTAGCTGATTCAAATCTTATAAAAATGATTCTAATCGGTCTAGAATGTTTTGCAAGGTTCCGAAAATAACATTCTAGAAACTTCAAATATATATATATATATATATATATATATATATATATATAGGTATGTATTTACATTAATGTAAATGTAAATGCATTAAATTAAATTACATTAAAGTTCAATAAATTAAATTACTCAAAAATGATTTCATTGATGTTGGATGCTTCCGATTGTTTTAAAAGTTTGGAAAACGTGATAAAAGTTGAAATATATATCTTGAAGTCGTAAGTTATACGAAAATAATCGGAGTAGCCCGATCGAAAAATAGTTTAGAACTATCGGAATTAATTTGAGGGGATGTTCGACGTTGAAATATTTTAGAACTTATCAAATCATTGTCGAAATTTCAGAGCAAAAAATTTAACATGTAAATAAAATCACCACCAAAAAAAACCCAGCGAAGCGGGCGTTCACAGCTAGTATATATATATGCAATAAAAAATTTTTATTAAAACTATTATCTGCATAGCAATAAAATTTCTCAACATTAAAGTTACTATCAGACATTTATAATAAAATTTTTGTATTTTAAAACAAAAATTGAATTTGATGATTATCATTATAATTATTATAAGTATTTTCAGTACTTTTTAAAATATTAAGGTAAAAACCTCATCTATATCCGCTCTCTTTTCATTGGAGTGAGATTAAATCACTCAATATAAATTGATAAATAAAATGAAAAATCATATTGTTAGTTTTTTCTAGTTTCAAGTATCAAAATAAAATTTTACTTTGAAAAATAATGTTGATAATGAATTATTATTAATTTTTTAAGCAAGGTTCTTGAGTGTATTCGTAGTCGCTCACTTAAAGTTGTCATGTACCATTACTCGATCAACACATGGCTCTATACTCGCTTAAAATCAATATCGATTAAATTATGATAAGTTTATTAATTTGGAAAATAATTTATAAATTATGAAACTTTATTTGTACATAATATAAAATTTTATGAATTTCAAAAATATATATAATAAGATATAGTTCTAACCATTCTTGAATAATCTAACGAATGAAAGTTAAAGCGGAAAATGCCCGGCAGAGCATAATTCTGAAAACAGTCACTTAATTTGAATTCATAATCTATTATAAAATAATTTGATACATGATATTTTAACGTATTTAAATTCACAAATAATTATTCATTAATACTAATTTTTCCAGTTGAATTTTTTTTTTTTATAAAAATTATAAAAAACGCATTAAACAGTGGAAGTGAGCAACTAATGATACTAAGCGTATATAGGGACTTTTACTTTAATTAGAAAATCGAATAAAATTATATCATGTCAAAAAAAGGACAGATTCATGTATATTAATGTTCTTTTGTTTTATTTGAAAGAAAAAGAACAATCGATAATCGATAAAATTTATTAAAACAAAATCTATAAAAATATAGTTTTTATCATCAAAATCATAATAATATATAGTTTAAAACCTTCTTTAAAACACGCAGAATTTTGTGGTGTAAATTTCATGTCAAAATATTCAGTAGTTTTTACGTGATGCGCGTTCAAAAAAAAGGCCTGTCATTTTATAGATATAGATATATATATATATATATAGCACTAAGTTGCCCGATTTTGGTACTGTTAAGCAGATATAACTTTATATACAACAGAACGAAATTCAAAATTTTGACGTTATTATTGACTACGAGTTGTTACCAACATTCCTAGAAAGTTGACGATACTCGACTGCCGCTACCTGACGCCAACTTTCTGAGAAAATTGAAGTCAACTTGCTGTCAACCCTATCAACTAAGGGAATGCCAGCTGTTGGCACACATTTTCTCAGAAAATAGGCGACTAGTTGCCGTCAACTTATGGAAATGCCAAAGATCTTTGCGGCCAACTTGATAACAAGTTGCTGCAGTTGGTTGTCACTAGCTTGCTTCCAACTTGATTGTCAAAAATCGCTTATGGCTGGAATTGTATATCTCAGCTCTACTTACTTAACTCCTCATTATAAACCAACTCAACGTAAACCGATCCGATTTATTCTGATTGCAATCGTTTGTTGGTCGTTTGTCGATCAATGTCGGTCTATCAAAGTTGTTCGTGAGTTAATTGCTTAATTATGAAAAAGTAAATAAAAATTAGCCTTTAATTTTTTCCATTTGACCCCTCTACTTCGATATTTTACTAATTTTTCCATTTAAATCACTAGGAAATCGTTTGTCGCTGATTGCCGGTTAAAACATATAAAACAGTAATTTATTTATAATAAAAATGTAATTAAGAAACTAGATTTGCCATTAGTAGTCTTCGATAAAAATAATATTTCTTTTTGGATAACGATAATAAATCTTCCGATTAGAAAATAATTATATGTTTCCATTCGTTAAAAAACCCGATTTTCAAATTTTGCCAATAAGGTATTGACAGGTAGCGCCACAATGTTAGATGTACGATATAACCCTAAAAGCCACCTTAGCTTGAAATTGATAGTAATTTGATAATTGAAATTATCGAAGTTTGCTGTCGGCATTGGCCGATAATTTGATAGCAAAACTTCGAAAAAAAATTAGCGGTTGATTTTTCCTTAATTTAGAAGTCACTTTTTGATTACTAGAAAAAAACACTAATAAAAGTTCCCATAAAATTTTCGTCAAATATTTGATAACTTCAGGCTTTTTCGTTTTTGACGGTATTTTGTATAGGACTTTTAAAGTAAATTTGGATTCGAATTCGGGTAGTAAGTTTACATCAAATTGTATCGCAAGTTTTATGCAAATTCTTGTCAATAACGGGAGGGCCCGAAGGTGACGGACATTTGACGAAAATTTCAAGGAAACTCTCGCAACGTAAATTTTTGCTAAGTAAAGTGTACAATTAGGAAATATCCTTACAATTAGCATTGATTTTTTATGATATTACTCGATTAATATTATTGTACGAATAATTATTATTGTACGGCTAAGTAAGTAGAGCTGATTTTGGTACGTCTTAGCGAATATAACTGCAATATTAAGAAGTTTAAATATTATTGGACACCCTAATAATACCACAGTTTGTTTAGCAAAAGTTTCCTGGAAAATTTCATCAAATGTCCGTCAACTTCAGACGATTCTGTTTTCGAGGACAATTTATGTACAACTTGCTATACAATGTGACGTAAATTTACTACCCGAATTAAAATGCGAATTCATTTCGAAAGCTTACTAGAAACATTTTTCTCCTATTTCCAGGTAAATTTTTACTCCAATTTATGGTTAACTTCACTTGAAAAATTGTAAACTATTTTTTTATATTCAAATTGTAGACATTAAGTATAAATTTGATTACCTTCTTAAATGGTAAGAATGAACATAACCGACTTTTATGTGTAGTAAGAAGTGTTACCTTGAAATTGAGCAAAAATTAACCGTAAAGTTTTCCTTTGAACTGTTGCTGTTAAATTGGCGGCAAATTCGTGCAGCAAATTTTCAATAATTTCAATGTCAAATTACTGTCAATTTCAATCAAAAGTGGCTATTAGGAGTTCTTCAATTTAATTTTATTCAAGCTAATTAGTAAAGAATTGGCATTAGATTGATTGAAATAGTTGTCAAGTTTTTCCTTCTACTTATGACAATTCGCATGCAACTCACAACAATTTCAAGTGAAACTAAAGTAAAATGTATAGTTTTTTCTGTAGTATTTATGTAAAATCGGGGAAAATTGATTGAAGTTATAATAATGAACACTGATGTCAAATAAATAAAATTCATCTTAAATATTAACACGGATTTATTTACGATTATGAAACGTATTTATTTAGGCTAATAAGAAATTTGAATATGAAACTATAGTAAAAAATACAGACCGAAGCACTGCTGGTGGCGTAATAATGAATCATTGCTATAAAATAATTTCAATGTTTTACTCAATCGCGGCTTTTCTTATAACTTTTTATTCTCTGGCAGTGCCCCTAACGCATGAAAAAATTTATAAAAGTGTCTAAATTGGTGGTGCTATAGTATATGCTGGCCTAATTTCATTATTTTAATTAGTTCTCATAACTAAAATGAATAAAGTTTTATAATTTTAAGACGAACAATCAATTATCTTTCGAATAGAGAAGGAATTTTCTGAAAATTTATTATTTTAAAAAAGTTTTTAGAAATTAGAGCTAAAAACCACTATGTTTACGGTATAGATACACGGTAGGCTCGCGCCATGACACTTCACACATATACATGTGATTGAACGTGTACTTGGCGCGAGACACTATCGTGTCTCCTGATCGACATATATGGGGAAAATATTTTAAATACATTTTCGTTATTTAGCCAGATCTTTGGTATGTGTGGGGGTGGGGGGGGATGAATAATGACTAAAACATCCAGCTGGTTCAAGCTGAAGTGCCAAGGGCTCTAGCTGTGAGATTTTTCGATGATGGAAGGTCTGAGATATTTTTTTGTTCTGCCCTCCCCCCTCACCTACAAAAATATCTGAGCACTTCCATCATCGAACAGTCTGATACCTAGTGCCCTTGGTACTCCGGCCTGAACCACTTGGATTTTTTAGTCATTATCTTTCTGCTCTCTCTCCACTCCTCCCCCTCCAGACACAAAAAGATTTGAGCTTCTCCATCATCGAACAATCTGACAGCTAGAGCCTTTGGTACTCCGGCCTGGACCAATTTGATTTATTAGTCATTATTTTTCTGCCCCCCCCCTCCCGCCAACAAAAATATCTGATCCGTTCCATCATCGAACAATCTGACAGCTAGATCCCTTGATACTACAGCCTGGGCCAATTTGATTTATTAGTCATTATTTTTCTGCCCAACGCCAAGAAAAATATCTCACTTCCAGCATGAACCAGCTGGATGTTTTAGTTATTATTTACCCCCCCCCCTCTCCACACACACACATACACAGTTGGAAAATTTGTGTTAAATTTAACACAAATCACATGTCCCAAACGGTCCACTCAATTTTTTTGTGTTAATTCAACACATTATACTTATTTCAAACAATAACACAAGCTTAGTGTTGAATAGATTAACGCCAAAATTTTGTAAATTTAACATTTTATTTGTGTAAGCCTGTTGTGTAGCCAACGGGTTACACAGCGCTCTCTGTAACCACCTTATAGAAAGATAAAATAAAATAATTATATTTATAAGCGGGAATTTTCAAATACTTTATATATTTGGATATAAAATAAGTAACTAGATATAAAATAGATATATGAGTATAGTAGAGATAAATTAAAACTAAAATAAAAACATAACTATTGTAATGGTCACTTAGAATATAAAATAAACGAATATTTTGGGAAAACCCACGAGGATCTTTTTGCCAGACGTTTAATTTCATATTTTTTATGACTATAATCCTCTTGTTGGCAAAACTTTCCCAAAATATTCAAAACAACTAAGGGATTATTTTGCTGGGCCTAAGCTGCAGACAATAGGGCGAGACTCCATGGCTGCGACAGTCCCGGGGAAAAACGAGGCTGCTGTGACGTCAAAGTCCGCGTGGACTCACTCTATTGAGAAGGGATGAAAGTGAGGGATGGTGGGACCAGGCAACAGCGCGCGCAAACACCCTCGCTATTCATACACCCCCTCTCTTGAGGCCGAAAAAAAAGAGGAGACTGGAGAAGACGGAAAGAGAAAAATTTCAACAATTAGAACGGAGAATTATTCCGAGCGTGGTAACCAACTTGAACGTTGGTCATTTTATAGAATATCAAATTTTGTAAAGTCCCTTTCTTATATTTTTATGTGTAACGTATATGAATAAAAAATCATAGTTTTTTTTTCGAATTAAATGAGTTAATCTTATTTATATACAATTTATATTAGTAGTAAAATATTTAACTTATTTCAAATTTAAATCGGAAAATCGCGCGCTTTTACATATATTTCCTCCGCGAGCTGAACGCCTCTAAGTTCCGAAGGGCGAATTAAAAGAACATATTTACGCTATAGTCAACTTGGCGGCTATACAACATTGGTGACAGTGCGGTGGGATTCGCCAACTCGGGAGTGAAGAATTCAATTAAAAGTGCGCGAAACCACATTAAATTCGAAAACCAAGACTTGTGTACGATTGAAAACGGTGACTCTTTCGGACTAATGTTTAAATAAAAATAAATAATTTGTGCAAAATAAATAGTAATAGTGATAATCTAAACCTAATTAAAACAAACAATTAAATTAACGGAATTAAATAAACTTATTATATAAACTTAAAGGGCAGTGAAAGTGTAATTAAAATCTTACGATAAAATCTATATTAATTTAAGCGCGACTCTATCTGAGGTTTTACGCGGTTTCCCTCAGATCGTTGGGTGTATGCCGGAGTCGGGTGATTGTAAGGCCGCGAGTATTTAAAAATATCATACTCCTTCAATCATATGCTTTAAAAACGGTCAATTTATAAGATAAGTGCATTCACACGAGATAATCATCGATTCCTGAGAAATCAACTCCACCATCGGCTTCCTGAGGATTCAGCGTTCATCATCGACATCCAGAGAGTATACCAACAACGGCATCGGAGCACATCATCAGACGACTGGCCCTCTCATCTACACGCTAACAAGATCATCAAGTAGTAAGTCAAAATAATCCCCTTTTATGTAATCTAAGTGACCAATAGGCTCGTACAATATTTAATTTCTGTTATCATAAATCTTCCTTCGAATAAGTATGCTAATGCGATAGAATAAATAATATTCAAAATTGTCTAAACTCCAGAAACAAATTGATATATTTGAATAATTAGTTTAATTATATGTTGATATATTTCATATTAAACAATTAATTAAATTTACCGAAAAAATTTATTATTATAAAAAAAAAACAAAAAAAAAAAAAAAAAAAAATAATAATAATAATCATAATAATATTAAAAATAAATAAAGATAGAATCCTAATATTTAAAATAAGTAATTTTACACACAAGAATTTTGCAAGTTATGAAAAATAAGTAATTAAAAATACATTTGTATAAGTTAAAGGAAACTTTCATCTACCTGGACATTTCAGTATAATTTAAAAATATTGTTTTACATGCTTAACTATTTTATATCAAATTTTATAATTTATTAGTTAATATAAGAATAATTTTCACTATCTACACCAAAATTTATAAAGAAATTTTTTTTTAAATGAGCAGAAAATAAAATTTGTAATTTAATAACTCAAAGAATCACATCGATATTGCACCGACTACATATCTACACAAAAAATATCTCGACTACGTGTCCACATAACCGTAATAATATTCTTATAACTAAATCGAGTCCCAAATACTTTCGTTGTCACCGATTTCTTTTCAAAAAAAATGTGGCGATCAAAAACAAATAAATCTACACGCAAAAGCAACAAGATCGCTACTCGAAGCAACAGCACTAGCGGTGTATTCTTTGTAGAATCAGTTGTAGTTCAGACTGAGCCCACAAACCAGGTATCTACAACTTTGACTCCCACAAATCTAACTAACACCTTTTCGAATACTACGAGCCCTAATGTTGAAACGCGTAACCTTGATAACTTAATCACTGTAGCTCCAACTTCTCCTCGTCAAAATTTCGATAACTCGGGTCCCGTAACTTCTAATAGCCTGGCGTTAAACTACTTACCGACCAACCCCGTAAATTGGAACAATGGAACAGGTAATTCTACATTATCAAACCCCGTAAGTAGAGGAGGGCATAACTGGCGAGACAGAACTTACCCCCTCCCTGCGGCCCCTGGCGCCGGTCCCAGGGGGGTTTTCCCGAGGGGGGAAGGGAGAGGGGGCAGGGGTCCCCGTGACGTCAGAGGGAATTCCCTTTGTCGGTGTGGGGGCCCAAATGACTTGTCAAAATAATTGACGAGATGGGCGTGTCGGATTGTGGGGGTAATGGATTGAAGGTATCAAAATTAATGATGTGGGTATAGAAAATTTTAATTGACTGCAGGTTTTAGGTGAGAGTTGGGAAATCAGGGTTCAATGAACCGTTGGTATAGAAATATTTGACGAGATGGACGTGGATGATTGGGTCTAATGGATTGTAGCTTTCTAAATTAATGAGATGAGTATAATAAATTTTAATTGAATGCAGGTGTGCAGGTTTTAGGTGCGAGTCGGGAAATCGGGGGTTCAATGGACCGGTGGTATTAAAATATTTGACGAGATGGGTGTGGATAATTTTAATTGAATGTAGGTGAGATGCTTGTTGGGGGGTCAATGAACTGTTTAGATGGAAAACTGGTGTATGAGGGTAAATTTGAATAAGAACAGGTTTTTATTTATTCTTTTTTATTTATCATTTTCTTCACACACACATTCATACTTATAAAAACATAGATTTTATTTTAGGCATATGTATCTTAATAGTATAAGCTTAAAATAAAATTCTATACAATGGTGACTTCATCATCCATGGAGTAGTTGGTGTGGTAGTAGTTCAGGCTTGAGCGATGTGTTTGTTGTAATTCGATTTTTTTGATGATGAGTTGAACCAAATCGTCATGGAAATAAACTAGTTCCCAGAAGAATGAAAATCCATGATCGGAAATATTTGCTTCTATTGAAGTAAATCTTTCGTTGAATTTAAACATTTCATCGAAATTATTTTCTAGGTACTTTATAACTGTTGAGGTGTTTGGAACTTCTCTTGTATTTAGTATCAGATTTTTTAGAATATATTTTGATATATTATGGATAGTAGAATCAACATAATATTCTAAAGGTAATCCTTGTAGATGGTTTAACCAGTGATTGACTCTCGTGCTGCATATTTTGAGAAAGTTAGCAGTTGCCGCAAGGAAAAAAATTCGATTGTCCTGGAGTTGTAGTATAACACAGCGTTCATTTTTAAATTCAGAAAACTGAATTTTAAAGTCCCCGTGCTCAATTTGACAGAACTTGCGATAAAAAGCAGGGTTTTCTTCATCGTAAAAATAATTATTGATGGTTTCCATGGAACTACTTAATTTTTGTTACTCATTTAGATTTAATTGTATTTCACATTTTGGTTGTACACTGATGATTTGTACGACAGGTTTAAAGTCATTGTCGTAATATTTTAAGCCGCATCGTAACTGCTTTGTGTTCGATTTATTTAATGAAATTACTTGAGCTTGGTATACAAAGTCTTGGGATGCCATGGCTCTGAAGTGTTTGTTGTGCACTCACAATTTATACTGATTTATATTAGTTATTTAAATTTACACATGCAGTAGGAAAAAAGATTGAGGGGGGGGGGAAATGGTCCAGAGCTCTAAGTTTCTGGAGGGGGTCAACTAATGGAGGGGGAAATAAACAATTTGGAATTTGAGAAATTTATTTTTTAGTTATATTTCATTTGAGTGTTGTAGGGCTTTACTGAAAAATGTATAATTTAGACCTATCGCTTAGGCAGCGGCATATAAATTTAAAAAAGTTTTTTCAGGAACGAAAACGACTCAAAATTAGAAAAAAAAAAATTTCAAAAGTGTTTTGTAAAAGTGTTATTGAAGAAATACTTGATTTGAAAAATGTTAATGGAAATAGTGAAAAACGATGTAAGTTTTGTGTTGATTATTTAAAGAAACCTCATGTGAATCTGTGGAAATTTTCAGCCTTCGTAAGCGAAGATTTAGACTTTTTTGAATTGTGTATTGCGATACCTAGGTTGTATATACCTGAAGGCATGACACAAGAATATTATGAGCACAGTTCCTGGGAAATTAAGTATCACCCGCCTTCCCTTAGAAGCATAGCAAGCACTAGTATCCTTACGAATGCAGATACATTATCTCAAAGTATCGACTTAGAATATCTTGTTCACTTATTGAAGTTCAACCCGACCACAAAAGTGTTAGCTTTAAACCCCCCATTGAATCTTGACTATGAAATCGAAGAAAAACCAATTGAAGAGATGCAGTTATGTGAATTACAGTGTTGGGGTAGTGGACGGCACTATATTCCTTTTTATCCAGCGACTTTATATTGTTGTGGAAGAGAGATAGATTCGGTCAAATGAATAATGTATACCATTAAATGTTAGAAAACTGGAATTTGTAAAGTCATTGGTGGTGGGAGAAAAGGGATAGATTTTCTATAAAGAGCAGGAGGATCCAAAACCTAACAGTCAGTGGTTGTATTTGGAACTGGTTACTACAGTGAAAAGTTAACAAATATTAACGATGTCAAGTGAATTAGGAGCATTGCATCCTTTATTAAACGATGGTTTTGATGAGGTACTCATAGCTATTGGTGAAGGTTTTGAGAAGAAGCACCAGGTTGTTATGGAGATAAATAGACCTAATATAACTCCAGATTCAAATGAAGACTCGGGGCAAGATATGTATCCTGCATCTCAGGAAAAATATATGAAAATACATGGACTCCGTGGAAATTCGTCTCAAATCGATAAGCAGGGTTCGTTACCCCATGGCATCACAAAGTTTAGTCGATCTTCATTACCAGGTATTTACATCAATTGAATTTATATAGTTCTTCATCATATAATTAGGTATTAATATTGAGTTTATTTTATTGTTGAAAACAGAGGAGATCTTGAAAAAAATAACTTCAGAGACAGTAGAAAGAATCAATGCTGAGTTAGAAGCTCACATGAATATTAATCTTGAGTCTGTCTATCGAACGTGGGAGTATGCACGATCAGGTAATCATAGCAAGTTTAAATTTTTTAATCTAATCTTACATAATTTTTATTCTTCATTCAATTTTTTAGATGAGCCCAGTAGGAGAGAGCTTCTAGAGGAAAAGAAAAATGAAGTCGTATTCGATTTCTTAAAGTCATTTTTTTTAGATAGAAAAGGTATATACGATCTCTAAATTTATGATTATTATTATTATTGAAATATTTTTAAAATTTAGATCTCTTTATTTTTTTCATCTGATTTCAGAATATCCCTCCTCATCAACTCCAATCGCTCAAAGTCAAGAGCCAGTTCTAGTAGACGTATCTGAGAAAAATATGGAGTCTCCACATGAAGATATGACGTTGAGCAGAAGAAAAAAAAAACCTCAACAAATAAAAATTCGAAAGGTCAAAAAAATAGATAACAAAATAAAAATTTCAAAAAATAATAAAACAATTAAAAAAAATAAAAAAAATAAAAAAAAAAAAACTACGATAATGTTTGAGTAAAATTGTATGATATTTATAAAACAATAATAAATTTGTAACTCAAATTGTATTTCAATTTTAAAAATATATTAAATAAAAAAAAAAAAAAAAAAAAAAAAAAAAAAAAAATAATGAAAAATATTTCTTATTAATTAAGATTTCTTCCACACCTTATTCCCGTCATTAATTTATTTTACTTAAAGTTAACTATAAATATTCTGAGTAGGATAAGTAGAAAAATAACAGTTTGAAATAACGATAAAAATTATTTATATTTTTTCATTTTTTATTATAAAATCTTAGCCTAAAGAATACATGTTTTATCGTCTGCAACTTTGATTATAAATTAACCCTCTTCCAGATAAATTTGTAAATGGTTTACTTAATTTATTTTTATTTCGCTTTTTTCTATATTTGACAATTTGATTAAACATTCTTAATAAAAGTCGATCGTTCTGTTTTGTGTCTTCATTAAACAGTTTACAAAATGATGATAGGGAGTTGTTATTAGAAAGCCAATGAAGTACAACAATACAATATTGACCACAAAAATTAGAAGCAATATCTTGTAGTTTATGTTTATTCCATTTGTAACTTCTGCAGTTTCTTCCAAGGCGTTGAGTAAATCGAGGGTCACTGGGTGGTCGTCCGAAGCTGTCAAAGTAGATTCCGTATCCATTCTTGTTGACAAAGAATGCAACCCAATGTACTCCTGGTTTTGTGTGGTCATCGGTATTTGCAATGATTCCACAAGGGCGGGGCCACGCCCAAGGGATTTTGTCTGCTGGGTAGACTCCGCCGGTGCAGGCATCGGTGTATGGTAACAGTTTCAATAGCTGTCGAGTATCCATAAAACTAACCGTACAGTGCGGTTTCTTACTGAATACTGAATTTTATTCACTACCTCTCTATCTCATATACTTTTTATTAATCAGTTATAATCTACAATAACTTGTCTTGAAGAATCTATTTCTAAAATATTATCGAATTCCAAGTAGACTACGCAATTCACATTAACTTCAAGAGCGCTAGCAAAACGTGCTTCAATTCTTAAACTGCCAGTTTTTACCAAATTCCAATGAGAAGCTAGATTAGCTGATAGATCAGGGGTTAAATCAAAAGCATAAAGAGTGTATCCATGAGTATACTCGATACGTGAGATACAGTTACCCGTATTTCCAAAATGGATGCCCGTTCCACTAAAAAGTGTATTAAATGCTTCCACTTCTAAGTAATTGTCTCCGTAGTTTGGCTGTAGCGCTCGACCCAATAGCTGTTTCCCGTCAATGTATAAGGAAAGATAGTTTAACGAAAATGTTTGGAAATTAAATGGGTTATGAATTTTTGAGCCATTATATGCTCGATTATCCACAAAACCAATTATTATTCTTTTAGGTAGCTGACCCAATACTACATTATCAATAGTGTTACCGAGTATACCCTGAGATAAAACAAATGATTTTACTTCAACTCTAGTTAGTGGATACTTTGCTGTTGTTTGACTCAAAGTTCTTGCATGAGCAATCAAAATACTTGGGCTAATTTTCACTCTTCTGACAACTAACATTGCTTCTGAAATCTTGACAATGTAAGAATTTGCACTTCCATCCATAAGACAAAATGCGTTTTTTGAGCGGATTAATCGAATTCTCATTTCAACTCCATTAAGCAAAAATTTATCTTGATTAAAAACATCACAATGTAAATGTCCCATCATTTCAAACTCTTTTCCTTTTGACGAATAAGCGATCCGCTCATCTAGACCGGTATTTTTTTTTGCTACTACAGCATCCATTTCATCCCGGATATCCATAGACCATAAAGACATTTTTAGATGACTTTTTTTTGCGTCAACTCCGTAATTTAAAAGTGTTTCTATGTAAGCCCTATAAGCGTAGGCATTATTGGGCGGGGAAATCATTTTTTGATTGAAAAACACATCTACTTGATTAAACATAGAATGCAAAAAATTATTCACTGGACCCACATAATCTTTTTCGTCTACTTTGCCATTAGGTTGTATAATTTTTGCTTTAACTTTTATCATAGTATGCGATAAATCAATGTATTCCTCGCCATGTCCAGGTACGACAAATTCTATCGGGGCGTCGTCCGACAATGATGACATTGGATTGTAATACGTCCATTGCGATTGTTCAATACTTGTTTGTGTAGGCGGTAATGTAAATAAATCAAGTTCTGATTTCGCGCACTCGGCCGAATGTGAATGTAAAAACGACATTTTTAATTAAATATATCGTACACGTCACGTTTCTTTCGAGAATTTTTTACTTTACCCACTTTTTTAGTCGCTTTTTTTTTTTTCTTCTTAGTAGCTTTCCTTTTTCTTTTTGCTGTTGTTTTTTTATTACTGTTCCGCTTCTTCACCCTACCAGTTCTGGTAGTCTTATGAGTAATTTTGCGTATGCGCTTTCTTTTATATCCAGAACCTCTCATGATCTCATCCAATTTTTCTGATGCCTTTCTTTTAAGACGTAATCCCGATTCTGTAAGCCTATGCTCCAAGGACTGTTTTAAAGGAATTTGTCCCGTTGTGAAATCACTCAACACATTAGCACCTGCATGAAGTGCTTCCTTTCCTATAGCGCGTGCTGCTTTACCAAGAAACGGGACTACTCTACGAAAGAGTCCTCCAAGAAAGGCTCCTATTCCATGTCCATGCTGATAAGACCCAACATAAACTTTACCAAATCTATTATATTTTTCAATGTAACCTCCCCCCGCCTGGTTATTGTTATACTCGATATAATGAGACATTTTTAATCTACTCTTTTAAAGTGTAGTGTAACGTTCAATGGTCCGTAGTCAAATGGTACAGGATCTCCGTCATTATCTCTTATATCTATTTCTATTGTTCTAAATGAATTTGATAAAACCGGAATATAGTTAGGAGAGCCATAGGTGCTGGTAATCATCATACCATAGGTATATGAACTTGCATCTATAGGTATTATACGTAACAGTGCAGAGTTCACATCACCAGTTACATAGGGCGAACATATATCTGAATATATAAAGAGACTGCTGGGCAAACCTCGTATTAAACTCAGAGGTCTTTTACTTATACTTGTGAATTCATAACTCCTCCCCTTTCTATTACCAATTACAAATTTTTGCTGATTATTTTCATCTGTGTAGCGTTCAAAGCCTAAAATATTTAATAAAGTATTTGACAGTTTAAGACGATGACTCGTATCTTTACAAAAAGGAGGTTCACAAATTCGCTTGACTCTAGTATATCCTGATTCATTTATTTCAAAATGAAAATGCTTCATCGTAGGAAGAAAATAAGTCAAATTATGTACCAATTGCTTTGGATCATTATAGAGTCCAGGTGGAAAATAAAAATCATCACATATATCTTTTGATCCTTCAGCTCTTATTAAACATATTTTACTTTCTTTTTTTGATTGTATATGAAGAAAACTTGCCGGGAACTGTATCTCTTTCATTCCAACTACCCATTGACCTTCTAATTTAACATGCTCAGGCAGCATTGTTGTATAATTGGTCGCTGTGTTGTTGGGGTAGTAGTTCATACTACTATCACTAGGTAAAACCATATGAAACTCTGATTTATTCATTCTGATATTGTTGATGCGAGAACCCAAGAATTAAATTTATCTGGATATCCCTGCCACTTGACAAAATATTGTTTATTTTTTCCTTTTCCCTTGGATTTAATTATCTTCTCAATTGTAAATTCGTCTTTTTCAAGATCTTTATTAACGCGTACTAATTCTTGTTCATAAAAGAAACCATCAATTTCTTCACCATTTAAATCTTTTAATTCATAAATAGGAATGTTCTGCCGAAGTTTTGCTTTTGTTATTTGAAAAATTTCTTCAGTATTACCAGCCTCATATCCTTTCTCGAACACCGCCTTATATTTACTGATCCGTACATAGTCGTTCACCTTATATTTAAAGACTCTTTTTCGAGCTGTTGGTGATAGAAACTGTTTATTAATATTATTCCATGCGACTTTAGCATTGTATATAGTTACAGATGATGGCTCCATTCTAATTGAACTATGCTTTGTATTATTGTAAGCATAAACTAATTGTTGTAAGATATCTAAATAGCGGTAAGTTTTATGATGAGTAAAATATCGCCACATACGTTCTTTCA
Organism: Microplitis manilae; assembly: GCA_030273425.1. NCBI lineage: Eukaryota > Metazoa > Arthropoda > Insecta > Hymenoptera > Braconidae > Microplitis > Microplitis manilae. The sequence continues at coordinate 11,627,742 of CP092727.1, read as the reverse complement.
GGGTTCGATTAACTCGTTCTACCACTGCACATTTAACACCAGGATTACGAGCTGTTCTAAAGTCTATATTTTTTGATTTCAAAAAGTCCTGAACAGTATTGGCTACAAATTCTTTACCCTTATCTGTTTGTAACATCATAGGAGTACGGTTATTGCTACGATTAAAAATATTTTTAAAACCTTGAAGTACAGCTGCTGCAGACTTATCTTTTAACGGCTCCACCCATAAATATTTACTAAGTATATCTATTACTACTAAAAGAAATGAAACACCATCGTTATATGTTTTTAAAGATTTTAATTCAACTAAATCTGCTTCCCATACATCATCAATATTTGAAACAGTATAATGTAACCGTGGAAATTTACGTTTCACAGGTCTATGTCTAGTATAGCTATCTTGAGTTGCTAACCACTCATTTATTTTTTCTTCAGGTATCTTATTTTTAAATTTTTCCAATAAATTTCGAGCTCCAGAATAAGAAACAGGGTTAGATGGATCATAATACTCTTTTTTGAGTATTTCTTCTTCTTCTACAGGCGCTGCCATTTGAATGAATTCTTATAAAACTGTTTTTTGTTTCCTCCTTCTTGTAGAGTAGAGTTTGCTTGGCTAAATGATTGAAAACTTTGTGAGTCTTCTGAGGAATTATTTTTATTTGTTCGTGTTGGGGTAGAGGCACCAATAGGTAATTTATTTAATCCCACTAAACTTTTATTCCAAAAACTACTATTTCCTACAAATTCACGAGGAGTATTGATCTCATTCAAGTACTTAGCGAAAAAATTTCTACCAGTAGCTTTGGTATTTTTCCGATGACGTACGGCATCATTGATAAGATCTACAATATTACTATTAGGAATCTTATACCCGTCTAATGTAACACTACCTTTTTGATCCCACGTTAATCTTTTATCAGTATCGACAGAATCAATACGACGCAAAATATTTTCTGCTAATGATTTATAAGTTTTTGGAACACCTTTTATTATGTCGTGAAACTCGTATGATCTTATTCCTCCAGTGTTAGTATTACTTTCTGAAATACTGAAAGGTTCTTGACTGTCAATATTTTCTAAAATACTACTAATGTCATTATCCTTAGAAGGGCCTGATGAGTGTACAGAATTCAATAGTTCACTGTTTTCAATTTGTTCACTGTTCACATCCCTCGTATGTTCTTTCTTTTTTAAAAATGAATATCGTCTGAGTATTTCTGTATATTTTTTCAGTTTATCATTATTATTTGTAGAATTCTCGTTTAAAATTTTAGATAATTCAGCATCAAGGCGAGAAATAGGGTTTCCAGGTGTCTCTGACGTGGGCAGATATTGACTCGATAGTGAAGATAATAACTGTTCAAAATTTTTTTCCGTAGAATTTACCGAATTAAGTTTTTCTATACTTTCTTGTGGTACTAGAACCATTTTTCTTGTATACTCCATATTTTAAAAAATATTTGATAATAATGCACCTATTATCGGACCCAGTAACATAGGCAAAAATGCACCACCTTTTTGATTAATAATTTTTTTCTTTATTGACCAATTTTTATTTTTTTCCGAAAGTTTTCGTAAAATTTTCTTATGCTTGGCTAGTAATTTTTTTTCAGAATCTTTTATTGGAATATTACCACGTAAAATGTTTAAACAACATTCACAAATAATACGAATAAAATCTTTTTTCGCGTGACGTAGTATAGCGCGACGTTGATCAGCTGACGCGTATACAAGAGCCTGAAGGAGAGCAGCGTTTTTGCGTCCAATAGCTTTACGTGCAGAACGACTGCTAGAAGATCTTTCCGATGCCATTACAATCGTATAACTGGAATATTATTACGTGAGTCACTTCCTTTTATATCATGATTTTTTCGCGGAATATAAACATAATGGATTGGGTCGGATTGAAAAATAAATGTTCTGAATCGACAGTTTTCAGGTGTTGATTGTTTGAGATCAAGAAGTAAATACCCATGGGGCTTAGAAGTGGCATCAAAATATGCTTCTTGTAAGAACTTGGGATTTTCTGGATATACCTGGCGTGCTAAATGAGAAATTTGTGCACGGTCACGAGGATTTTTAAACACTATTATATAGTTTGTATTGAGTGATATATCTCGTTGACCTCTCCCTTGATGAAACAGGTTTTGAGATAAAAATATTACACTTAGATTTTTGTGGTGGCTACCTTTGGTGAATAAATCTACTATTGAACCGCTAGATGCTTCACGCATTAAATCATCAATCACCACTAATTTTGGTGAATTATCGTCAAAGTCTCCGGATTGAGGTAAACCTTCACGAAACTCAACAAACGATTTATCATAGTCAGCATAACCATGCTGCCACTCTGCATAATAGAATATGACTTTATGAAGTTGAGTATCACAAATTTCTTTGATTTCTCGTAAAAATCGTTTAACAAAAAAAGTTTTTCCACATCCTGTTGGACCACAAATCATGGATGTGAATGGATGTTTCCATCTCGGATCCATGTTTCTTTCTGAAATAAAACTTAAATTACAGGGAAATATATAGGAAATGAAAAATTTATTATTGTATTATTATTTTTTATTGAATAATTATTACATTCAAAATTTGATACATTACAAATGCACTCACACTTTCAAAATTTACATACGTCACAAAAAAATTTACATGCTACACAAAATTTTTATTTTTTTTACATTCAAAAATTTACAAAGAATTTTCATCACGAAAAATTTTTATGCATTCTTATACTTTACAAAATATTTACAAAAAGTTCTCATACATTACAAAATATTTATCAAAATTCTATCTATTTATTATGTTTTAACTCTTTTGTATCCATAGGGGAGACTATCTGATTCTCCTACTCTTCGCCTTTTAGGTCCCGTCGGCCTGATAACTTTTGACTCTTTTTTTGTCAAGATCTGATGATATTGATCCCTGCGTATACCTGAGTAATGTATATCAAAAGGGTCCTCATTATCTACTACAAGAGAACGTACAGTATTATAGTTAACTAGTTCGGATGTTTCAGCATTTAATCTTACGCCTTTTAATTTACAACACTCAACAGTAGTTCCGTCAGGCTTTTGTACAATGTACGCATAAAATTTGGGACCACCAGATACAAATGATGAAATATAACTATCCTTCCCGTATCCTTCTAGCTCATCAGTCAGATCACCAAGAAAATCGCCAGTTGGCAAATCTCGTGATCCATCACTAACGTAAATTACAGAATCTGTATCATAATATAAAACCTGTCTGTCTAAGTATTCTAAATAACTGTATAATTTGAGTCTAGCCTGGGCAGTTGTAAAAGCAGCAATAACTACATTTGCTCTGTCGGATGGAGTAAAACTATCTAAATTATTTGCCCAATTAATAAAAATCGTATCTTGGTTAATCGGTACAAATTCAGATACTTCTATTTCAGGATTGAAAACTAAATCACAAAATTCTTCATATGAATTCACAATTGATTTTTTTTTCATATTTTCCCGCTGTCCAAATTTACCCCAAAACGAATTTAAAAATAGCTTAGCTAAAGATCTCAAACCCGGATTTTTTTCAATTTTTGTAGAATCTAATTTTATACCCTCTCTATTCTCGTACCTTGATAGAAATTCATGCTTAGAAATTTCATTATTACATTGGCTTGGCCATCCAGAGGCCTCCTGCTTAATTTTTAAAAAAGTATTTATATATTCTACAAACAGACCCGTAGTATTTTTTTCTTTTGGGTTATACTGTACTATCTGGTAGTCCCAAACCTCGTCAATATTTTGAATGACATAGCCCTTTTCTACCGCTTTACGGAGTTCACATGCAACCCAGGTACCGTACAGCTCTCTTTCCCATTCATTTTCATGAGGACATTCGGTTTGAATTTGATTCTGACAACAACTCATACACAGAGGAAAAAATAATTTGCCATGCGCTCTAACAGGTAAAACTGGGTGATATAGACTTTTTGGAGGTAGCACTCTACATTTTATCAATCCTTGTATGTTGTCAATATTATTATTTGGAGCTATATTTTGACAATCAACATCTACATAAACCTTAGGATGACCAACTGGAAAGAAACCGGTTTTCAAAACCCAAGGGTATAATGAACATACGTCTACATATCTGATCTTTTCTATATCCTCCCCTGAAGAATTTTTTTTAACATCGTAATATGTTTTCACGTTACCCGTACGACCTCCGAAAAATGCATCACGTGGATTTAATGGTTTTATTGCCATTACTTTTGAGCTACCAAGAAATATTTGTAACTCTGAATTGTTTTTCTTTTCGAGATTAAATTCACACTCCCAAATTTCTGTAAGTACATAACCGCATTCTTTAATTTTTAAAGCCTGTATCTGGGTACTTTCAAACCGTGAATTAGGGCTGGTAGATTTTTTATTATCTTTCTTTTTAAATACTGAGCGATTACGATTATTTTTAAAGCACTTCGGACACCCATGCCAAAAGCAACCATGAAATTGATATGCATATTTTGTGCCATATTCATCCACACTGTACCCATCTAATTTTACTCCGTTTGGTGTTTTAACTTCGCGATCTCGTAATGCATGTGTTATTTTGATATTTTTTTTATGTTCTAACCAAGTAAGCCATTCAATAGCGATTCTCGACTGATTATCCCCTAGACGATACCCCATACGCGGTACTATACCAATTTGCTGGTTTTTTAAGAAGTTACGCCTGTAAAATAGCATGCAAGTCGATGCTATAGTTACACACTCTGAAAACGGACAAACGTTTCCGCATTTTAAAATTAAATTACGGAATTTATTACATGCTAAACGTAAAATGCTAACATCTAGTCGACAATAAAATATAATTTCTTCCTTAAAATTAAATAAATTATTTGTTTTGACTCTTTCATCATACCATTGTAAAAATACTTTTCTCTCTACCACGCTCATTGTATCTGGACTATAATACTTTTTTTCAGGTACTGGACCTACATAGTTTTGATTTGTTGCGGTATTAAATAAATGCGGGAAATACCCTTTGTTCATTCGATCTGAAAATCCAAAAGCCTTAGGTAAACCCGCTAAAGCCATAGGAATATAATTCAAACTATCAATAAATTTGATTTTTTTCTTATTTAATTCCATTAACGTGATACTTGTACCATTTATTATAGTATCAATATCATCATACTGCTTCGCAATAATTTCAGTGAGAATGAACTGAGCATCGAACCCTTTTGCATTATGTGCTATACATACAACTTTTTTACAATTTTTTAACTTACTTAATTCAAAAATATAATCTACAAATTCTTTGACACAGTTCTCACCATGAAAGATGGCTTCACTTATACCACAATTAATACAATTTACTATATTAGGATTAAGATTTAAATCTTCGTTATTACAGCATAAGTTACAAACAGCTTGCGCGATACATAAAGTAGGTATGTGAATATTGACGGATGCATTGCCTTGTAGCTTATCGTCTTGCCGCGTTTCAAAGTCGTAGTAGATAAATTTTGTGTACTTTTTTGATTCCTCTAAGGGCTTAGCCACAGGCATGAAACATAAATGCCCTGATTCACATAATTTATTACAAATATCGCACATGGTCTTACCACACTCATGCTTGTAAGTTTTTGGAAATATAATCATTTTACATGTTAAACAAAACTGTTCATTTTCACAAACTGATTGACTACCTTGATACGACCCCTGTTGGCTATGATAACTAAAACACTTATCACTGTAAAATACACGATTACATATGTTACACATTTTTTTAAACGGTGTGAGTGCGCACGGTGGCTTTGCATAGCATTTAGTACATGCCAGAGGACAATTTCTGTGATCGTACGGATTTTTATAGATTACGCGACATGGTTCACAATAGTGTCTCGATGATTGAAAACTTAATATTGTCTGTATATATTCGAAATGTTTTTCATCTGGATAATAAACAAGCCTAAGCGTATGAGTCACACTTTGATTTTGTAAAGTCACCGATGCTGTACCATCGAAAATCACTTCGTGTTGCTTATTCCCGGGATCAGTTCTTAATTTGTATACTATTATTGCTATTTGGTGTGGTGAGAAATAATGTTGAAATTTTTCAACTTCTTTTAACCCACATCCGTCTTCAGGTATGACTACACCTGCACTTGCAACAAGTTTTAACGCTTCATCACGTTGGTACGATTTTCCTTTATTTCTACACTCGCGTATACGCTTCCATTCTTCATGTATAGGCCCCGTTGATGCTCTTGTGGCTATTTTTTTCTGTCCCACTAGTGCAACGACCAACGCTCTAGGTAAACAAAGATTATCATCATTGCTCATTTTTATTACACCAGAAGGTCTTTTTTTGTCGCATTCAATAGTATACTTTTGTCCCGCCATAGCTTCAACAATGTGTAATTTGATATTGAAAGTATCAGTGACCTCAAATCCTCCTGCACTTTGAGAAATTTTATTAACTAAATCCCACAATTCTTCAAACTTGTATCCTTCTATTGGTCTCATGCTTTGATATGCAGCATTACCCTGTAGCCCCTCGAATCGAAAGCTGAGACAGAAACGATTGTTACCTGCTCCACCAGCAGTCATTATTTTATCATATACCTCGCGAAAAGCTTTTATTGTCCATTGAACTGCATTATCGCCTTGGGGTACAGGACTTATTCTGAATCTCATAGCACGAGTATTCACTCTATACTTCTCAAGGCGTTCTACACCGTCAAATATCTGGATAAGTGGATGATCATCAGCTGCATCTATCCCTGCATTATCTCTCCCAACTACATCTTGAAACCTATCGTTCTCTGGTTCATTACGGTCACCATTATTTTCCACAATATTATTATCACCACCAACTTGAAACTCATCATTATATCCCATTACAGCTTGATCCAGTAAGTTATTATCATCGAGTACTCTCCCTCCATCTTGGACAATACCTTTACAAAACAAGATTTTTTCGAATATCAGTATTATTTATAACTCAAAAAGAAAAATAATAAAAAATCAATAACTTACCGTCAAATAAACTTTCGTCGAAATCACCAACCACAATCGCTTGGCTTGAAGAAGGCACGATTCCAAATTTCCTAAGAATTTCTTCATCTTCATTATTTACGTGATTGAAAACTTCAGGTTGAATATTCACATTTAATTCATCACTATTAAAAGGCAATAAATTTTCGTCAAAATCATCAACTACAAACACTTGATTTGAAGAAGGTACGATTCCAAATTCATTAAGAATTTCGTCACCCTCATTTTCATTATTTCCGCAGTAAGGAGACTGAGACTGTACATGCAAATTCAAATCATCACTATTCAAATGCAGTAAATTTTCGGGTAAAGCGTTCGACTCAAAAAACGCCCGTAAGAACTCATCATCAATTTTCGGAATATCTAATGGATCCATGATGCGTGAGTGTTCGTAAAAAGACTAATACATAAACTCATTTATTCAAACTAGGTAATCAAAGAAAGTTGAGAAAAACTTGAATCCCCCCCCCCACTACTCGCTTATAACTGATTATCATTTATATTGTACCTTAAGTTTGGTAGTTGTCAAAATTGATTCGTCACGACAGGTTTTAGTATACTATAACTATAGAGAAATAGTGTATATTATACTATAATGGAAATAATATTTGTGTTTGTATTAGCGTTGGCACCGTTAGTGTCTTTGTCTGCAGCATATTCTTCGACTTACCGGGATAATAGTTACTTTCTTACTGAGTTTACAGGGACACGAAAAATAAATACGCTTGCAATGATTGGTACTCATAATTCTGCCACATATAAAACTTATATACTGGCAGCTCAAACACAACAATTAAACATAACTGAACAATTAAAAGCAGGTGTACGAGTATTTGACCTTCGAGTACGTAGTATTGAGAATGTTTTTGCAATGCATCATGATCTTGTATATTTGGGAATGATGTTTGGTGATATAGTGAACCAAGTGATAGAATTCTTAAGAGAATATCCATTAGAATTTGTGATAATGTTTATGCAAAAGGAGTACGTTAGTGAAGCGAACACAATGACAGAATGTGAAATCCTAGAAAACAAATATATTAAGCCGCTGGGTAATCTGTTTGTACAATTTTGGTCAGTCACCGACACTATTGAAAAACAGCGTGGTAAAATTTTATTGGCTCGTGGTAATAAAGGCTTTGGGAAATGTGTGGTGACTTTGGCTTGTGAGCAGCAAAATCAATGGAAAATATCTCCTAGTTTTACTCGTGATGACAAATGGAAAGCTATAGTCTCTTTTCAAGATCAAATGTTCAACACTTATTTCACTAAGTCATGTTATATCAATTATTTATCAGCTCATGGTGGCATAATTGGCCCTAATACCATAGCTAATAAATATTTAAGAGAACCTGCATATTTTCTACCAGATGAATATCCTCCAGGAATGAATTATAGAATGATCAAATATTTTCGTAATCCAAAGAACACTTTGTACATAGTTATGGCTGATCATCCACTTCCTCAATTGTTAGACAAGATTGTTAGCAGTAATTATGATTAAAAGTAGACACAATAGCTAAATATAATTGCTCGAGGATAAATATATAATAAGAAATATACTATTAAAATACATATACCTAAAATAAAATCTATGTTTTTATAAGTATGAATGTGTGTGTGAAGAAAATGATAAATAAAAAAGAATAAATAAAAACCTGTTCTTATTCAAATTTACCCTCATACACCAGTTTTCCATCTAAACAGTTCATTGACCCCCCAACAAGCATCTCACCTACATTCAATTAAAATTATCCACACCCATCTCGTCAAATATTTTAATACCACCGGTCCATTGAACCCCCGATTTCCCGACTCGCACCTAAAACCTGCACACCTGCATTCAATTAAAATTTATTATACTCATCTCATTAATTTAGAAAGCTACAATCCATTAGACCCAATCATCCACGTCCATCTCGTCAAATATTTCTATACCAACGGTCCATTGAACCCTGATTTCCCAACTCTCACCTAAAACCTGCAGTCAATTAAAATTTTCTATACCCACATCATTAATTTTGATACCTTCAATCCATTACCCCCACAATCCGACACGCCCATCTCGTCAATTATTTTGACAAGTCATTTGGGCCCCCACACCGACAAAGGGAATTCCCTCTGACGTCACGGGGACCCCTGCCCCCTCTCCCTTCCCCCTCGGGAAAACCCCCCTGGGACCGGCGCCAGGGGCCGCAAGGAGGGGGTAAGTTCTGTCTCGCCAGTTATGCCCTCCTCTACTCCCGTAAGACAGAACCAGGTTGCCGTGGTACATCCTCCAAGCTTTAACAATTTACGTTCACTGAACCCCAACTTCTCAAATTTGAACGCCAATCCTGTAATCCAACCGTATTATAACCCCACTCCATCAGTTGCTCACAATAATAGACACGATTCACCATTAATTTCAATTCCGGGATCTGTGAATTCCGCCGGTCCGGGTAACGGCCGTGAAAACTATGGGGAAGGAACAACATCGTCGGAAGCTTCGTACATGACCCTGAAGATGGCTATCGACCTCGTGCCCAATTTTGATGGAGTTAACAGTTCGCTATCAAAATTCATCAAACTCGCACAGCTTGCAAATTTGAAAGTTCGTCCAATTGATCGTGAAAACCTTTTTATTCATATTAGGAGTAAAATTATTGGTCAAGCGGACGTTCTAATTGAAAATCGGCGTGAACCTACCAATCTTGAGGGGTTCATCACTCTTCTTAAATCGGTATTTGAAAAAGACTACAATTTGGATCGGTCCCAAAGTGAGTTAAAGAGAGCAGTTCAGCAAAGTAATGAAAATGCTGAATTCTTTGGTGCTCGCATTGGTGGTATTTTAAACAGAGGTTTAGAGGCAGCTAAAGGTCAATTTAATGGTAATCGGTACCTCGGCGTGGTCGCTCTTCTCAATGAGGCTGCCATAAAAGGATATATGCGCGGGTTACGTAATTCGACTATAAATTTAACCGTAGCTAATATGAGACCGAATAGTCTAGAAGAAGCCGTAGAAGCTGCTGCGAGATTGGAAGTCGAGTTAAATGAACGCCAGGAAAATGCTCCTGAGCTCAAAGGCCCCTCACCTCGAATAAATCAAACCACTCGAGTCCACTACGTGACGGATAACCCACCACGGTGTTACACTTGTGGTGAGATGGGACATTTTCGCAGCAATTGTCCTCAGAAACATGGACATAATAGAGCAAAACCATACTCCAGGGATTACCGTGATTTAAACAATACACGCATCTATCACGAAAGGCGGTACGCACAAAAACAACCTGGAGACGACGTACGTCGTAATCCCTTCAACAGTCGGGAGAGACCTACATCAAAGGAAAGTCATCATTTAAACTCCCAGGGCGCTCCGCAGGGAAAGACGACACGGAGCGAGCCAATCATCCTCCACAGCAACCCCGAAAAGTCGTCTGCTACAACCTCCAATTAAAAGATCGAAGAGATTTTCCTATGCTGCCACTCGACAGCAACCTATTCGCTGAAGGAGTTGCATATTTCATGGTTGATACTGGCTGTCCAATAAATCTCATCAAGGAAAATACCCTATCCGATCAAGCTGTTGTAAATACCCGAGTTGTTCACCACCTGGAAGGAATTGGCAAGGGCGTTTGGCGGACATACGGTGAAGTTGAGATGCCTATCTTCGACATTAGCACCAAATTTCAGGTCGTCGGTAACGGGTTTCCAATACCGCAGATGGGAATTCTGGGGATGGAATTTTTGAAAAATCAGGAAGCTATGATAAAGTTTAATCAAAAACTTCCCAGTAAGATCCTGTTGAATAATTGCGAACAATCTCTCTGCTTACCTCCTTCCTTCGATATACCTGCTCGGACGAAGAAACTCATTACCATCCCCGTCAAAGGCGCGACAAAAAAGGTTGGTTACATATCCAGAATACAAGCTGGAAAAGGAATTTTTATTGGTGAGGTTTTGGCGACACAGAGCGGTGGGTCTACGAAAATCTTCGCTATTAACACCACTGGCTCTCTCGTCAACGTCACACTTCCCCCTGTCGAATTTGAAGATTTCGAAATTGTAACACCGCCATCTCAGTCTACTCAAAAAGGAAAAGGGGTGCGCCTCCCAAAAGACCAAGCAGTCGCGCAGCGCATGATTAAATTAAACGAGTTATTACAACTAGAACATCTAAACGAGGAAGAACGGGCCGGAATTCTCGAGGTGGTTAATCAGTTCTCCTATCAATTTCATCTTCCTGACGATAGATTGGGATCCACGAATGCTGGTCACCATACTATTGTTACTACCGATGAAATGCCGGTAAACACCAAACGTTACCGTTATCCCCAAGTCCATAAAGAGGAAATAGATACCCAAGTACGAAAACTTTTGAAGGATGGCATTATTCAGGAATCTACTTCAGGGTACAATTCACCTGTATGGATTGTCCCAAAGAAACCTGACTCGTCAGGAAAACCGAGATGGCGCATGGTTATCGACTATCGTGGACTCAACGAGAGGACAGTAAGCGACGCCTACCCCCTTCCCAATATTACAGATATCCTGGACCAATTGGGCAGCGCCAAATACTTCACTACCTTGGATTTAGCTTCAGGATTCCACCAAATTCTCATGGACCCGGCATCTAAACATAAAACCGCATTCTCTACTCCATTTGGACATTATGAGTTTCTTCGGATGCTTTTTGGACTAAAAAACGCGCCCGCGACTTTTCAGAGGTTGATGGACCGTGTTTTATCGGGACTTCAAGGAGTTGAGTTGTTTGTATATATAGATGATATCGTTGTGTATTCGAACACCTTAGAGGAACATATAAAAAAATTAAAAACCCTCCTCACCAGGCTTCAAAATGCTGGGTTAAGTCTACAACCGGATAAGTGCCATTTTCTCCGTCAAGAAATGTGTTATCTGGGTCACATTATCACGAAAGATGGGGTGAAACCAGATCCAGAGAAGATCAAAGCCGTAAAACAATTTCCTATCCCTCAATCAAAGAAGAATATCAAATCATTCCTTGGACTTATTGGGTATTATAGGCGTTTTATCAAAGACATGGCTAAGGTAGCCAAACCTCTCACCCATCTGCTAAAGAAAAAGCTTCCATTCGCCTGGACAGAAGAGAGCCAAAAAGCATTCGAAGCCTTGCGCGATACTATTTGTTCAGAACCACTTTTGCAATATCCTGACTTTTTTCAGCCTTTCCTTGTCACTACCGATGCATCAAATTATGCTCTAGGAGCCGTGCTCAGTCAAGGAGTTATCGGAAAGGATCTTCCTATAGCGTACGCCTCTAGAACTTTGAAAGATGCAGAAGTTAATTACTCTACCACTGAAAAGGAACTACTTGCTATCCTGTTTGCTGTTGAACACTTTCGCCCCTATCTTTACGGACAAACTTTCACTTTAATTACCGATCATCGCCCACTTATTTGGTTACATAATGCTAAGGATCCCACCTCCAAATTGTTGAGATGGCGCATTCGCCTTAACGAATATGATTATACGATCGTCCACAAACCCGGTAAAATTAATTCTAATGCAGACGCACTGTCCCGTAATCCTGTTATCTCTCATCCTTACTCTTCTTCACCACCTGACGATACAACTGTTGCAGAAAACGATGGCAGCCATAGGGCTTTGCGAAGGATATTCGTCTGCGCAGACACCATATCGTTCGTAGATTCCGACGCTGACTGTCATCCTGGTAATGATTTAGAGTCAGTAATTCAAGGCCAGGTTTGCTCCGTCTTCTTCATGCTTGGGAAGGCTGAGCATAGCCTGGAGGAGGTCGTAGACGATTCTATTATTATAAATCAAAAATATGAACTAAAAACTAATGATAACACTGACGACACAATGGACAAAGTAAATGCATTGATTCATTCAAAAAAAGTGGCTCAGGGAGGGACTTCTGGAGGCATACAGTCACTCATCACCGAGTCGCCCGGGTTGACACTGCTTCAGCAACCTTCCCCAGAGCTACCTGGAGAATGGAAAACGACCCATGACATGGAACAAGCAGGTACTTCAGATAAGAGTAATTCTTTGAAAGAAGATCCTCGGGGACACTTGCTCGAAGGAGGGGGAAAAGTCAACCAGGTTCGGACTTCCGGAGGCATACAGTCACTCATCACCGAGTCGCCCGGGTTGACACTGCTTCGGCAACCGGCCTGGAAACTAGTAGGGAAGTCGAAAAGCGTGACCTGCGCAGGGACAACCTTGTTGGTTTCCGGTCCCTCTTCACCGATATCCGGGATGATACCGCTTCAAGGAGGTACTGCGGGGTGCATGGCAATAGAGGCTGGGATGCCTGTAAGGAAAAAAAAACGAGAAGTGTCACCTGATGGAGATACGACGACCTCCGTAGTAAATATAGTAGATTCTCCTGACATCAACGAAACTTCACCCAAAATTAGAATTTGTAAGATCACTGATATACCTAAATCTTTGAAACTTCCTACTCCTATCCTCATCTACTCTAAAGATTATCTTTTCATGCGAAGGGACAACCTAATTAACTTTCTTCCAGTTAACTGGGAAATAACTTCTATAACTGGCAAAGATCTACTGAGCCACAACAAATTCACGACAACAGGAATGACCCAGTATATCGTCCACGTGGGTGACGTCCTCACCTTCCAAGATAAAGATACCCATGTTTTTCACATTTTCACAAAAGCTACTCCTAAAGACAAAGTAAAGATCACAGATCTTGAGAATGGATTTTTGGCCCTTAAAAACTTGGTCGATTCGATCGAGATTAAAACATTCAGCATAGCAAAATGTGGAAATGATCTTGATCCTATTCAATGGACACCTATAGAAAATCTGATAAGAAAAATCTTCTGTAGTTCTGACTACAAGATCACTATTTGCAGTAACGAAATCATCATTCCTCCTCTAGCGGATCGTATCAAAATTATACAGGAAGGTCATGAATCGGTACCAGGAGGACATCAGGGCGTTGCGAAACTTTACAAGCACATTCGCGAAAACTTTTATTGGCCTCGTATGACGACGGAAATCGAAAGTTTCGTCAGGACGTGCGCCAGTTGTCAGACGTATAAGGTGCGTGAACCTAAAACCCGACAGCCTATGCGAATAACGGACACCCCCGAAAATGCTTTTGATAAGGTGCAACTCGATATCGTTGGTCCTCTGCCTATTACAACTAAAGGCAATAGATATCTCTTGACTCTACAGGATAATTTCACAAAATACTCAGATGCCATTCCAATACCAACTTTCGACGCCCCCACTGTTGCACTTGCATTCGCTGAGCATTTTATTTCGCGCTTTGGGTGTCCTAAGAGCATCCATACCGATCAAGGGACTAATTTTACTAGTCGAATGATGAAGCTTTTCTGTACGATCTTCAAGATTCAACAGTTCCGCTCAACCGCTTTTCATCCCCAATCGCTAGGTTCCCTTGAGCGTGCGCATCGGGAATTCATAGGATATTTGAAACATTATTGCGAGGAGAGAGATTGGGATGACTGGATAAGGTTTGCAATTTTTTCATACAACACCAGAGAACATAAGAGCACTGGGTATTCCCCTCATGAACTCATATACGGAACCAAAGCTCGAATACCATCTGCGTTTCAGAACGAAAAAATTACTCCTACGTTTGAACAATATTTTAACAATTTACTCACTCGTATTGAAACATCTAGAGCAATCGCCACAGCCAACCTGAACCAAACGAAAGAAACAACAAAACGATACTATGACAGGTATACAAAACCTTATAAATACCGCGTTAACGACGATGTGTATTTATTAAAAGAACCCCGCTTAAATAAATTCGAACCCTATTGGAATGGCCCTTACAAAATCTTAGAGTTATTAAGTAATGAAAATGTAGAGATTTCTTTAGGGTTAAACAAAACGAAAATTGTACACACCAACAAGTTAAAACCTGCGTGTATTAGAATAAATAACGATAAAGAACCGCTGTCGAACGGGCAATCAGAGTAACTTAATAAATTAATAGAAAACCAAATTTGTCCTTCCCTAACTACCTTCGTAAGTTAAAACTAGAAAATTTTTGTTTTATAAACAAAAATTTTCGCTATAAGGGGGGAGGTGTTGTGTAGCCAACGGGTTACACAGCGCTCTCTGTAACCACCTTATAGAAAGATAAAATAAAATAATTATATTTATAAGCGGGAATTTTCAAATACTTTATATATTTGGATATAAAATAAGTAACTAGATATAAAATAGATATATGAGTATAGTAGAGATAAATTAAAACTAAAATAAAAACATAACTATTGTAATGGTCACTTAGAATATAAAATAAACGAATATTTTGGGAAAACCCACGAGGATCTTTTTGCCAGACGTTTAATTTCATATTTTTTATGACTATAATCCTCTTGTTGGCAAAACTTTCCCAAAATATTCAAAACAACTAAGGGATTATTTTGCTGGGCCTAAGCTGCAGACAATAGGGCGAGACTCCATGGCTGCGACAGTCCCGGGGAAAAACGAGGCTGCTGTGACGTCAAAGTCCGCGTGGACTCACTCTATTGAGAGGGGATGAAAGTGAGGGATGGTGGGACCAGGCAACCCGTGAAAAAATTTTCTGATATGGCCTGATATGGCTTGATTTCGGCAGTTCATATCAGGCCTGATATGGAAATTGGCCATATCAGAAAATATATGTACAGATAAGATTTGATATGTTCTGATATGAACATATCAGACTATATATAGTGAGATTAACATTGTTATCTCGGGAACTAAATTTATAGATAATTTTATAAAATTATGTATAACTTTGTAAAGTTGTATATGCAATAATTGTCATGAAAAAAAAAAAAAAAAAAAAAAAATCCATCCAGGTCATGGGTTCGAACCCGAGTACTTCTGATTCAAAGTCTGATCTATTAACCACTTTGCCAAATCATGAACTTGAGATGTAAGTTTGATTATATCTATTTGGATAAAATTGAAACTAAGAAAATTAAAGACATCAGATAAATGATTGATTTGGTTACTTGTATTATATTCAATTGTTATTGTTTATAGAGTAACGAGACTATTAACGGTATACCCACCAGTAACGGGGCAAGAACTACTTCTATTGGTAAAAGAAAAAAAAAAAAGTTCAAGATTTTTAAACTTATAAGTTTTAAAAAAGTATACATTAAAATTTAATAATAATTAAACTTTTTTCAATTTAAAATCTCAATTTTTTATATTTAAATTCATTACGAAAATTTGAAATTCTCTCAGAGATTTAAAAATTGATCTCGTTAGCTTATTGGAAAAATTTTTCAACAAAGTTTGTGCACTTTATACAATTTATAAATGCGGTAAATTAAAATATTTAACAGACTTCATAAGATTTTATGAGTCATTATAAAATCGGTTGTTCCGAACAATGTTACGTTATTAGGTCATTTCTAAATTATTTTACCAAACGTATGTATACGGAAAACTCGAAAAAACTAGTATACGTGCCCATATCAGGGCATATCAAGCCATATCAAACCTGATCAAGATTTTTTTTGACAAGCATATTAAAATATATATACCCTTATCAAGTTATATCAGGTCATATCAAGACATATAAAAAAAATTATGTGCAAGCATATCAAATCAGATCAAGACATATCAAATCTGATATCGACATATCAAGTTGATATGGACATATCAAGTTGATATGGCTTGATATGGCCAATTTTTATATCAGACTATATCAGAATATATTAAAAATTATATATAGGCATATCAGATCATATCAGGTCAGATATGAATATATCAAATTTTTTGATATGGCCATATCAGGTCATATAAGGCTTGATCAGAAAATTTTTTCACGGGAACAGCGCGCGCAAACACCCTCGCTATTCATACACCCCCTCTCTTGAGGCCGAAAAAGAAGAGGAGACTGGAGAAGACGGAAAGAGAAAAATTTCAACAATTAGAACGGAGAATTATTCCGAGCGTGGTAACCAACTTGAACGTTGGTCATTTTATAGAATATCAAATTTTGTAAAGTCCCTTTCTTATATTTTTATGTGTAACGTAAATGAATAAAAAATCATAGTTTTTTTTCGAATTAAATGAGTTAATCTTATTTATATACAATTTATATTAGTAGTAAAATATTTAACATTTCAAATTTAAATCGGAAAATCGCGCGCTTTTACATATATTTCCTCCGCGAGCTGAACGCCTCTAAGTTCCGAAGGGCGAATTAAAAGAACATATTTACGCTATAGTCAACTTGGCGGCTATACAACAAAGCCCTAGAAACTTGTTGTACTAAATTTAACTGAAAAAGTATGGTAAATCTTCATTTTTTTAATGTAGATATAACAAACTATGTGTCAAGTGAATTCAAGTATTTGGTTAAAATTTCAACGCAAATAATTAATTATTTTGAATTAAATTGAATGTCAATGTAACACACATCTAGCATTAAATTTAAGTCAATGACTATGTTTAAGTTACATTGTTTCAGTGTTGAAAAATGAAAAGTTGACTTACATAATTACAATATTAATTCAACATAAATTAATTCTTAAAATGATATCATAGGAATTCTATAAATTTTTCTTCCTTAAAATAATAATTTAATAATAATAAATAATAAATAATAATAAAATTACGATGTTAAATAGTAAAGAACATAACCTACATCGTAATTTTAACAAAGACTATTGTAAGTTTTGAAATAAGACATTTAAAAATTGACGCCAATGAAAGTCTAGTCCACGATTACGATGTTAACATCGTAAATTTTAGTGGAATTTTCTTTCCGTGTAGTTTGGTGCTTGCCACTAGATAGCGCCTACCTTTTGAGTTGTCCCTGTAGAGAAAGTTATTTCAGAAGTTTTATATTCCAAACTTGAAAGCAGTTTCGAGCACCAACACTTCTCATACGAGAGAGTGACTAGTAACTTTTTTGGTGGTCAACAATTTTGGAATTTTCTATTATGTATGAATAACTCGATATAATGCCCCTGGTAATGGTAATATATTGAAAGTAAAAAATGTAATACGAGATAACAATACTAATTTGATTTGATCCATTAATTTCAAAATTACTAGTTAATTTAAATATAAAATTAGAACAGAATAAAAGTTATAGATACTATAAATATAATTTTTTAATCGTAATGACTAAAATTATTGTTCACTTGATCACAAATGCATACCCGAGAAAAAATATTTATATATAATCATATATAATCTTGTATATATATCCTTATATAATCATATATAATTATATATAATTAGACATAATTATATATGATTATATATAATGCAATATTTAAACAGAGAGTGTTATATGTAGCTCCATATATGATTATATATAATACTATTCCGAGAAAATTTTTTTTATATACAAACATATACAATTATATGTAATCATATATGATTATATATAATGCACTATTTAACCAGAGATAGTCATATGTAGCTCCATACATAATTATGTATGATTATGGTAGCAGGCGTTTTGATTCCCGGACAAAATATCCCCGGACAAAATATCTCCGGACAAAATATCTCGATGACAAAATATCATTAAGACAAAATTAACTTTTGATAAAATATTCTCTTGATTATTAATTAATTTTTTTACGCTGCTAGTAATTTGCATATATACACTCATGCCATAAATTAAAGGAACAGAAAAATTTTAGAAATTTCTTATTGACTTTTGTAAGACTGTAACTTCGTGAAAAATAAGCGTATCGGGATTTAAAAAAAGCCTTTTATAGCTTGAAATTTCTAGCTTTAGCGCATTGTCATCAAAATTCTTTTGGAGCTTTAGCTATTGCACAAACATGAAAAATACAGTGATACAAAAATTTTCTAAATTTTTTTTTTTCTTTGAGAGTCCACGGGCTGCGAAAAAATTTTTTTAACTAAAGCAATGCGTAGGTCGTTTAGCAAATTTATTCAGCTTCAATTTTGCTTTTTTTAAATCTCGTGGAACGATTTGTTGCAGATCTATCAGCCTTCAAACAAAAAATCATTTTTTTGGCTGCGATTATCGATATTTCTAGTAGCAATGATCGCAGAGTGAATTTAAGGGCGGCGTTAAAGACTCGAATAAATTCCCTAGAAAATTATCATCATTTGTAAAAAATAAAATTTATTTTCTTTATCTTCAACATCCATTAGAAGTAAATACAAAGAAATGAATTTCTTTCGTTTCTTAGTTAATCAACCGCTACTCTGTAAATATTGATGAAAAGACTAATGTTGCCAGGGACTTTTTTTTAGCTTAGTGTACCTTCAATAACCCTGTAAATTTTTATATTGATCAATCGAACTGTTTTTGGGGGTGATCGATCAAAGTTTTGCTAAACAATTAGAGGAAAAAGCTTTGTCCCTTTAATTGTCTAATGATCATCACAATGAAAAAAATAATTTTTTTTCTACTTTTTTTCCATTTTTGCGTCGGTTACTCAGTAAATATGAGGGAAAGAGAGAAAAAAACAAAAAATTTCCAAAAAATGTCAAAAAAAAATTTTCGACCACAAAAACAAAGTTTCAATTTTTTTTTCTCTGAGTTTTTTTTACATTTTTTGGAAATTTTTCGTTTTTTTTGTCTCTTTCCGTCACATTTACTGAGTTACCAACGCAAAAATCAAATAAAAGTAGTGTTACATTCTGGGAAATTACCCCAAATTAATTAAAAATATAAAATAATTTTTAATTATTTAATTTAATCCAGGTTTGGCCTCGTTAGAGTGTCTATAGACCCCTGGTGGACCGTGGTCGTCGATTATTCGATTAATTATTAATTTCAATGATTTTCGCGATTTTAAAGTATGTTCGCAATCTGGTCTCCATATCATTTATGAGGATTCAGGATTTAAGGAATCCTGGACAGCCGGTGGCAGCGCCCAGGACTGGATAAATTATTAGACAGCCGGTATCAGCGCCCAATATTTAATTGATGGATTTTGGATTATTGGGCTGCCGGTAGCAGCGCCCAAAGTAATCATGGAGTCGTAGGGTCTTGGGCTGCCTAATGGCAGCCCAAAATAAGGTTGAATTAAATTAGGATTAATTATATAGTTTATTAATAATGGAGAGCAGAGGTTCGAGCTCCATGAGCTCTCTCGTAAGACTGACTATTAAGTCGTTATAAAAAAATATAATAGAGCCAACAGAGTTGACAAAATGTTGACGCTGCATCTCAGGTTCCCTGTGAGAGAATCATCGTGGTCCGGGTCTCATGCATCGTCATCTGTTTTGACTACCCGCGAGCCACGACGACTCTCTTATCGTAACCGATTTCCGCTACATTGCATGAAATTGATTTATCAAAAATAATTAATTTATTTTAATCAATAAAATATTACGGGAACGTAACAGTAGAAAAAACGCTTTTTTTAAATCCCGATACGATTGTTTTTTACAAAGTTTACAGTCTTATTAATAATAAAGAAATAAGAAATTTCTAGAATTTTTCCATTCCTTTAATTTATGGCATGAGTGTATATTTTGAAAAAACTCATAAATATATGTATGTATATTTCCATACATTCATATGAATTTATTTTCGAATAAACACACATAAAATCCATGAAAAAAGGGCACAGCACGATAACAAGCATATGTGTTGGTCTATTTTCGAATAAGTTCAAAAGTATAAATATTAATGACAATAATAATAATAAAATATTTTTATAGTGTTGAACTTACGTAATATAGTAAAAATATCATAGTATTATATACTTGTAATAAGTTGCTGATTCGTTTTTATTATGTAAACTACATGGGAATATCCGAGTATTTAATCTTTTATAATCGGAATATAAATTGAAAAAAAATTGAGTATTGCATGGTGATATTCTGTCATCGAGATATTTTGTCCGGAGATTTTTGACCGGGGATATTTTTCCTCAGGGATATTTTGTCTTGGGGATATTTTGTCTGAGGATATTTTGTCGGGGATATTTTGTCCGAGGATCGAAACGCATGGAACCATGATTATATATAATACTGTTTCGAGAAAATTTTTTTATATATAATCATATATGATTATATATAATCCTATACATATATCCATATACAATTGTATATAATTATTAGGGCGTTTAAAAAAAAAAAGCAAAGTTTTTCTTTTATGGTATTCAAAAATTGAAAGTGTAACTAAAAATAAAAGTTGACTCCCCGGGTAAAAAAAATAACTTGATTTTGACTTTTTTGAATTATTTGACTTGCTTTTGACTTAAGTAACTTGATTGTGGCTACACTTGGTAACTCATCGAGTTGACTTGATTTTGACTTGCTAAAGCAAGTTAAAATCACGTATTGCTTGTTCTTTTTTTGACTTAAAAAAACACGCCAAAAGTAAGTTAAAACTGAGTTTTATTTTTTAGAGTATAATTATTACTTTTCCTAAAATTATTTCAATTATATTTAAAAATTTTAATAAATTATTATTTAAAAGTTTACAGGTTGAAAAATTTAATAATTAATAAACACATAAATATAACTTTTTTGTACTTATCAAACGGTTATTTAATTTATTAAAACTTCTTAAAATTATCTTGAAACAAAAAAACATTTTTAATTAATCTGACAGTAATGATGGTTGAATTATAAATTCGAATGCAATAACGCTTATAATTTAATATACTTTTTAGTGAAACGAACAGTAAAAACAGTAAACACGAGAACTTACCAATATTTGAATCGTTAATTTGAAAAACCCCATATACTATAAGTCATCATTTTTACGAAATTGGGTTTTTTGCATTTTTGTGTTCTTTGGATGTCCTTCTACCGAAATCAATCAAAATATGCATCAAATTAGCGTTTAAAGTTCAACCACGCGGGTGATAAATATCTCGTTTAGTTGAGAAACCCCATAAGTCTATGACTAATGGGGTTTCTCAAATAAACATGCAATTTTAGATTTATAGAAATTATTTTCTTTTGATTTTTTCACAGAAAAATATTTTTTAAGTACAAAAAATAATTTTGAATTAAAATAGGCGCCTAAAAAAATTACACTGAGACACATCTCAGTAGTTGCCATAACTAAAAAGAGACAACTATTTTAATTTAGTTGGTGTAACGAATCCAAAAAGTTATTGTAACTATTTATTATTCAGATGACTTTAAAAAAATAGTTAAAGTAACTAAAATTATTTTGTTATTTATTTTTAGTTATCGCTACAATAAAAGTTTAGTAGTCAGAACAAATACTCACTAGTTGAATCAAATATTATTTGGTACTCAATCTAACTAAAAAAAATCGTAGCAGCAACTATATATTTTTAACTATTTCGAAATAGTTGATTCAACGATTTTTTTAAAGTTGTATCCGTACATCACTATATTTTTGCTATTGATGTAACAATTTTAGATAGTAGTAGTAAAACATTTTACATGGTTGTATCTAACTATTTTTATTTAGTTGGTGTAACTAATTTAAATAGTTATGATAATTATTTATTGTTCAGATACCTTAAAAAAAATAGTTGAAGTAACTAAAATTAGTTTGTTATTCATATTTAGTTATCGCTACAATAAAAGTTTAGTGGTTACAACAAATACGAACTAGTTAAATCAAATATTATTTGGTACTTAATCAAACTAAAATCGGGTCTTAGAAAAAATTTCGAGGTTGAAATAATACATTATTTCGATATGATCTACATATAAACCGTTAAACTTGCGTTCGACAAGTATTGTTATTGTTATTATTTTTATTTTTTTTCGAGCACCGAAATCTTTTCAGTCCCGAAACTTAAAATTTTTCTAAGTCTGAAAAGTCTAAATTGTTCTAAGTTTCTGAGCCCAAAATTTATAAGACAAAAAAATTTAACCAAAATTTGTGTATGTCAGTTGATACGGAGTTTCGTGACATGAACTTCTGTTTTATAATCAAAATTTTTTTTTTTAGTGTGATATGTGAATTTTTTCAAGTCCTGAAGGTTAATTTGTGAGCGAAAACAATGGTTGCCGTAATTAAATTAATTTTGTTGCTGTAACGAAGTGAGTACTTGTAGGCTTGGCTTATAAGTTAACTAAGGTCTATGACTACTCATCAGCCGTGTGGCGTAGCGGTACATTGTCGGTCTTGCGTGCGTAGGGTACTAGGTTCGAATCCTTCTTAGGGTAACTGCGAAATAATTATTTAAGAAGCATAGGAAGGTTGTTAAACTTATAAGTTTAAGTGCGTGTGTCAAATAAATTTGACAAAAATATACATAAGCAACCTCCCATCAAAAAAAAAAAAAAAAAAAATCATATAAAATGAAATAAACTTAAATGCCTCGAAAAAAAAAAAAAAAATAGCCTAACAAATCATTAAAACTAACATTGTAAACAAAAAATAATTTTTTTTCCTTAAAATCCACTAAATTTCCATGGAAACAACAACTAAGTTTTTTTTGTTAGATCAAATATAATTTCATCATACTGATAAATGAAAATTAGTTGTCCTCACAACTACATATATGTGGTTAGCCGTACTATCCTACTTTAGTTACTGTAGCTAAATATTATTTGTGTAAATAATTATGAAATAATGTTAATATTCACAATTATTTTATAGTTTTAGCAACTTTAAAAATTTCGTTATGTTTAGTAAAAAATCTCAGTTGATTTAACGATTAGGGTTTAGTTCTTTGAATGACTTCTCTGAATTAAACATAACTACTTTTAATCAGTTACATTAACAATTAAATCGTTGAATTAACTACAAAATAGTTACAGTAACTAAATTTAATTGTTATACTAACTAAAATTGATTTGTTATCGTAACTAAGAAAAAATATTTGTATCCGTATATCACTATTTTTTTATAGTTGCAGTTACTGATTTTTTCTCTCAGTGTAATGATTATTATTATAATTTACGTATATTATAGTTCTAATACACATTTTGTACTTCATTTTATGAATATAATAAATAATTGACGGAGAAAAATTGAAAAATGAATGATTTTATAACTATTTTTTTCGTTTTGTTGAGAAACCCCATAAGTAAATCACCTTTAAATAATTATTATTAATCGTAGTAATTAACAATGAAATTTAAAATCATCGAATCTTTTTTAGGGGTGCTAACATTACTATAAATCATTATTGATTTATGATTTTTATGCTAATGTATCTCAGAAAAATGTTTTTTGCTTCTCCTGAAAAATTTACTATTTTTGACTTATGGGCTTTCTCAAATAAACGATTTATTTATGTTTAATGCATTGAAAGAAATTCAGTTAAAAATTTTTTTTTTTTATTTGTCATTAGTGAGTAAAATTTTTCTCGTTGGTTATTTTATTGTCTACATGATATTGCAACATTTATATAAATATATAATACATATAAATTCCACAGTATTATTTTATTGTTCTAAACAAAAAAAAAAAACATTTTTTTTTAATATTTCTATCGGAATAATTGACAAATTATTTATATAAAAAGTATATTTGATAAAAGTGCACATATATATCTTATAAAGGGAAAAATTAACCATATATAGGGGACAAAGAAGAATTATTATGGTCCCTATATTCAAACTCACCAATAGTGTTCAATTTTATACACTGGTACCGCCACCACATTGTGTGTTACTAAAGTGAACGAAGCCATTATTATTGCTACAGTGACTTCTTATGTAACGTGAAACCAAACTATTTACTAATGAAAATAAGTGATTTTATATTATTTTAATCAAAATAACAAACATGAGATACGCATTGATACACTGGATTGTAGATTGATACATTGGACTGAGAAGAAAATAAAAAACTGCGATGCGGATGATCTTCTTATTAAAATTAAGAGCTCATATTTGATGAAATTTTTTTAAGGTGTCTAGCAACCTATTTTTCATTTGCACTTGTAAAAAAAAAAATAGTTGATTTTTTTGACCCTCCCTAATATATATATATATATATATATATATATATATATTTATATATATATATATATATTTTAGTCAAATCAATCAAATCCGCTGTTCCCATACAGTATAGTAAAATTTATTCAGATATTTCAAACTTTAATTTAAAAGAGAAATTCTCTCTGAGCAAAATAAATTATTTTTGAACAGAATCACTTTGCCTACGAGAGCTAATTTGAAATGATTTTAAATAATTTCAAATGATTCAAATCATTTTAAATCATTCGTCTTATGGACATTTAACATCGTAAATTTTTCAAATAATCTTTCATAATCAAAGAAGTCAATAACGATTAAAAAGTTGAAGTTGAATAAATATGAAAAATTATTTGCTTGATATTATTCACCGAAAAGTTCTGAATACAGTTTATAAAGATGAAAAGACGTTCTTGTGAACAGTAGACGAAAGCAACGCGTCGCCACGTGTTTGTCACGTGTCAGAGATTACTAATTGTTCTGGGGAATCGATTGAGCTATGTGGAACGCGGCAAACATTAGAAAAATACAGTTGATATTAAGCTTAGCAAATACCTTCTTACTCACAGTCTATATCATAAATAAGCTGCTCAACGTTAGGGGGTCTAAGCAAGTAAAACTTTCACACATAATTCCTAAGTGAATACGTCTTATTATATGATGATTATTGATTTCACTAGCAATATTAACATGATACTATTATGAATGTCTCAGTGAAAACACCGACGTAACAGGGATATCATATTTATAGATCAAAATTCCGTTTACGTAAAATCGTAAGTCACATGTGCATCACATCTTAACATGTACATTACCATGTCACCAAGGTATGAAAATAACATATATGGTCAAAATATATGTGGCTAATTTAACTATAATCTAACTATATATATTTCTATTGTATACGAAAAATATATTCTTACCATATATAAAAATATATTCTTACCATATATAAAAATATATACTTATATTGTATATGAAAAAAAAAAATATTTATTTGTAAGCCCGGAAAAATCATCAGACATAATCATGCATGATCATGTGTTAATCTCATGCATGATCTTGCATGAATATTCGCCAGCTATCAGCATGCGTGATCATGCTTGGTCAGGCATGATTATACTCTCTCATACATGATCACGCATGCTGGTAGCTGGCGAATATTCATGCAAGATCATGCTTGAGCAAGCATAATCATGTTTGACCAAGCATGATCAGACCTGTTCAAACACAATCCCTACCATTGTTTAAGAAAAAAAAAATTTTAATAACGATAATTCAACTTTATATTGACTTATTTTGCTAGTATTGTCGTATAGTTAATGTTTACTGACTGAAAAGTACTATTGAACTTTTACCCGTGACGGGTCTCGAACCCACGACCGTTGTGTTATGAAGCACGTCCGCTGTCTACTAGGCTGCCCTGTCTCGTTCAGTTTACAAAGATTTTTAACACCTTTTGGAAACTCAGGGTTATAAAAAATAAAATATTATTGGAATTCAATTTAGATTTGTTCGTTAGATTTTTTTTTAATAATGAATGAAAAGAATTCTGGTTATAAATTACAAGCAAATCTAACACTTTAATTAATCTTCATTATTAATTGAAAAAAGAAAAAATGTAATTGTATTGATTATTATTATCAATTTCGCAAAACTTTATTGATTCAATTCTTCAATTAATTAAAAAAAAAATGTAATTAAATCTATTTTTATTATTTTTTGGAAAAAAAAAAATTAACTTTAATTATTAATTGAATCGATAATCATAAATTGAATTTATTTTCATCACCGATAAAAAAAACAATAATTCTAACTACTATCGTCAAAATAACAAAAAGTGTTTTATTATTTAAATTTTTCATCAAAAATATGTGATTATCCCTCATTAAAAACTTTGAATAAATCCGATTGAAGCTCGATCGGATTTTGATTGTATTTTTTTGCATGATCAGACATGACTTTGCATAAATCATGCTTGATCGTGCATAATTAATGCGTGATCCATACTTGATTATGCTTGGTCTTGCCTGAATCATGCTTGATCATGCATGTTGATTTTATTCTGAAGGGGGTAAGTCGTTGATCATTAATTAGACGATAATGAGTTACATCTATTTGAATCACTCAGTATAGACTCAAAAAAGGTTACAAATTTAAAGCAGAGCAGAAATTCAACGAAAACTATTTACTTCTAGTATTTATAAAATTATAAAAATAAATATATTTACAGTAAAATTTATTTTAATTAACAAAACTGAAAATTATAGATCAATAAAATTTTTTGTAGAAATGAATAAAATTGTGTGTTTTGTTTTAGAGAAATTTGTTATTGAAAAAAAGAGATTCGTTTTTAATTAAAAACACTAAGTTAAAATAGCTTATATAATACCTATAATTGAAAGTAAAAAATTAACTTTTTTTTTTATTATAAATCAAGTGAAGATGATAAGTCACGTATTGCGTATAAGAAACTTTGTATGTGATAATTTGAAATTATAAAAAATAACTTTTAGGTGTTTAATATTTTATTTGTAAACAAATTTTATTTTTTTGTAATTAGTAAGTTAATATAGTGGAGAAAATTAATGAAATAACATGATTTTACTGTTTTAATGTTCTTGCATGACTATAATTTCGTATGAGTATAAATATACCCAACCATTCAAACTCATAAGAACTCTTGTAAGTACATGCATGATCGATTCAGTGACGTAAAAAATGGTGGGGCATGACCAGTCTTGACCAAGCATGAATTGTGTACGACCATACAAAATCATACGTAGTCATGCAAGCTCATATATGATCGTATAAAGCACGCAAAAAATAATTGTGCATGATCAAGCTTGATCAAGTCTTATTTTGCATGCTCATACAAAGCTATACACGGTTAGGTAGGCTTGAGCTAGTTCATTCTAGTCGCTCGAAAATAGACATGGATGGTCATGTATGATCATGGATGCCCATTCAAAGCCGTGCGCAGTCATGCATGATGGTCTTGACTGTGTTAAGTGTTATCGTGCATGACCAGGCTTGACCAAGCATGAATTGTCTATGACCATACAAAGTCATACGTAATCATGCAAGCTTATATATGATCATATAAAGTACGGAAAAAATAAATGTGAATGATCAAGCTTGATCAAGTCTGATTATGCATACTCATTAGGGTGTTTCATATTTAGGCGATATTTTGTTTTTTTCTGTCCTACCTGAAAAACTAACAATTTATAGAACAAAAAAAATATTCTCGCTTGAAAAAAAATTCTAAGTCAATTAGGAACTTCGCTCATCGAAAAATTCGATTTCCCATTCAAATAACATGCATAATTTGCAGAGAATAAAATTGCCTACAAAAAATATCTGTAACATTTTATGATAAGTCCTATAGTTTCGCCGGAAAAGTAAAAAGATCTCGAAATTTACTCTAAATTGACTTCGAGGTCTAATAACTTTTGAACAGATGAATTTATCAAAAAATCATAGGAGACTTTTTTCGTAGAGCGTTCAATTCCCTACAAAAGTGTATGCTGGGCTTATTCGTACATTGAGCCATTGCGGAGGTAAAACATTCTCAACTAAAAAAAATTTGTTTTCCCATGTTATTTAAATGGGAAATCGAATTTTTCGATGAGTGAAGTTTCTAATTGACTTAGAATTTTTTTTCAAGCGGGAATATTTTTTTTTGTTCTATAAATTGTTAGTTTTTCAGGTAGGACAGAAAAAAACAAAATATCGCCTAAATATGAAACACCCTAATACTCATGCAAAGCTATACTCGGTCAGGTAGGCTCGAGCTCGATCATTTTGGCCGCTCGAAAATAGACACGGATGGTCATGTATGATCAAGAATGATCATGGATGCCTATTCAGAGCCATGCGCAGTCATGCATAATGGTCTTGACTGGGTTAAGTATTATTATACATGACCAGGCTTGACCAAGTATGAATCGTGCATAATCAGGCTTGATCAAACGAAAATCATAAATGGTCATGCAAGAACAAGCTTTATTATGCAGACCCATGCACAATCTTTGAATTTCTATTGTACATGGTCGTGCACTGTCAAGAATGAGTGTGCATGAATCATGCAAGTTCATGCATGATGGTATATGACCATTCATGATTGAAGTACATGGTTGAATAGGACTTTGCACAACCTTGCATGATTTATGCATGTCCGTGCCTGATTCATGCACGATCATACATGATTCATGTATGATCGTGTCTGGTTCATGCTCGGTCAAGCATGGTCTTGCATGCTGATTTTTTCCCGGGTAGACCAACTCCAGAAAAATTGTTATGCACGATCATACTTGATCATGCATGTTTCAGACATGGCCGCACATGATCCATGTATAATTTAGGCATGGCTTAACATGATTCGTGCACAGACATACATGATCATGCACGACAAGGAACGAATATTCACATCCCGAGAAAAAATTATCAGACCTGATCATGCGTTAATCTCATGCATGATCATGCCTGGATATTTTCCAGCCATGAGCATGCATGATTATGCTTGAGCAAGTAAAATCATGTTTGGCCAAGCATGATCAGTCATTATCAAGCACAATCCCTAGAATTATTAAAAAAATAACAATAATGATAATTTAATTTTAAATTAAATCATTTTGTTAGTATTGTTTTATAGTTAATGTTTACACACTGAAAAGTACTTTTGAAATTTTACTCGTGATGGGTCTCGAACCCACGACCGTCGTGTTATAAAGCACGTCCGCTGTCGACTAGGCTGACCTGTCTCGTTCAGTTCATGCTCGATCGTGCATGATTCATACATGACCATGCTTAGTATTGCCTGAATCAAGTCTGGTCATGCATACTGATTTTTTCCCGGGCTATCAAAAAAATTCATATGGGAATCCAGCCTAGATTTCTATGTGAGTTCACATGGCGTTTTCAGATAGATTCCTATATTGTAATCGAGCATAGATCCCGATAAATACTCTCACATGGGTTTCTGTGGGAATCCACAACATGTCTACGCCATATGGGAACCATATGGAATCTCTTGTGGATTTTTGCCTTAATTTTCCATGGGAATGTGCACCATGTCAAAATAGAAATCTAAGTACCCACAGTCTCCTATGTGGATTTCCCATATATACTCATGGTTTCCTACATGAAATCTTATATAAAACCATATTCTTCTACTTTAATTCCTAAAGATTCTTACATAAATCCATACTTTTTTATATGGATTCCTATGGGTTTTCATACAATTCCTCATAGATTTTTTGATTAGGGTAATGATGCATGACGATGCCTGACTTCACATGAGTTATACACGGTTATGTATGCTCATGCCAAGTTACTCTCAATTCTGCATAACTATTCACTCCGTATTATATATTCTAATTCATGATCATGCATGATAAAACGTAATTTTATAGGGTCATGCATGGCTGTTGGAAATTGCTATATTAAATAAATAACTAACTTATTAATATAAAAAACTTAAAACATGTGCATTTTTAAAAATAAAATAAAACATTGTAAAATATAATTCTTTCTCTTCAAACTAAGTATTTTAGCTCTGCGCTACTCGCAACATCGCCCGTGTACCTGCTTTTATGACCGTCCCGGGTTCGGGGCCATAAAAGTTGATCCTTTTTGTTCACAGCGCAAGCCTTTACACAGCTCTTCTACGCGAACATTTGGTCGCCAGATTGCAGTCTTTTTTTTACACATATAATTTTTGGTATAAATAATTTTACAGGACTTTCTCACGCTCTCGGGAAAGTGGAAAAATCGAGAAACTTCTAAACCAGTTTTTCGAACCATTTATTTTCTAGCATACGGGCGTTCTGCATCAACTCGTCGCCGTTGTTACCAGTCAGTGGTCCTATGACCTCTCGTACCGAGCACATCGAGTGTTTCCGAACTTGTCAATTTTCTTAATCTGCTTTATACAAACCAACAAATAACAGTTCAATTAACACTTTTCTTAGACATAGTGTCAATAGCGACAGTTCAGTTATAATTAATCTCAGTTTGCAAGCATTCTGTTACTGTCAGCAATCATCAAGGGTCAAGTACGCAACATCCATCTGCATCGGGCCATCCCGCACTGGTGTGATCGTGATATCCAGCTTCAGACTACCAGTATTCAATCATAAAACTCAGGTCTAAGTAAATTAAAACCTAGGTTAGATTTGGTATGTACACAGATTCAATTAATAGTCTCTCTCGAATCTTGACAATTCTCTGACACTCTAACTGGGTCGTGCTATAATCCTCAACCTTTTAATGTTCATCACAAGGTCTTTCTGAGTCTCGTCCTGGTTCAGCTGCGACCAGGCAACCACCTTGTGATTCGTCAGTGGTTATAGCGGACCATATGTACTCTGAAGAATCCTTACGGGTATTCTCTCCTTACCGATCACACCTTAATGGCTGACCTACCCCCAGTTTTCACCAAGGCCTTACCCAGAACGGTCCCTGGTTCTCCACGACCAGTACACCGTCTTGGTGACCCGTCAGTGGTTATGGTGGATCGGCTAGATGAGAAGTTTTGAGAGACACCTACTGGATTCTCGCCTGGCTAGTCCACATCTGATAACTCTCAGTCTGTCACAAAGCCTACCAGAGTCTGGTCCCGGTTCACTTGCGACCGGGACACCACCTCGTGATCTTTCAGATGCCCTAGCAGACAACATCAACTCCTGCTCTTATTCAATAGCATCATGATTTGTCTGATCAAGACATGCATCTCGAGATACTCTTGCAATTATGTACCTGTCTACTCTATCTCCAACCTGATTATATTCGGCTTGAGCTTCTCGCAACACCAATTCATGGCGAGAACACTACTATCAAGTTCTAACTTTTAAGCTGATCTGCCGCTGTTTTTATAACATCCAAGTAAGAAACTAACGCCGTAATATTCCCAACAGCTGACCAATCACTGCGTACGAGCTAATACGAGTTGAAACGAGCAATTACGAGATCAGAACGAGCGCTATGAGTCGTCAGCCTGAGACTCAAGATCCTGAGCTATTTCCAAGACCACCTGATCACGCCAGCAGTTGCTTGGCCCTGCCGAGCTAGAATCAACAACGTACATCACCTACGTGTCGCTTGACATAGCGAGGCCCTCAACTACGAGAGTCTTTCACCTGATACGGCGAAGCCATCACCAACCAGGGCTACTAGTCAGCGGGCCGCTTATTAGGCTCGATTCCAATCCATCATCACTCAACACCGACCGAGTCAGAGCACGTTAGCTCTGTTGCCACCAGCTCAGCCACGAGGAATCCAATCTACCGAGTATTCATCAGTACCAGAATCATCAATTACAGTCCACTGTTACGTCGAACATGCGAATATTCATATGCATTCTCTTATTTCGTGTCAAGACACTTAAGTCCTTTACTCGGGCGACGGAGACCTCGTCGTTACGGTAATGAGTATGAAATAGTAACCAATATGAGGAATTACTTTAAAGAAATAATAATAATAAAAAAAAACTTGAACTTACAATTGTTTATGTAAATTTTTATTCAGCTTCTGTTGTACACTTAAATTGTTGTTGGAAGGATGGCGTCTTGAAGGGTACTGCTTAGCACCGGAGGTGGTAGGGGAGTAGCTCGAGAGTTAGAGCGTCTAAACTCATAAATCACGTGACTGCGGTCGCGAATTAAAATAAAGAATAAGAAATTAAAGAACTAATACTGATGTGTTTTAGTGTTTACTACCATAATAATAATAATATCCGTATCGTTATTTTAAGTAAATAATAATAAAACCTGAGTATGAAAGAACATACACAGATCTCACCGTTCTAACTCCCTCCGCTGCGCGTGTTGTTACCTCCGTCCTGGAGTGGGACAGCTGTGGTGACAATATCACTATTTATGTACCGTAATTGTTTCTTATATCGGAGTACGATGAAATTTGATATTTGGATTCCTGTATTCTCCGCTCTAGTCATAACATAAATACTCTGTAAACATCGATACACATATACATATACGTGTGCATTAGGGTGCTTCATTTCGGAGCACCATTTTTTTTTTAAGTGCATGTGGAAAATATCATAGTTCAACACAAAAAAAAAATTTTCGTGCAAGAAAAAAAATTCTATGTCGATTACAGACCTAGCTCATTGAAAAATTCGATTTTCCTATGTAAATAACACAGGAAAAATTTTTTTTTTAGATTTAAGTATTTTTAACTCTTCAACAAATCAATAGATTAAATAGACCAATACATATCCTTGTAGAAAATTGAACGCTCTACAAAAAAGGTTTCTTATCATTTTTCGATAAATCCACTTGTTCAAAAGTTATTAGAGCTCGAAGTAAAGTTAGAGATTTTTTTACTTTTACGGCGAAACTATCAACCTTATCACAAAATGTTATAGAATCTTTTTTGTTGACAATTTTATTTTCTACAAATTATTAAGAGTATAGTTTTTTTGAATTCCGCATTGTTTTCTATTTATTTTTGTTTTAATTACAAGCTCTTAAAAAAGTGGTCTTGATCGATTTCAAGAGCTCGACATTAAAATGGTCATAACTAGAAAACAATGCGGAGCTTGAAAAAACTTTACGAATAATAATTTGTAGAAAATAAAATTGTCAACAAAAAAGATTTTACAACATTTTGTGATAAGTCTGATAGTTTCGCCGTAAAAGTAAAAAGATCTCCAACTTTACTTCGAGCTCTAATAACTTTTGAACAAGTAGATTTATCGAAAAATGATAAGAGACCTTTTTTGTAGAGCGTTCAATTTCCTACAAAAATATGTATTAGTCTATTCAATCTATTGACTTGTTAAAGAGTTAACGATGCTTAAATCTAAAAAAAAAATTTTTCCCGTGTTATTAAAATGGGAAAATCGAATTTTTCAATGAGCTAGGTCTGTAATCGGCATAGAATTTTTTTTCTTGCGCGAAAATTTTTTTTTTGTGTTAAACTATGATTTTTTCCACATGCACTTAAAAAAAAAAAAAATGTAGCTCCGAAATGAAGCACCCTAGTGTGCATACTGTGTTAGCTATTGCATTTTAAGTTCTTTTGTTATATGATTAGCTGACTATGAAAAATATATATGAAAAATTTTCTCAGACGTCCTATAAACAGCTTATTTTTAGTGAAAAAATACCTGGGGAATTTGGTTTTATCATTTTAAGTAAAAAGAACACGTGCCGAAGGACGATCGAAATTCATTTTTCGATACCATCGCGGTTTTTTTTCAAATATCTCATGGAATATACAGATTATAGGAAATAACCATAGGAACAATTTTGTAGGAAATTGAATTTTTGACAAAAAAGGTCATTTTAATTTTTTTTATAAAATGTGTATTTATGAAGATATTTAAAAAAAACTTTTTTAGGTCTTATCAACTGGACATTTTAAGGATAACGAATGTTAAAAATAACGTTTTTTCATAAATATAGACAACTTCGTAACTCGTAACATATCAATTATTAATGCTTGTTACAATGTCTATATACTTAGAAAAATTTTATTTTCAAAATTTGCAATCCTTAAAACGCTCAATTCATAAGATCTAAAAAAAGTTTTTTTAAAATATCTTCATAAATACACATTTTATAAAAAAAATGAACATGACTTTTTTCGTCAAAAATTTTATTTCCTACAAAATTGGTACTGAGATTTTTTCCTTTAATCTGCATATTTCATGAGATATTTGAAAAAAAAACGCGATCTTATCGAAAAATGAACGTAGATCGTTCTTCGGCATGTGTTCTTTTTACTTAAAACGAAAAAACCAAATTCCCCCGGTATTTTCTCACTGAAAAGAAGCTTTTTATATGGTGTCTGAGAAATTTGAATTTTTAACGACCACCCTTATATATATATATATATATATATATATATATATATATATATATATATATATATATATATATATATATATATATATATATATTAGCAGATCCTGCCCGCTTCGCGGGCAATAAATATTGTATTACTAAGATAAATTATCACACGTATATATTATATACATATATATATATATATATATATATATATTAGGGTGGCCCAAAAAAACGGACTATTTTTTTTTTTTCGATCTCGTATAAAAATTTGTTGGTTTACGATGTTTTAAGAAGCCTCTCCAAAAATCAGCTCAATAAAAAATTTTTAAGAGGTCGCTCACGAATTTTGAAAATTTCAAAAATGATTGAAATTCGGATTTTTTTTTCAAAATTTTTTTTTTCTCGTGGCAGGATTAGTTTATATTCGTAAAATCATGACTACGCTGAAAATTTTACCCAAAAATTTAAATATTTAAACCTCGCTCAAGAATTTTGAATGTTTCCGAGTGCTGTCGTTTGAACGTTTTCGAGCGACCCTTGAATATTGATAATAAAGCTTCTCGATTTTTTCACCATTAATTTGCATCACAATGAATGAAAATATAACCCGAGAAATGAAAATACTAAGTTATTTATACACTTTTTTATTTTTTAATTCAATTTTCAGGTTTTTTCGCTTATTTAAAACTTACCAAATTTTATTGTTTAAGACTGTCCTGTATATTTTTGGTTATGCAAAAGTTATATTTTAGTGGAATGACGATAATTGAGTTATAAAAAAATACAAAAACTAATTAAAAGCATTAATCACATATTATCAGTTAATATTCAAAATTCTTGAGCACCGTTTAAATATTTAAATTTTGGGCTGAAATTTTCAGGATTGTCATAATTTTACAAATGTAAACTTATGCTGCCACGAGAAAGAAAAAATTTAGAAGTAAAATCCGAATTTTAATCATTTTTGATATTTTCAAAATTCGTGAGCGACCTTTTAAAAATTTTTTATCGAGCTGGTTTTTGGAGAGGCTTCTTAAAACATCTTAAACCAACAAATTTTCATGCGAGATCGAAAAAAAAAAAATAGTCGGTTTTTTTGGGCCACCCTAATATATATATATATATATATATATATATATATATATATATATATATATATATATATATATATATATATATTAGACTGTTTCAAATTAGGGGATTATTTTTTTTTTTTTGATGAACATTAAAAAATCGAAAGGGTATCTTAAAATATGGTGACAGTTAAAATTTGAGCTCTTAATATTGGTATTTAGAGGTGGCTATTTGAAATTTTCGATTTTTCATTTAGAAGCATGGTAAAAAATACATAACTTCCGAAAAAATCAAGATACGAAAAATCTCTTCTCAACTATTTTGTAGCAAATTTACTGATCTACAAAAAAGGTCTTTTATGATTTTTGCATAACTTCAACCATTCACAAGATATCCGACGTCAAAGTTTAATAAAATTCAAAGAACTTGTTTTTGCTCGTTTTGAATTTTATACCATGTCAACCAATGAGAATTCAGAAATTTTCGATATAGTTTTTTTATAGGAAATTGAATGCTCTACAAAAAAAGTCTCTTATTATTTTTTGATAAATCCATCTGTTTGAAAGTTATTAGAGCTCGAAGTAAAGTTGGAGATCTTTTTACTTTTCCGGTGAAACTATCGGACTAATCATAAAATGTCATAGGATCTTTTTTGTGGGCAATTTTATTTCTCACAAATTACCTCTGATAAATTTTTTTTTAATTCTGCATTCTCTTCTAGTTATTTCTATTTTAATGCCAAGCTCTTAAAAAAAGTGTTCTGATCGATTTTAAGAGATCGACATTAAAATGGAAATAACTAGAATACAATGCAGAATTCAGAAAAAGTTTATCAGAGATAATTTGTAGGAAATAAAATTGTCTACAAAAAAGATTTAATGACATTTTATGATTTGTCCGATAGTTTCACCGAAAAAGTAAAAAGATCTCGAAATTTACTATAACTTGGCTTCAAGCTCTAATAACTTTTGAACAGATGGATTGATCAAAAAACGATAAGAGACTTTTTTTGTAGAGCGTTCAATTTCCTACAAAAAATTGCATTGAAAATTTCTGAATTCTCATTGGTTGGCATGGTGTAAAATTCGGAACGAGTAAAAACAAGTTCTTTGAATTTTATCAAACTTTGACGTCGGATATCTTGTGAATGGTTGAATTCATGAAAAAATCATAAAAGACCTTTTTTGTAGATCAGTAAATTTCCTACAAAATAGTTGAGAAGAGATTTTTTGTATCTTGATTTTTTCGGAAGTTATGTATTTTTTACCATGTTTCTAAATGAAAAATCGAAAATTACAAATAGCCACCTCTAAATATCAATATTAAGAGCTCAAATTTTAACTGTCACCATATTTTAAGATACCCTTTCGATTTTTCAATGTTCATAAAAAAAAAAAAAATAGTCCCCTAATTTGAAACAGTCTAATATATATATATTATAAAAAAGGTTTTTGTGCCTATAATACGATTTGAAGTAGAATCTAACTTGATAACTATGAGGGTGTGAAAGATGGGAGTTTAAATAATATGAACTTTGAAAATGGATCTATGATTGATGGTGAATATTCTACATTGTTTTAGGAATTTCAAGAATAATCTAGACATTTCGGGAATAATCTTGAAATCTCAGTTCTAACATATAAATTAGTTTTTCAAATTATTCGAAAATTAATTCTAATTAATCTGGAATGCTTCAAAATGAATTTGGTTGATCTAAATTACTTAAGATTAATTTTAATTAGTCAAGAATGTTCTGGATTGTTCTAAAAATTTCGAGACCCATCTAGAATGCTCTAACTCGCACTTAGTTGATTTAAATCACTCAACATTTATTCTAAATAGTCTAGAATGTTCTAGATTGTTGCGAATATTTGGATAATCATTCGGAAAGCTCTAAATTACAATTAGCTGATTCAAATCTTATAAAAATGATTCTAATCGGTCTAGAATGTTTTGCAAGGTTCCGAAAATAACATTCTAGAAACTTCAAATATATATATATATATATATATATATATATATAGGTATGTATTTACATTAATGTAAATGAAAATGCATTAAATTAAATTACATTAAAGTTCAATAAATTAAATTACTCAAAAATGATTTCATTGATGTTGGATGCTTCCGATTGTTTTAAAAGTTTGGAAAACGTGATAAAAGTTGAAATATATATCTTGAAGTCGTAAGTTATACGAAAATAATCGGAGTAGCCCGATCGAAAAATAGTTTAGAACTATCGGAATTAATTTGAGGGGATGTTCGACGTTCAAATATTTTAGAACTTATCAAATCATTGTCGAAATTTCAGAGCAAAAAATTTAACATGTAAATAAAATCACCACCAAAAAAAACCCAGCGAAGCGGGCGTTCACAGCTAGTATATATATATGCAATAAAAAATTTTTATTAAAACTATTATCTGCATAACAATAAAATTTCTCAACATTAAAGTTACTATCAGACATTTAAAATAAAATTTTTGTATTTTAAAACAAAAATTGAATTTGATGATGATCACTATAATTATTATAAGTATTTTCAGTACTTTTTAAAATATTAAGGTAAAAACCTCATCTATATCCGCTCTCTTTTCATTGGAGTGAGATTAAATCACTCAATATAAATTGATAAATAAAATGAAAAATCATATTGTTAGTTTTTTCTAGTTTCAAGTATCAAAATAAAATTTTACTTTGAAAAATAATGTTGATAATGAATTATTATTAATTTTTTAAGCAAGGTTCTTGAGTGTATTCGTAGTCGCTCACTTAAAGTTGTCATGTACCATTACTCGATCAACACATGGCTCTATACTCGCTTAAAGTCAATATCGATTAAATTATGATAAGTTTATTAATTTGGAAAATAATTTATAAATTATGAAACTTTATTTGTACATAATATAAAATTTTATGAATTTCAAAAATATATATAATAAGATATAGTTCTAACCATTCTTGAATAATCTAACGAATGAAAGTTAAAGCGGAAAATGCCCGGCAGAGCATAATTTTGAAAACAGTCATTTAATTTGAATTCATAATCTATTATAAAATAATTTGATACATGATATTTTAACGTATTTAAATTCACAAATAATTATTCATTAATACTGATTTTTCCAGTTGAATTTTTTTTTTTTTTATAAAAATTATAAAAAACGCATTAAACAGTGGAAGTGAGCAACTAATGATACTAAGCGTATATAGGGACTTTTACTTTAATTAGAAAATCAAATAAAATTATATCATGTCAAAAAAAGGACAGATTCATGTATATTAATGTTTTTTTGTTTTATTTGAAAGAAAAAGAACAATCGATAATCGATAAAATTTATTAAAACAAAATCTATAAAAATATAGTTTTTATCATCAAAATCATAATAATATATAGTTTAAAACCTTCTTTAAAACACGCAGAATTTTGTGGTGTAAATTTCATGTCAAAATATTCAGTAGTTTTTACGTGATGCGCGTTCAAAAAAAAGGCCTGTCATTTTATAGATATAGATATATATTAGGGTGCTTTTTATTTTTCGAACATTTTTTTTTTTCTTGGCCCATATGAAAATTTTATTGTAGGCGACAAAAAAAAAATTTCCTGAAAATTTTAGCCCTTAATTTTAATTTTAAGAGGTCGCTATCTATTTTTAAAGTTTTCCCATTTAAAAAGCATGGGAACGATATCACATTTTTTTATAAAAATTCCTACCCAGGCAGTTTTTGAGCAATTCACTCGTTTTTTGGCTCGTTTCATAGGGCTTGTAGTCCTCTTTAAAATTGATTTTAGTGACATAGATGCATTTACAACAGTTCATAAGTTATGAGACTTCAAACTTCAGAAATTTTTATTTTTACCAAAAAATAATAATTAATGGCTATTATTATTCCAGCTATCAACTTTCTAGAAAAAATGTCATACAACTTTTGTAGTGTGTAAAATACTCTGAAAGAAATACCCAAAAGAATTCAATATTATCAACGTTATTGTTTATTTTTTTTAACTTTTCTTTTTTAAAGGGTTTTAGAATTATTTAATTTTAATTTTATTCTCGTGACAAATTGAACTTTTGTACTTATCCTTTTTTTTGGTATTAAATTAATCGAGCTTCATCAATTTTTATGTAGTTCTATGATTTAACGTTGTCACGATATTTTAATATCGCGGCAGTCTCGCATCAGGTCGGTGAACAACAGAGGGCAGCACACGCTGCTCACACGTCTCATCCGACCCATTGTTATTATAATTATTTTGTTTATATATAAGATTTTGTTCTAATTATTGTGTTAATATTATTTTATTGATTTCATAGGTATAAATTGTATTTAACTCAGGAGATTTTACTGAGTAGTTCAAGTATATACTTGAATTTCTACAGTGCTGGTAAGAATGGTTGCGCATTTTATTTTTATGCTTATGATTATTTTGATTGGTTGGCGCATGCGCGTCAACGCAATAGTTGGCCTCAGTAAATTTATTTATTATAAATAAATTTACTAATTTTATGAATAAATCATTGGTTGATTGTTCGGTAAACCATATTAAAAATTAATTATGCTAGATGCAATTGATCATTTAACGTCGGGAACTGGATGAATTGCACGGCCCAAAGTATGTATTATTTTGGTGGTATTACATATATATATCATGCGACAGTCATATATATCCATTTGGTGGAAGTGAGAAATATGACAAAATGGCGTCGGCCTAAGTGCCGGCGTGAGATTCACGTGCTGCCATGGTCAGACGTGAGGTGGTCTCTGTAAGAGTAGCGTGTGTGCTCTGTTACATTAAATTAATTATAAATTTGTCGCCATTTGGTATTTGAGTAGAAAATATAAATCCATCGGCATTAATTGAGTTTTTGGTAAAAGCATAAAAGAAAATACATTTACCGTATTAGAGTGCAACCAAGGTGGTTGAATAATACGTAATCTGTAAGTACTTTTTTTTTGGCTAATACATTGGCGTGTAATTTTATTCCCGCCATGGTGATCATTTGTTATCTCATAAGAGTAAGAGAGATAGTGAATGTTGAGGATAATATTTTATATAAGCATAGGATGGAATGCGTGACTATTGTGCCCAGTAGGTACTAATACAACCAGATAAAACTATTCAATATTATTTTATTATTGCCAGATATTGAGTGTGATAAATATTTGGTTATTTTTATTATTTACTGCTTAATTATTATTTTCTGCGTAATTATTATTTTTTTATTATCACGTGTGAGTGATACCAAAATTTAAGATATTAGTTTATGTAATTATTATCAATTTGGAGTATTATTATTATATTATTATTTTGTGATTATTATTTTGTGAATATTGTAAGATATTCACCAGTGGTTCAATTGCACGAAATATTTACTTGAAATATTTCAAGCTTATTTTGAGATTATAGTTTAGCTTGTGAATATCACGTGTGAGTGATATCCTTATTTACATGCGAGAAAGCTATTTTGTGTTTAAGATGTTTACTGTCTATTCTTTATTGGTATTATTTTTATTTGTATACGCATACCAGTATTATTTGTAAGTGAATTACTATTATTTTATTTTGATATTGTTATTTTGGATATGAGAGACCATTAAATATTAATTTATTATTTAAAATATAATTTGAACAAATGGTCATCAACCCGGTAGTTCTTTAGATTTTATTTATTTATATTGCTGCTATCTTTTTCTTGCTTCTTCTTCCTAAAATCTGAAATCGATACCCTGTCATTTATTTTATTTTCATTTCTCCGTTGGTTTTATTTTGGTTTTTGAATTTTGTTCGTGGGGCACACGAACTGGCGCCCAACCAGGATTTCTAACCCAGCCTGAGCAGAGCTGCGGGTCCAGGGAGATTCAGGATATCTCCAGGTGGGACTTTTGTTTTGTTATTATTTTTATTTTCAGGGTTTCCATCCAACGGAGAACCATAACGGCTATTGAGCACTATCCACACTCCGCCGTGGGTCGTGTGAAATAGAGGAGAACGTTATAACGTATCGATCGAAGCGCCGATAGTTTTCGACGGTCTAAAATCTCAGTCTTTATGACTGAAATTGAATTACAAGTCACAAATCTATTATCAGTTTTTTTAATATTATTTTATTTTTTAATAATAAAACTACATAAAAATTGATAAAGCTCGATTAATTTAATACCAAAAAAAAGGATAAGTACAAAAGTTCAATTTGTCACGAGAATAAAATTAAAATTAAATAATTCTAAAACCCTTTAAAAGAGAAAAGTTAAAAAAAATAAACAATAACGTTGATAATATTGAATTCTTTTGGGTATTTCTTTCAGAGTATTTTACACACTACAAAAGTTGTATGTCATTTTTTCTAGAAAGTTGATAGCTGGAATAATAATAGCCATTAATTATTATTTTTTGGTAAAAATAAAAATTTCTGAAGTTTGAAGTCTCATAACTTATGAACTGTTGTAAATGCATCTATGTCACTAAAATCAATTTTAAAGAGGACTACAAGCCCTATGAAACGAGCCCAAAAACGAGTGAATTGCTCAAAAACTGCCTGGGTAGGAATTTTTATAAAAAAATGTGATATCGTTCCCATGCTTTTTAAATGGGAAAACTTTAAAAATAGATAGCGACCTCTTAAAATTAAAATTAAGGGCTAAAATTTTCAGGAAATTTTTTTTTTGTCGCCTACAATAAAATTTTCATATGGGCCAAGAAAAAAAAATGTTCGAAAAATAAAAAGCACCCTAATATATATATGTATATATCTATATATCTTCTTTCTCAGAGTTTTAGTATATTTATTAATTGGGGCTGGCAATAGCCTATCGAACAAGGTACTTGCTTACCACAGCGTTGGACCAGGTTCGATTCCGGCATGCACTAATGAATTTTATTTTCACAATACTATTTATGTGCATTACATTGGCAGCCCCCTGGTGGTGGAATACCGACGATTTTTCGCGCGAGTGGAAGTGGCGCCGACTTCATTACAAAATGATGGCGGAACACCAAAACTCGATCGAATCTGCAGGACTCTGCTGCCACTATGATTAGGCTAGCGGGTGGGGCTTCTCATCAAAGAAGGACACCTGTATCAGCCGAGCATTGATGGCGGCGGAGGCCCATTAACATTTGCAGAACCTCTAGCTTTGGTGTAAGCCAACGTGTCAAAGCAATAATAGAGGGACTCCTACACCTCCAACGTTGCCCTTGGATAACAGGCATCCTCCATTGTATAAGTGCCTCATCTCACACAGTGGGCTCTGTAGGATGGACCATAAAACACTTACATTAACTTCCTAGGAGACATAATTTTTGATGACAAGACCCCACGATGACAAGGACACGACGTAAGATGGCCACAGCAGCTGGAAACTAGGACTCATAGCGACGGGAGTACGACGGTGGGCTTAGCTAATGCTAGGTCCCGGTTCTTCCTAACCTAGTGGGGACTACTGGCAGCGGCTGTGTCCCGCGA
This sequence comes from Microplitis manilae, assembly GCA_030273425.1. Taxonomy (NCBI): domain Eukaryota; kingdom Metazoa; phylum Arthropoda; class Insecta; order Hymenoptera; family Braconidae; genus Microplitis; species Microplitis manilae. The sequence goes on along the minus strand of CP092727.1, from coordinate 11,584,477 downwards.
TGTGTTTCCTTAGACTCGGGCGGGGAATCACCGAAATAACAACTATGTCTCTTCCACCTATCAACTCACAAATAATAGTATCTACAATAGTTAAATTATATATAATTGTCGGAAGGACAGTGGGCTTGCTAAGTTCATTGTTAGGTCAATTATAAAATTAGGACAACTATAAAAATTGTCCTCAATGGGCCCGGGTACAATAGCTAACACATGCTGAGTGCTCGGTTAAATTCAATTCAATCCATATTTATTAATTATTTTAATGTTCTTTTGTATTTTATAAATAGTTTTTTTTATTTTATTATTTTTTTCGTGGTCTCCACCCTGGTCATAACATCCACTATTCAATATCCATCTGAGTCTAATCACTTACAATAACTTACCTACAATATATCTGTTTTAAAGATCAATAAATTTGTTAAATAATTAATTTTAGTTCTTGCTCAAACAATGGCATAGCATGAATCATGTGTGACTATCCTTTCCTAGTCATGCATGATTTTCATGCTCACGCATGCCTTTGCATGAATCATGCACGGTCATGCTTGAATCATGCACGATAATGCATGATTCATGCATGATCAAACATGATCGCGCATGACCATTTCTCCCCGGGACATGATTCGTGAAATATTCATACTTGATCATGCAGGACCAAGCTTAATCATGAATGATCACGCTTGAGTCATATGAAATCGTGCCCGACCCTGCATAACTATGTATGACGAGAAATTAATGATCATGCATTGGATTGCATGACTGAGTATGACTTTGCATGAACATAAATGACCATGCCTGATTCTTACAAAGTCATACTCAATCACGTAAGACCATGGATGAGAATATGTAATACATTGGGGGATCCATAGGATTTCATGTAGAAAAATATGGATTCCCGATGAAAAAAGTTTTTTTCTAATCATATATAACTATACATAATCATCTATACATGATTGGATCCAAAAATTGGCCAGGTCAAATTATATATAATTAGATATGATTAGATGTAATCATGCATAAATGATTACAGTCATTCTTAAAATCTCATTTAGAATATCTGTGAATTATTAATTAAGTAATTTAATTAGGATTTAATGTCTTCATCAATATAAATGTCAGTTAAAATTAAATAAAAAAAAATATTACCCGTTGACTACTATTTAACTACGAGGTCACCCGTCCAATTAATGTCCCACGCCGACGCTGCTGTTATGTCCAAATAAATTTTTTTTTATTCTAATAATTATCAAAAATAATTATTACAGAGCTCTTCTTTTCAAAAGCGCGCGAAAACGCAGCGTCAGCTTTTTCCACCTTTTTATGCGTCAAAGAATAGTGGGAGGATAACTGTAGTAAGTTTAACGAACAATTAATAAACTGTCGTCACCTTCCACCAATGACAATAAATAAAAATTCCCCATCAATCGCCAAACCAAAGTTTATAAAAAGCCTGAACACCCATAGCTGTTGGCTAGTCGGTTCTTCTAACTTTCGTGCACTCTTATTGCAGGATTCCGCCCTAGGCGTTGAAAGGTCAATAAGAGGATTTTTAATATTTTCTATTTAAACCTTATTGCAGGAATCCGCTTCGGCGTTGAATAAGCAATAAGGCATCCTAAAATTGGCATCTTTTTGGCCAGTCAGTTCTTAAAACCTACGGTCCGCGAGAATTCGAACGTCGTGTTTTCGTGCACTCTTATTGCAGGATTCCGCCCTAGGCGTCGAAAGGTCAATAAGAGGATCTTTAATATTTTCTATTTAAACCTTATTGCAGGAATCCGCTTCGGCGTCGAAAAAGCAATATGGCATTCTAAAATTGGCATCTTTTCGGCCAGTCGGTTCTTCTAACTCACGGTCCGCGATTATTCGAACGTCGCATTTTCCTGCACTCTTATTGCAGGATTCCGTCCTAGGCGTTGAAAAGTCAATAAGAGGATCTTTAATATTTTCTATTTAAACCTTATTGCCGGTATCCGCTTCGGCGTTGAAATAATCAATAAGGCACTTTAAACTTAACATCTTTTTGCAGTCAATTATTGCAGGATTCCGCTTGGGCGTAGAAAAAGCAATAATCGACTTATCTATCCATTAAAAATCCTCTGAGATTGATAGAAACATCCGGTCCGATCAAAATAGTGACACAAATCACGTGAATTTGTGATTCCATCTCGGGCTGAGTAATTTTGCGCATAAAACCACTATCGAGTGTGTAAAAAGGACGCATTAAATATAAAATAAAATTCTTATACAAATATCCGTTAACAATAAATAATCTAAAAATATAAATTGTTTCAAATTGTGAAAAGATTCAGTGTACAAGTGAGTTGTAACTAAATCATTAATAAAAACACAAAATCACAAGATCAGCCTTCCGAGTTTCATTCGAGAGTAGCACATAAGTTTACATCCTACTACCCCAGCCGCGCCCATCCAACCAAATCCTACAGGAGGAAGCTGAGTGAGCTGCAACGTTCTGGTGGGATCTAACCTGCCGTGACTAAAAAGAAAGAAACATCGAAAGGTAGGTGAAAGATTTACACTTAATTCCTTCATAATATACTGGTTCAACACAAGAGCACTAGTCTCTTCAGAGACGTTTTGGGTTCTTACTTTTCGAAAAGATCCACCATAAATAATAAATTAAAGGAGGATAAATCTTCCTCGTATTCTTTCATGTTGTCCGCAACCTCCAAATCGCTCGTCTAAATTTTTCTATCGCTACCGAAGGGAGAAATCCCGGATAATTAATTTAAAATTAAGCGGCGGACATAATACTGCTTAACTTTGGTTATCGATGGATTGTAATCTGATCCTCTAGTCTGTTAAACACTTATAATTAAGAAAAGTTTATGGTATTACTTGACTCAAATAATCAAGTCGATACATCCTACGTAAATAATGCACCTAATCATAAATTTGGTTTTGTACATAAATTACAAGAGAATTCATTAGATTCACATAATCAAATCTATTTTTCTATAAACTTATAAATATTCGTACATAAATCGATATCGATTTATACTTTTCAATTGCTGCCGAAACCGTTGAACATTTTTTAAGTATTTGGGGATTCAAGTTTGATTGATAATTGACAAAATAAAAATTTAATAACATTGACATTAAAAAATTTTGATATTATTCAATATATATTCCATGCCAAATCGTCTTACCAATGGATTTTGCATCTCCGATTTGGCTGAAATTGGGTCACTTTTTTGTACTCCTAGAAAAAGGTTTTGATGAATTTTTTCAAATTTTTTCATCCAGCCAATCGGTAGATATGAATTTTTTAAGATTTCGAGGATTTTTTTTTAAATAGCCATAACTTAGTGAAAAATTGTCCGATTTGAGTCTTTTTTTTTTTCAAAATTCGTGTTTCTTGTCGAATTTTCGAAAAAATTTATGCAAAAGGGTATTCATTAGAAATTTGATTGTTTTTTCATTATTTTAAACTTAAAACAGCGATTTTAAGATTGTTTGTATCCTTCGATTTTTTAAAAAAAATTTTCAAAAATATAACTCCACAAAACACGAATTTTGAGCCTAGTCTCGTAATGGGATAATGATGGGTTATGATTGTTTTTTAACTTCCCGCTAATAAAATTGAGAATTTTCACAGATTCAGGAAGTTATTGGTTTCGGTCCGATTTCCGAAAACCTAACTTCTATCAGATCTTGACGTTTTGAGGTTTTAGGAAGCTATTCTGACTAATTTCACGATTATGTCCGAGTGTATGTAAATGTGTATGTACGGCCGTATGTGAACATCTATAACTTTTGAACCGATAAACCGATTCTGATCGTTAAGGTGTCATTCGACGCGTCTTGTTAATATCTATAAGCTGTGAAAATCTGAGCTTAATCAATATGGTGCGTTCGGAGATATTAAAAAAACAAAATTTTTTCAAAAATGTTTTTTTTTTTATGATTTTTAATTTGCTCGATGGATTAATTCCAAAATCTAATCAGCTCTAGAAGTTTATAAACCGTGTCGAATGACACCTTAACGATCAGAATCGGTTCATCCGTTCAAAAGTTACAGATATTTACATACGGCCGTACATACACATTTACATACACTCGGACATAATCGTGGAATTAGTGAGAATAGCTTCCTAGAACCTCAAAACCTCCAGATCTGATAGAAATTCCGTTTTCGGAAATCGGACCGAAACCAATAATTTCCCGAATTTGTGAAAATTTTCAATTTTATCAGCGGGAAGTTAAAAAACAATTATAATCCATCATTCTCCCATTACGAGACTGGGCTCAAAACTCGTGTTTTGTGGAGTAATATTTTTGAAAATTTTTTTTAAAAAAATCGAAGGATACAAACAATCTTAAAATCGCTGTTTTAAGTTTAAAATAATGAAAAAACAATCAAATTTCTAATGAATACCCTTTTGCATAAATTTTCTCGAAAATTCAACAAGAAACACGAATTTTGAAAAAAAAAAGACTCAAATCGGACAATTTTTCACTAAGTTATGGCCATTTAAAAAAAAAATCCTCGAAATCTTAAAAAATTCATATCTACCGATTGGCTGGATGAAAAAATTTGAAAAAATTCATCAAAACCTTTTTTTAGGAGTACAAAAAAGTGACCCAATTTCAGCCAAATCGGAGATGCAAAATCCATTGGTAGGATGATTTGGCATGGAATGCCCCATATATTAGACTGTATCAAAATAAGTTTTTTTTTTTTTTTTTTTTTTTTTTTTTTTTTTTCGATTGGACGGATCTTTTAAGTTTCTTCAATATGAAAAAAAAATTTTCCTACAGTTTGAGCTCAATACCTTAAAAATTGAGCTGGCGCAAAGGGGGGTCTCCTTTTCCATTTAAATAATATGGTAATTTTTTTTTTTTTTTATTTTTAAAATAACTATACGAAGAAATTTTTTCTTCCAATTTTGCTCTTGACTATCTAACAGGGAATTTAATTCTCTACAAAATAATCTACGTCCATTTATTTGTAAACTCAACAGAAACGAAGTTACAGAGGGCCGAATAGGAGGAAAAAAATAATTAATGAATTAATAACAGAAAAAAATTTATTATTTTAACTTATCAATTAATTAACTCAATTCATTTCATTATTTATAAAAATTTTTCAAATTCAACATTATTTCGAATTAATAACAAAATAAAATTTACAATAAAACAGAAATTAATGATAATTATAAAATTAAAACAGAAATAAATTTTAATTATAATTAATTTCTGTTTTATTGTAAATTTTGTTTTGTTATTAATTCAAAATAATGTTGAATTCAAGAATTTCTTATGAATAATGAAGTGAATTGAGTTAATTAATTGATAAGTTAAAATAATAAATTTTTTTCTGTTATTAATTCACGAATTATTTTTTTCCTCCTATTCAGACTTCTGTAACTTCGTTTCTGTTGAGTTTAGAAAAAAACTGGACATAGACAATTTTGTAGAGAATGGAATTTCCTATTAGATAGTCAAGAGCGAAATTAAAAAAAAAGATTTCTTCGTATAGTTATTTTAAAAATAAAAAAAAATAAAATTTTACCATGTTATTTAAATGAAAAAGAAGACCCCCCTTTGCGCTAGCTCAATTTTTGAGATATCGAGCTCAAACTTTAGGAGAATTTTTTTTTCATATTGGAGAAACTTAAAAGATCTGTCCAATCAAAAAAAAAAAAAAAACTTATTTTGATACAGTCTAATATATATATATATATAGTGCGCATCATTGATTCATACCGCTTAAAAATTTTATGGTAAAATAGAAAAATCAGAATTTCGATATCTGTAAATAAAGAAATCGATAAAAGGAAAATCTTTATAAGCATCGATGTTGAATTATTGTACGTCAGTTAACAAAAATCTCTCTCTTATATTTTAGTTTTATATTTTATATTTTTATATTTTATTATTATGTCAATGAAAGGAATACTTCTCTCAGGGTAATAAAACTGGGTATATTCTTGAGACAAAAACGCAAGCTATAACTTGTACGTAGACCAAATGTAACTGTAGGATGTAAGGACCTAGGATAAGAAATATATATAAATAATTTTTAGTCTTAACTAGCTCTCTAAGCTGTAAGCACGTATCTTCCGATTGCTCTTTTCAGTTCCAAATAAAACCACAGTTAAAATTAATAAAGACATAATTTATTTAAATAAAACTAAATACGATCCTGAAGCCTTTCTCATTTCCAACAATCGATTTAAACGAAATTGAAAAAATAATTTGACAACAATATAATTGGATAATTTTGAAATTTATCAAATATAAACATAGACATTGGATAAAATAAAATGAACTGAATTATATAAATTCATAGGTTCAAATAAAAATACAATTAAGTATACCCGGGAAAAAATGTTCAGATATGATCATATATGATCATGTATGAATACTCAGATCTGATCAGATCCGAAAAATGGCCCTGCATGATCATACCTGCTCATACATGATCATACATGGTCCTGCATGATCATACATGAGCAGGTATGATCATGCAGGGCCATTTTGAGGATCTGATCCTGTATGATCATACGTAATCATATATAACCATGTATGATCGTATACGATCATGTATGACCATATATAATCATGTATGATCAACAGGATCTTTTTCGAATCTTGTCAGATCTGAGTATTCATACTGTGTTTTTTAAAAACATCAAACTTATGAATCCAGGAATATAATGTTTGTACATATTTGCAAGAATATTTGTATACATTTTATTATTAAAATGTATGTTGTATAACATGGGTGCGTGTACTTATGTTGAAATTGAAATTAAATAGTACCATTAATAGTCATAAATCTACCATAACAGAATCTTAGGTTGCATGATCAATAAAATTTATTGTCAAGAAATTAATATTAAAAATTAATAATTCAATTAAATATTTAATTTTTATTATTATTTAATGTTTTTTTATTGAATTTATTAACTAATTATTCTAAAAATGTTTAATATTTTCTAAATTTAATATTTAATCATTTATAAAAAAAACTTTAAATTAAGAAAATAATAAATATATATCATATATTTTATTCAAAATATTATTAGATTATTAACTTTGAATATTTATTAAATATTAAATAATCAATAATAAATATTTAAAATCGATAATATAATAATATTGAGTATAAATTATATTAATTAATGATATAATAATTTATGTTAATAAATTATTCATACGGAAAGTTAACCTCAATTATATCAGAGCACTTGAAAAAGAATATAAGCACAATTTTTTTTACTAATATGTACGAATAGTAAATAATATTCATAAAAATGTTCAATTCGAATCACTACAGCGATTCAGTATATATAATTATTAATCACATCTGTGTGAATTGTATATGCATATACAATTCACACTTGTATTAAAGTAAAACACGCACGGAAAAAACGACTCTGTCAAAATAACAGTTAAAACTGTCAAATTGACAGATTTGCCGCTGTCAACCCAAAACTGTCAACTTAACAAATTTGGAAATGTTATTTTCACATTGTGGAAACTGTCAATCTGAAACTGTCAATTTGACAGTTTTTCGGTGTAATAATCACATTCAGAAAATGCAAAATTCAGTAATAAAAAAGTGTGGAATTTATATTAAAGCAATAATTGAAATTGTTTTTAATGAGTAAAAATTATACTATTTATTATTATATTATTTATTTTATTATTATATTATTTCGTAACATGTAAACAGTACATCCAAAAATATTCTAAAAATTGAAGTTTTAATTAAAAAAATTAGGTATTTATGTAAAATAATTGTTCAAATCTGCAAACAATAGAAAGTAAAAACCATTAAGATACATATAGGGGGGGGGGGGGCAAAACGGGGTACCCCCAAAATTTTATAAAAAAAAAATTTTTTTTTTTTTCGTCTAATTTCTATAAATCCGATATATTTGTGTACTTTTACCCTTACACATGATACCTGGGGCAATATGGACCAGCCAAAAATTCGGAGAAAATGATTTTTTTTAATTTTTATCGTCAAACTCAAAAAAATTCAATATATTAATCCATTTTTCAGCTGATTTTTTATAGCTGGGGAAAAATTAGCCACTAACAATATCCAAAAATAATGATTTATTTTCTTAACTGATTAAATTATATAAATAATGCAAGATAATTTGTAATCTGTAAAAATTAAAAACCACGTTCTTTGGGTTCAAAATAATTCATAGGAATGAAATTTGGTTTGTAAATTTTATATAACTTTATAATCAACTTTTTACAAATTATTTTTGTGAATTTGACAGTTTTTATCTGTAAATTTGACATTATAGTTATGTTGATTTCACAGATTATATCTGTTAATTTAACAGTTTTTCTTTGTAAATCTAACGAATTCTATCCATGTCATTTTAACACTCCCATATCTGCCATTTCCACAAATTATTTTTTTTCGTGCGTGTTGTGTATGCAGCAACTTTAACATTTATTTAGTTTTCATGTCGTCCCTGTGCGCACGCATCGTAAAAGTTCACTCTCATCATTTTTCCATAACGCGCTTAGAGAAGTATAATTATAAATACTTAAGTCATATATGATCATACATGAATAGATACGATTATACCTGATTATTTTTCTTCGTCAAAGGCTGCAGATATGATCATGCATGCTCATGCATGATCATACATGAAGTCATATATGAGTTCATATATAATCATACATGAACAGATATGATCATGTCTGGAAATTTTTCCCCTATTCGAGTGCAGATATGACGATACATGATCAAACATGGCTTCATATATGAGCTCCCCGCATGGAAATATATATATGCGGAAAATATATGCAAACATATATGTATTATATATGTCACATATATAAAAATATATGTTACTTATATAAAATATATATTCCGACATATTTTTATTTTGCGCCAAAATATATTTTAAGTTATATAAAGAAATATATATTTTTATAATTGTAAAATATATACCTACGTATATGCATACGTATATTTAGACATTTATATAAGAATATAAAAGACATACATGCATACATATAAGTACATATATATGCAGAGATAGATGCGTTCATATATGTCGGCATATATGTAGACATATATGTTGCTGTATATAAAGCCATATATGCCCGTGAAAAATGAATCATACATGGCCATGCATGGCCGTATATGGCTCATACTTGGAGCATATATGGCCATGCATGAAGCATATATGGCCATACAAACTTTTTTAATACAGTTATGCATGGCCATATGCAGTCATACAAAACCATGTATGGCCATACATGGCCTTGTATGGCTGTATTAAAAATGTTGGTAGGTCCATGAATGGTCATATATGCTCCATGTATGGCCATGTATGATTCATTTTTCACCAGAATGCACGCCATGAACACTCGTCTTGTAATAAATGAATCATACTCGACCATGCATAGGTGTATATGGTTCATATATGGTCATACGTGGGCAAACAAACTTTTTCTATACAGTCATGCATGGCCATATGCAGTCATACAAAACCATGTATGGCCATACATGGCCTTATATGGCTGTATTAAAAAAGTTGGTAGGTCCATGCATGGTTATACATGCTCCATGTATGGCCATGCATGACCATATATGCTCCATGTGTGGCCATGTATGATTCATTTTTCACCGGAATGCACGCTTCGAATGCTCGTCCTGTGATAAATGAATCATACTTGGGCATACACACTTCTTCAATACAGTCATGCATGGTCATATACAGTCATACATGGCCTTGTATGATTCATATATGTCCATGTATGGCCATATATGCTCCATGTATGGTCATGTATGGCCATGTATGATTAATTGTTCGACTATTACAATTACTTATAAACAGGATGTTGCAGTGTTAAAAAAATAAGAAATTTTTTTAATATCACTAACAGCATATTGATGATTATATTGTGCTTTTTCGAAAGTGATTATATTCTTTGAACGTTACGTAGCACAACTAACCTTTGTTGTAACTGTCGGTCGCATAGCCTAGTCGTCAAAGCGTCAGTCTCTCGTACGGAAGGTCCCGGGTTCGAATCCTACTAAGCGGGTGTGGTTATTAATAAGTCTAGCGTTTTTTCTCTGAATTAAAAATTTTCATTTCGATTCGGAATTCAATTAATCGCATATCTGATAATCTCTGCGTCACCAAAATAATAAAAAAAAAAAAAAAAAAATTAAAAATTTTTTTTTAATTTAGTTAAAATTTCTATACATAGTCATGTATGGCCGTATCAAACCATGTATGGCCAATTTTCATACATGGCAATGCATGGAGCATTCATACATGGCCATGTATGATTCATTTTTCACGGGTGTTTACATATATGCAGACCTGTACGTCTACGTATATGTCTACATGAATGTCTACATAAATGTCTGCATATATGTCTACATATATGTCTACATATAGGAATGCATATATTTCTATATATAGAAATGCATATATGCACGCATATATATAGGCATATATAAAATAAATATTTTCAAAAATAATTTATTAGTCGACCAGAACCGGAATTTTTATTGTTCATGGAAATTGGTACAGGAAACAGTTTGGGAATTTGAATCAGCAAAGTATTTATCAGCGGAGGGCTTATCAATCATTAAAGAAAAATAAATTGGTTTACCCCAGCTTGGAATCAAACCCAGACCAATTCGTTTTCACGCGAGTACTCTGTAGTTGAGCTACCAAGCCTTGTGCCGAAGAGAGTTCAATTTGTTTATATCAATTAAGTCACGCCATTTATTACCCAGCGGCATTTGTGAAAAGATTTATATATATGTTTTTCATCAGACATACGTCTGTCATATATTTGTATACGTGTAGTAGAATATTTTTTTAAATTTTTTCTCAATTCCTAATTAAATTAAAAATATATATCTGACATACATTTTACATACATTTCACCTATATGTTTACATATACATTGACATATATATTTGTTTATATGCCAGCATATAGATTCGTATATATGTTTTCATATATGTGCACATATATGTAGACGTATATGTCTGCATATATAGGCACATATACCGAGAAAGATATGTCTGCATATATGTCGACATCTATTTCTCGATCTATGTCGGCATAAATGTCTACATATATGTTTACATATATGTCTACATATATTTTTACTTATATAGCCACATATATGTCTCCATTTATGCTTTCATCTATGCATACATTTATCTGAAAATTTAGTTGACATATTGTTTTTTTACGCACATATATGTTATATATGTGACATATATGTTCCCAGTGAACACACCAACGTAACAGTGATATCACATCTAAAGAACATGTAACGTAACAAAGTCAACGTAAATTTTACATTCTGATTATATAAATTGTAATGTAAATGGTACGTCAAATTTGTGACATAAATGTGACATTAAGATTACATGCATGTTACTGACCGAGTGATATCAAATTGGTGACTTTAATGTGACGTTATATTTATATCGCATACTAACATTAGCTTTACACTCTAGATATTACCTCAAAATTACGTAACAAAATCGACTTATAAGTGACATAATCTTGGTGATTCTATTTTATCGTCACATTTACATCACAATGTAATGTTTCGGAAATGTTCATACTGTTACATCACTCTTACATAAAAAATAGTTATATTTATTTTACATTGAAAAATTTCATCGCATATATGTAAAAAATTTTACTTTAAAATGACGTACGTATTTCGACGGCATTGTGATAGAATGGGTTATGCATAAAAAGTATATATTTGTAATAATTAATATTTTTGCATTTTATTTATGTAAAAAATACTATTTAACATTGGAACGCGCTGAGGTTTATGTTGAATCGATGGAGAAAACGTTTTTATTAATTTATATAAATTTACATCTGTATTTTCATTTGCTTATAAAAATCTTTATTTTATTATTGGACATTTTTTTTAGTTTTTTAAATTTTTATTATTATTATTCTTATTGGTTAAATTAAATACAAATAAATAACGATAAAAATAATTTTAGAATCATTATTTACAAGCAGGCAGAAAAAATTAATAAAGTGTCTGACGTGAGTGCATGCAGTTGCTGCACAATAAATATTTGGTAGTTCAGGAATCCACCGCTAAGATATTCGTGGGCGCACAAATTGTTCCTCCAAGGATACATGCGATCCACCTTTTATCCCCCAATCGAATGCACATTCGAGGTAACCAGTACAACGGATACATTTTTGTCGTATCTGCCCATGCTTCCTAGCGCATAAAGTGCTTTGTACAATTTAATAGAAAATGCTGTCACTTAGAGGTCACTGTTATATAACCTCAACGTAAAATTTGTATTTCTTCATGACTTCTATGTTATGTAAGTATGATATTCAAATAACATCACCGCTATATCACCAATGTAACATGTACGTCACATTAATATCACATTTACGTTTACTATGTTACGTAACAATGTTACGTAAATGAGTGTGAAATTGTGATATACATGTTATGAAGATGTGATGTACTTGTGACTTACGTTTTTACGTAACCGAAAGTTTTCATTCTATAAATATGACATCCCTGTTACGTTGATGTGTTCACTGGGTTATATATGTGACATATATGTTGCATATAATTTTCACATATATATTTTTCCATGCGGGTCATATATAATCATGTATGAACAGGTATGATCATGCATGATCATACATGACGTCATGCATGATCAAATATGCGATCATATAAGATCATACATGAACAGACATGATCACATCTGAGCTCATATATGATCATACATGAACAGATATGATCATATCTAAACATTTTTTCCCGGGTATATAATTGCTTGCAATTAACGAGCTAATAAAAAATTAAAACTAAAGCTTCCATAATGCTTGAGAGCACTAGACCACTACCCTTGGACGTTTACGGAGTCGGTTCTCCAGGAGGTTGCGGATCAGGCAGTGGTGGGATTCCTTTTCCTAATCAGCAACCTCCTGGAGAACCGACTCCGTAAACATCCATGAGCAGCTAACTCTGATGAGCACGACACTTGCTATTTTAAAATTGTCTAGGTTATTTTTTGGAGCACGGGGAATCTCGCTGCTACTCTCGAGCATTATAGAAGCTTTGTTTTAATTTTTTATTAGCTCGTAAATTGCAAGCAATTATATACTTAATTGTATTTTTATTTGAATGTATGAATTTATACACGGAAAAAAATTTCGACGAAAAATTCCAATATTACTATCGTAATCCTGGACTATACTTTTATTATCTGTAACTTTCAAATGTATGATACGAAAATTTACAGTTTCTAAAAGATTTGTTACTATTCACTATTGTAATTTCATTAAGAGTTTGTTGTATAAAATTCAATAAAAAATATTACAATGTTACTATCGTAAATAGTAAAAGAATAAAAAATAAGATTTAATTATGATATTTATTCTTTTATTCTTCCTCTTAATTTACAGTGCTGCCTCTATGTTTTTACAATACAAGCCACAAAAATTACGATAGTTGGATTGTAAATGTTCTGAAATGGTATAGTATATGCCTTCTAAAGCGTTTACGTATGAAAGACAAATGTTGTCTTGACAAATCAGTGCATCTTTATCTACACTGTAGTGTAGAAATAGAGGTTATTCTTCATGACATTTTTTGGACAATAGTGAATTAAAAATTAAAAAAAAACTGTGCTTTCTTCATTACAAACCGACATAAATTAAGGAATATAATAATGTGGTGGTGTAAGTATAATTAATACTATTCATTTTTTATTAAACTAAATATTCTGTGGGTATATCGTTCGTTTTAAAATTATTTATCTGGACATGAAATTTATCTATATGAACAAGTAGTATTATTGTCATAGGATGAATGATTCTAAAAGAATGATTTTTTTTTTTTTCAATAAATTCAATTCTACCAATTTTGTTACAGAATATTATTCATTTGTCGACAATGAATAATTTTATCTGATTTGGTGATTAGGTAAACATTTCAATAACCTCAAATTATGGACATTTAATATTTTTTTATGAAGTTAGTCGACGCCTAATAATTTTTGGATTCTTTTTTAAATGATAAATTATGAAAAAAAAAAAAAAATTTCGAAAAAATCGCACCTGTGGTTTTTTTAATTTCCTACATGTGCATTAGACTGTTTCAAATTCGGGAACTATTTTTATTTTTTTGATGAATATTGAAAAATCAAAAGGGTTTCTTAAAATATGGTGACCGTTAAAATTTGAGCTCTTAATATTGATATTTAGAGGTGGCTATTGATAATTTTCGATTTTTCATTTAGTAATATGGTAAAAAATACATAACTCCCGAAAAAATCAAGATTCAAAAAATCTCTGATCAAAGATTTTGTAGCGAATTTACTGATCTACAAAAAAGGTCCTTTATGATTTATGCATAAATTCAAGCATTCACAAGATATCCGCCGTCAAAGTTTAATAAAATTCGAAGAACTTGTTTTAGCTCGTTCTGAATTTTATACCATGTCAACTAATGAGAATTCAGCAATTATCAATATAGTTCTTTGTGAGAAATTAAATGATCTACAAAAAAAGTCTCTTATCATTTTTTAATAAATCCATCTGTTAAAAAGTTATTGGAGCTTGAAGTCAAGTTAGAGTAAATTATGAGATCTTTTTAATTTTCCTGCGAAACTATCGGACTAATCATAAAATGTCATGAAATCTTTTTTATAGACGATTTTATTTTTCACAAATTATCTCTGATAAATTTTTTTTGAATTCTGCATTCTCTTTTAGTTATTTCCATTTTAATGCCGAGCTCTCAAAATCGATCAGAACATTATTTTTTTAGGAGCTCGGTATAAAAATGGAAATAACTGAAAAAGAATGCAGAATTGAAAAAAAATTTATCAGAGATAATTTGTGAAAAATAAAATCGTCTATAAAAAAGATTTCATGACATTTTATGATTAGTCCGATAGTTTCGCAGGAAAATTAAAAAGATCTCAAAATTTACTCTAACTTGACTTCAAGCTCCAATAACTTTTTAACAGATGGATTTATTAAAAAATGATAAGAGACTTTTTTTGTAGATCATTTAATTTCTCACAAAGAACTATATTGATAATTGCTGAATTCTCATTAGTTGACATGGTATAAAATTCAGAACGAGCTAAAACAAGTTCTTCGAATTTTATTAAACTTTGACGGCGGATATCTTGTGATAGTCTAGTCGAGAAGATGAAAACCTGCGAAAAATAGTTACAAGTCTCCTAAAAATATGGTTGATGGCTTAAACGATCCGGAATGGCGTCCAGAAAAAGGCGTTTTTTGGATTTATTTAGCAAAAGAAAATTACAATTGTTATTAACAAAAAAACCGTTAAAAAAATTAGACGTTCAGCTTTTTGGCAAAATCTCAAAAAGTATAAGTGATAGCTCAAATATTAAAAAAGTTTCTGAAAGAGCAGAAAATTTTAGTAAAAAAGTTCTCGACTCCCCGAATTGTAGCTCCAATATTTATAATTTTTATTTAACGTTGAAAATTGGCTTTTGCGCGGCAGTTGAGGCATGCGCGCGCCGCCGCTCTAGTGAGCGTAGTTGTTAAATAATTTTTTTATGCAATTTAATATTAATTAAAAAATTTGAAAAAATTCTGGTGTCATCTAGACACTTCAAAGAATACGATTCCGTGGTATTAATAGTTGTATCACCATTTTTCAAAAAGTTATTCGATTGTTAATTAACATTTTTTTTACGGGTATGTGTTGTGATAAAAGGCGGTGTAAAAGTTTAAATAATTAATCTATAAATTTTTTGTTTCTTGAAGCCCTCTTTATAAGCATACTCAACAAGATGACGTGAAAAAAGTTTATAAAATATTTTTATTTCATTAGTTATTAATTTTTAAAGTAAGAAAAAAATGAAAAATTTAAATAATGTATGTTAAATAATTTTTTTCTTCGAATCTTAAGCTATTACTGATTTCATATCCTTGTTAAGCATTATATAATTATTTTTTAAATTTTTTCATGCCATTTGTTTATAAATTTTTTATAAACAAATGGATTAATTAAATATTTTTGAAAAATTTTTTTTCACCATATTGTTTGCGTATGCAAATAATGATTTTAAAAAAAAAAAATTTTTCTTAAAAACAATATCTTATTGTTTATAATCGTTTTTTTCATATTTTCATTATTTAAATAAATAATTAAGGAATCGTTTGTTTCTTAAAAATCATAATTTGCATTTCTAAATATAATGGCAAAAAAAATTTTTTTTTTGTCAGCAATTTATTTATTTATTTATTAAACAATTTGTTATAAACAATTTTTTTTTCATTGTAATTTTTTCTTGAACATAAAAAAATGACAAAAACAGCAACCTGCAACAATATGGTTAAAAAATTTTTTTCGATTTTTTAAAAAACTTTTGGATTTTGTAGCACGACAAAGTCCAAGCACTGACTCGATTTGTCAACAAACAAATTGCTGTAACTTTGCAATTATTGCAGATACAGTTTTCGACCTTCAAGTCGTTTTTATACAGTATGAGTTAAGCTTTCTTATCAATCTTTAACCTAACGTTTATCTGCTATAGTTCTCTAACTACACGCATTTATTTATAGAAATTAGTATTTTTTATTTCTTACAATGCTTATATCTCATAAACAAATAATGTTATGACAAATATGCTTCAGAACTTTTTTGTTACCTGATTATTAAACTATTCAAATATATTTTTTTTATATTTTTAACCTTATTTGTTTATGAAATTTTTAAATTTATTTAAATTATTCGCTATTCTTACTCTTATTTTTTTTTTTTTCGATTTTTTAAAAAACTTTTGGATTTTGTAGCACGACAAAGTCCAAGCACTGACTCGATTTGTCAACAAACAAATTGCTGTAACTTTGCAATTATTGCAGATACAGTTTTCGACCTTCAAGTCGTTTTTATACAGTATGAGTTAAGCTTTCTTATCAATCTTTAACCTAACGTTTATCTGCTATAGTTCTCTAACTACACGCATTTATTTATAGAAATTAGTATTTTTTATTTCTTACAATGCTTATATCTCATAAACAAATAATGTTATGACAAATATGCTTCAGAACTTTTTTGTTACCTGATTATTAAACTATTCAAATATATTTTTTTTATATTTTTAACCTTATTTGTTTATGAAATTTTTAAATTTATTTAAATTATTCGCTATTCTTACTCTTATTTTTTTTTTGGAAACAAATCGAAAGCAGAACATTGTGGATAAATCGTGAGAATAATAAGCAACATTCATCAGAAAAATGATTCTTATTATCCATAGATATGAAGTTTTCATTTGGCAAACATCAAATAGTTAATAATTTCAAACCAATAACCATATTCTATACTTCAATAAGAATAATAATAAATTAAATTGTGAGGTTGACTTAAACAATATAATAAACAGTAAAAATTGATAGTTTCAATCACTATGTACTTTAGACATTTACAAAATAAGAGTAAAAATAGCGAATAATTTAAATAAATTTAAAAATTTCATAAACAAATAAGGTTAAAAATATAAAAAAAATATATTTGAATAGTTTAATAATCAGGTAACAAAAAAGTTCTGAAGCATATTTGTCATAACATTATTTGTTTATGAGATATAAGCATTGTAAGAAATAAAAAATACTAATTTCTATAATTAAATGCGTGTAGTTAGAGAACTATAGCAGATAAACGTTAGGTTAAAGATTGATAAGAAAGCTTAACTCATACTGTATAAAAACGACTTGGAGGTCGAAAACTGTATCTGCAATAATTGCAAAGTTACAGCAATTTGTTTGTTGACAAATCGAGTCAGTGCTCGGACTTTGTCGTGCTACAAAATCCAAAAGTTTTTTAAAAAATCGAAAAAAATTTTTTTAACCATATTGTTGCAGGTTGCTGTTTTTGTCATTTTTTTATGTTCAAGAAAAAAATTACAATGAAAAAAAAAAATTGTTTATAACAAATTGTTTAATAAATAAATAAATAAATTGCTGACAAAAAAAAATTTTTTTTGCCATTATATTTAGAAATGCAAATTATGATTTTTAAGAAACAAACGATTCCTTAATTATTTATTTAAATAATGAAAATATGAAAAAAACGATTATAAACAATAAGATATTGTTTTTAAGAAAAATTTTTTTTTTTTAAAATCATTATTTGCATACGCAAACAATATGGTGAAAAAAAATTTTTCAAAAATATTTAATTAATCCATTTGTTTATAAAAAATTTATAAACAAATGGCATGAAAAAATTTAAAAAATAATTATATAATGCTTAACAAGGATATGAAATCAGTAATAGCTTAAGATTCGAAGAAAAAAATTATTTAACATACATTATTTAAATTTTTCATTTTTTCTTACTTTAAAAATTAATAACTAATGAAATAAAAATATTTTATAAACTTTTTTCACGTCATCTTGTTGAGTATGCTTATAAAGAGGGCTTCAAGAAACAAAAAATTTATAGATTAATTATTTAAACTTTTACACCGCCTTTTATCACAACACATACCCGTAAAAAAAATGTTAATTAACAATCGAATAACTTTTTGAAAAATGGTGATACAACTATTAATACCACGGAATCGTATTCTTTGAAGTGTCTAGATGACACCAGAATTTTTTCAAATTTTTTAATTAATATTAAATTGCATAAAAAAATTATTTAACAACTACGCTCACTAGAGCGGCGGCGCGCGCATGCCTCAACTGCCGCGCAAAAGCCAATTTTCAACGTTAAATAAAAATTATAAATATTGGAGCTACAATTCGGGGAGTCGAGAACTTTTTTACTAAAATTTTCTGCTCTTTCAGAAACTTTTTTAATATTTGAGCTATCACTTATACTTTTTGAGATTTTGCCAAAAAGCTGAACGTCTAATTTTTTTAACGGTTTTTTGTTAATAACAATTGTAATTTTCTTTTGCTAAAAAAATCCAAAAAACGCCTTTTTCTGGACGCCATTCCGGATCGTTTAAGCCATCAACCATATTTTTAGGAGACTTGTAACTATTTTTCGCAGGTTTTCATCTTCTCGACTAGACTATGAATGCTTGAATTTATGCACAAATCATAAAGGACCTTTTTTGTAGATCAGTAAATTTGCTACGAAATCTTTGATCAGAGATTTTTTGAATCTTGATTTTTGCGGGAGTTATGTATTTTTTACCATGTTACTAAATGAAAAATCGAAAATTATCAATAGCCACCTCTAAATATCAATATTAAGAGCTCAAATTTTAACGGTCACCATATTTTAAGAAACCCTTTTATGTCTACAGAAATTCTATATTACCAACTCATTCATTTTACGATAGTTGTATTGTAATTTATATTAACACAACTTGTATAATTTACTCTATACACGGAAAGAAAATTATGGGAATGGTTCCTATAATTTTATGAAATTTCATCCTATACCAGTATAGGAATGACAACCAACAATTATAGGAACACGTCCTATAATTATAGGAATATTACCTATAATTATAGGAATAGTTCATATAATTATAGGAATGATACCTATACCATTATGGGAATGGTTCCTATAATTATAGGAATGGTTTCTATAATTTATGGGAATGGTTCCTATAATATTATAGGAATGGTTACTATAATATATAGTAACCATTCCTATAAATTATAGGAATAGTTCCTATAAATTATAGGAATAGTTCCTATAAATTATAGGAATAGTTCCTATAAATTATAGGAACCATTTCTATAATATTATAGGAATGGTTCCTATACTATTATAGGAATAGTTCCAATAATAGTATAGGAATGGTTCCTATAATATTATAGTAACCATTACTATAATAGTATAGTAACCATTCCTATAATAATATAGTAACCATTCCTATAATATTATAGTAATCATTCCTATAATATTATAGTAACCATTCCTATAATAGTATAGTAACCATTCCTATAATATTATGAAAATATCAATTTCCAAAAAAGTGTGGAAATCACTTTTACAATACCCAAAAGTATTATTAAACATAAAAACAAATATTCAAACATTGAAGAAAAAAAATATAATTTTAAATATCGCAAATAAATTAGCGGGTTTTTTTCAGCGGCCATATTGGATTGAAGCTTTTTTCAAAAGAACACTCTACACGAAAGTCCAGATTATTTTAATTTGAATTACGATTTTTAAAAATATATAAGTGATAGGGGTAGGTCGTAGAGGGGTGTTCCGGAGGCTATATTGGATTGAAAATTTCTTGACTAGCGTGGGGTCTCAAAAAAATACTCAACACAAAAATCCACATTGTTCTAATCATAAAAATATCTTTAAAAAAAATATATATTTTTTGTTGCACGAACGTTCGTAACTTCAGGGACAAAAAAAAATTCGTATTTGGCAAAAATCATCAAAATTTTTCTGAAATTTTTTCATCATAAAACATTCAAGAAAATTCAAATTTTAAAAATAAAAATTTATATTTCGATAAAATCTCAAATTTGGGTAAAATCTCGAAAAGTTCATATTAGTTTCAATTTAACATGATACTGAAGTAAGCCGATGTCTTATAATTTTTGGATTTTTTTTAACATTAAATTTCTACACTATTTTGCGAAAAAAAAAAATTTTATTATATTATAGGAACCATTCCTATACTATTATAGTAACCATTCCTATAATAGTATAGTAACCATTCCTATAATAGTATAGTAACCATTCCTATAAATTATAGGAACCATTCCTATAATATTATAGAAACCATTCCTATAATATTATAGGAACCATTCCTATAATATTATAGGAATGGTTACTATACTATTATAGGAATGGTTACTATACTATTATAGGAATGGTTACTATAATAGTATAGGAATGGTTCCCATAGTGGTATAGGGGTGGTTCCTATAATATATAGGAACAATTCCTATAATAGTATAGGTACAATTCCTATACCATTATAGGAACCAACCCTGGCGGATCCGTTTCCACCGTGGGTTTCAGTGTTAACTTAGTGTAATTCGAATTACACTGAAAATACACCGAAATTTCACGTGTATCACACGGTGGGTTTGTGAAAATTTCACTTTCAGTTTACACTTGTTTCACACTAATCTACTGACACTCGTTTTACACTCTATTACCATTGAATTTCCACTGTATATCCTAGTAGTTCAAGCGCCACCGTACAAATTCGCTAAAAACTCGGCGTATCAACGGAGTTTCGACGGTGTTTTCCGGTAAAAAGCGGTGTTTTGTCTACCATGATGACACGAGGTTTCAACTGTGTTTTCTCGGAGTTTTTACGACGTTTTGTCTGCGTTTTCTAGCGTATTTTTGATATTTTAAAATTTTGGTGTAATTAGTTTGTATAATAATTATTTTCAAGTTAAAGGAAAACGTGCACTGAAAAAAAAACGGTATAATATGATGTAATTTAAGCATAAAATTGAAATTCCCACTGAAACAGCCGCCGTGTAAAATCAGTGTAGTTTTGGTGTACTCTTTCTTTCATCGAAGCTCCGGTGGGAATAGCGTGTAAAAATAGTGTAATACGATGTAGTATATAAGCACCCGAGTAAAAAAAAAACTGTATATAATTTTAAATAATTATATATAATTATATATGAATCATATCGAATTATACATAATTCTACAGAATTATATATAACCATACAGAATTATATCTAATCATATATAATGCCACAAAAAAAATTCAGCCTGAATTCAGGCTGAAAACTTGCAGGAAGGTGAGGAAAGATGCCTGTTTAAAGTGGAGCTATTAATATTAATATTTAGAGGTGCCTATTTCTAATTTTCCATTTTCCATTTAAATAACATAGTAAAAAAAATTTTTTTTTTTTTATTTTTTTAGCTCGGCATTCGCACCTCATATAAAGAAGTCCATAAGATATTCTTGTAGAGAATTTTACACTCTAAAAAAAAAGGTCGCTTATCATTTTTTGATACACTCATCTATTCAAAAGGTATTGGAGCTGGAAGTTAAATCAATACTATATTTTCAGATCTTTTTACTTTTCCAGCTAAAGTATCAGACTTATTAAAAAATGTCATAGTTCCTTTCTTGTAGACAATTTTATTCCCTACAAATGATTTACAATGAAGTTCATTCAAATTTCGCATTGTTTTTGAGTTATTTTAATTTTAATGTTAAGTTCTCAGAATAGATTGGAAGACTATTATTTTTACGAGCTTGGCATTAAAATGAAAATAACTAGTAAACAATGCGGAAATTAAATAAACTTCATTAATAATAATTTGTAGGAAATAAAATTGTCTATCAAAAAAGTCCTATGACATTTTTTAATAAGTCTGATAGTTTAGCTGAAAAAAAATAAAGATCTGAAAATTTATTATAGATTTGACTTCCTGCTCCAATAACTTTCGAATAGATGAATTTATAAAAAATGATAAGAGACCTTTTTTGTAGAGCGTTAAATTGTCTAAAAGAATATCCTAGGGACTTATTTATATGTGGTGCGAATGCTAAGCTAAAAAAATAAAAAAATAAAAAAATTTTTTACCATGTTATTTAAATGGGAAATGACAAATTAGAAATAGGCACTAAATATTAATATTAAGAGCTCCGCTTTGAACAGGCTTCTTTTCTCACCTTCCTGCAAATTTTCAGCCTATTTTTTTGTTGAAAAAAAAGTCGCCTCAAAATGGCACACCCTAATGTTTATATATGATTTTATTGCGTATAATTGTATATAATGTCACTAAAAAAATCATATGGTTATATATAATCTTACATAATTATATATGGTTATATATATAATTAACAAGCAATCTACAGATTCTATAATAGGTACCTGTGTTTTACTACAACTTGAATTTTTAAATAACTCGTCATTTAACTATGTTCTGTTTTCAATTGTTTGATTAAAAAATATAATTCATTTTCATTTTTAACGAAAAACTTTCTTCAAAAAAATATCTCTCATACTAAGAAATAAAAACACTTTAAGCAATTAAAAATTTTTCAATTTAAGCATAAAAATATGTCGATTTGAAAAAAAAAAATTTTGACTTAAGATAAAAATATCAAGATAATTGTTTACGTGGTGCAAGATAATCAGATAATTGTAAAATGTATTTGTAATCAATACTAAAAGTTGGAATTATTTTATAATATAAGAATTAGGGTGTGCTGAAAAACAACATTTTTTTTTCGGGCACCACCAGAAATTGATGGAGTATGACAAAATAAAAATTCTGTCAGAAGCTTGGCTCTTAAATTCAAGTTTTAGAGGTAGCCCATCGTATTTTTCGATTACCCATTTAAATAACATAGGAAAAATTTTTTTTACAGTTTAAAATTTCATCACTCACCAGGAAATCAGTGTATTGGAAAAATCAATAAATACTTGTGTTAAATATTGAACGTTACACAAAAAAGGTCTATTATAATTTTTTGATAAATTTAATTTTTTGAAAGTTATTCGAAGTCAAAGTTGGATTCATAGTAAATTTTAGTATTATTGCACATCTCAAGCGCGAAAGCGCTGAGGGTGCTTTATGATCGCTCTAAATTTTTTACTTTTTCGGCGAAACTATCACACTTATCTTAAAATGTGATAGAGTCTTTTATGTAAATCATTTCACTTCCTACAATTTATTTTTCACAAAGTAATGCAGTTCACTAGAACCAAGAAAATTAATCTTGATACAGAAATTTGTTTTAACGATTCAGAAAATTAAAATTTTCTTGCACCTAATAAATAATTATCTTGAATCAAAATTTTTTTTTCCTCGTCAACATATTTTTATGCTTAAACAAAAAAAATTTTTACTTGTTTCAAGAGTTCTTTTTTTCTAAATATGAGAAATATTTTTTTTAAGAAAGATGTGTTAGTTTTTTGAAACAATATAACATTTTTTGGTTTGAAGACAATAAATTTTTTCGGAATAATTACTATTTCTTAAACGCAAAAATTTTTGTATGCTCTAACCAAGAAAAAAAAATGCTTACACTAAGAGAAAAATAAGTTGGGAGTAAAGATATATATGTATGGATTAGGGTGTTTAAAAAAAAAAAACAAATTTTTTTTCTTTAATGGTATCCAAAAGTTGAAAGTATAACTAAAAATGAAAATTTTGGTACCAGTCCAAGCTCTTAATAATGATATTAAGGTTTGCCTCAATCCATTTTTCTATTTTCCATTTAAATATCACGGAAAACAAATTTTTTTTTTTTTAATTTTCTAGCTCACAAACTAATCAACAGATTTTTATGCACTATAAATGTTTTTGTAGAAAATTGAGCGCTCTACAAAAAAAGTCTCTTATCATTTTTTGATGAATCCTACCGTTCAAAAGTTATTTAAGCTTCAAGTCGTTTATAGTAAATTTTGAGATTTTTTTACTTTTCCGGCGAAAGTATCAGTCTTATCAAAAAATATCATAAGAACTTTTTTGTAGATGATTTTATTTCTTACAAATTATTACGAATAAAATTTTTCGAAAGTCCGCATTATTAACAAGTTATTTTCATTTCAATGTCAAGCTCTTAAAATCAATCAGGAATCTATTTTTTTAAGAGCTTGACATTGAAATGAAAATAACTTGTTAATAATGCGGAATTTCGAACAACTTTATTCGTAATAATTTATAAAAAATAAAATTATCTACAAAAAAGTTCTTATGACATTTTTTGATAAGACTGATACTTTCACCGGAAAAGTAAAAAAAATCTCAAAATTTACTATAAACGACTTGAAGCTTAAATAACTTTTGAACAGTAGGATTCATCAAAAAATGATAAGAGACTTTTTTTTTGTGGAGCGCTCAATTTCCTACAAAAACATTTATAGTGCATAAAAATCTGTTGATTGGTTTGTGAGCTAGAAAATTAAAAAAAAAAAAATTTTTTTTTCCGTGATATTTAAATGGAAAATAGAAAAATGGATTGAGGCAAACCTAAATATCATTATTGAGAGCTCGGATTAGTACCAAAATTTTCATTTTTGATTTTACTTTTAATTTTTGGATGCCATAAAAAAAAAAAAAAAATTTTTTTTTTTTTTAAACACCCTAGTATATATGTAGGAGAGGGAAGTCACCGGTGCTATAAGCAGCAGCGGAAGTAGTTCGATGCTCGCCACGAGATCGCGCCCACCAGTTGTGGTGTCCCTGGCAAGAAACTTATTTCAGAAGTGTTAAATTCCAAACTTGAGACTATTCTGGCCCAGGTACTCCTCCGTTATTTGACAGAGTGATAAGTACCTTTTTTGATGGTAATATAGTACATCCTATATTACATAATGACAAAAATATTCATTATCAATGTTTCCATGAATAATTATTCTTAGAAATTAAACTTGGGCTTTAATGTAACTTGGACTTACAAAAAAAAATTATTTTAATAAGAAGTATAGAGCCTCTACTATATGAACAATAATTTACGATTTACCCTGGTTAAGAAATCCGATTCATTTCAATCGGATTGAATCGGAAATTTCCGATTAAATCGGATTGGATTGAATCGGAAATTTCCGATTAAATCCGATTGAAATGAATCGGAAATTTCCGATTAATTCCGATTGAGATGAATCGGAAATTTTTGACTGAAACCTATTGAAATGTATTGGAAATTTTGAATTAAATCTAATTGAAATAAAGCGGTAATTTGAGTCAACCCAAATTTTTGCCCTGCTTGATTAATTTCATAAAAATTTGCATCTATTGAACCATTAAATTTATCATAAATGCAACTGGCATATATATTTTTAAAATCAGAATCCTATATTGGTTATGGAAATTAATTTCAATTACTAATTAATTCAAACTCTTGAAATTTTAAAGAAAACTCATAATTTTTTCAAAAACTACGTAATTTTAAAAATTAAAACAAAATCTTGTTTTTTATGTCTTAATCTTGCACAGGAAACAAATTAAGGACTAGACTTTATAAAACGGCCTCGCAGATACCACGTCGTATAACATTTTCGAACAAATTTTTTTTCTCTTTTTGTTAATTAGAAATCAAATTACAAAACATGTTTGGCTGATTTCGGACACTAGAGATACGTTTATTTAAAATAATAGTAATAAAAGATTTATCGATAGGAAAAATGCTGGTAATAAAAAAATATTGCTGTCGCAAATGACCTATATATGTATAGTTAATATTAGGATAGGATAATTTATTAATATTGTCTTTATATTATATATATAAACAATATTCAAGGTTAAAATTGAGTCAAAACGACTATAATCACCTAAATAACTTTTGAAGGAGTGAATTTAGCGAAAAATGTTAGAGACCTTTTTTGTAGAGTATTAAATTTCCTTCAAAAATATGTATCTTGACTAGAAAAAACTTTAATATTTCTAGTAGTTACAAAAATTCAAAATCAACGCAAAGAATTTAAAAAACAAATTGATATTTAACGCACGGTTGCAAGGAAACGGCTCATTTTACGTCAATTTACTACGAGAGATTTTTTGTAGGGAATTCAATTTCCTTTAAGATTATACATTGCGCAAATTTTTCAGACAGATGATTTACGAGTTTTGGGTAAAAAATGAAAATTCTTTCAAAAAACGAAAAGTCGTAACGATACACCTCTCAATATAAATATTAAGGGCTCAAACTTGCACAATAATTTTTTTTGGTCATCAGGAATAATATTTTCATAGTATCAAAAGCAAAAAAAAATAGTCGATTTTTTTGGCCCAGTCTAATATATATGTAGTGACTGGGATGTGGTTCATGGAACTTAATCACTACGATAAATAAATTATCTGACTCCAATTTTAGTATTAATAAAATAATAAATAATGAGTTTTATTTAAATGATATAATACAAGATAATGCTAGTTGCACTATAGAAATGTGTTAGCTAGTCGCTGTGTATCTCTCTAATTGTACGCGTGTACTGTACTGTGTGCTCGTGTGAACTGTTGCTACCGAATATCGTATCCGCGTGGGGGAAAATATTCGGCGATCGATGACGATCGATGATTCACGGACTTATCCGAAATTATGAATATTAAATAATATGAGTAGTGACGTGGTCGCTACAGTACTTCCCCTCTTAAAAAAAATATGATGCTTATTTACAAATGAAAAATAATAAGAAATATTTACAATGAAAAAGAAAATAATAATTTGAGCATGTTTGCTACGTTGTGAAGAAAGTACTAACTAGAGAGAATACAATTAATAATAAACGAAAGAAAAAGAAAAAAAAAATTGGATTTAAACGGGTTTAAATTATAAAAAAAAAAAAAAAAATTATGCGTCGTCGGCTACGAAATAGACGGGTTTCAGTCTGTCGATGGAAATCGCAGTATTTGTGCGTTTGTAGTTGACGATGAAATATTTATCGTGCCGCGCAACGACTTCATATGGACCCTCATACGGAGCTGAGAATGATGGTCCAATCTGTCCAACTCGCACCAGTACGTGGGAACATGTGTTGAGATCTCTGAAACAGAAAACAGAACGCTGTCCATGACGCGAGGTTTCGGCCGGTGCCAAGTTATTAAAATGTGCTTTCAGATCACGTAAAACGCTTTCAGCATTTGCGTGTTTATTTGACGGAACAAGCAGTTCACCTGGTATGCGAATCGGTTCACCGTATACAAGCTCAGCTGGGGTAGCTTGTATGTCCTCTTTCCAGGCTGCTCGTAGACCAAGTAAGACAACGGGTAGCGCGTCATACCAAGTGTCATCGTGACACAACAGTGCGGCCTTGAGTTGTCGGTGTAGGCGTTCTACCAGTCCATTAGATTGAGGATGATACGGCGTCGTTACCAGATGTGTTATGCCAAATAATTTACTCAGCGATTGAAACAACGATGATCTGAATTGTCCTCCTTGGTCGGACGTTATTCTGGCTGGTACACCGTATTTTGAGATCCACTCTCTAAATAACGCGAGTGCGACAGTATCTGCGTCTCCATTTTTAAGTGCAATGGCTTCTGGAAACCGGGTAAATCTGTCGACGATCGTCAGGCACTTGTTGTAGCCGCGAGATACTGGTAGAGAGACCAAATCGATGTGGATATGCTCAAAACGTTGCGTCGGCAATTCAAAGCGGGCAAGAGGTGAAGATACATTACGATGGATCTTGTTGAGCTGGCAGTTTAAGCAAGCTTTGGCCCATTCTCGACAGTCTTTCTGGATCGATGGCCAGACGTAGCGTTTGCTCACTAGTTTCTGAGATGCTCTGGTGCCAGGGTGTGCCAGAGAGTGTAGTGCATCGAAAACTTTCTTTCGTAGTTGACCAGGAACGTATGGACGTGGTTTACCTGATGAAACATCACAATAAACTGCGGCCGGATGGTCGTTGAAGATTATTTGTTGCCACTGTAGTGACGTTGCAGCGTTGCCAAGAAGATCTCGGAGTTCAGGATCATTCTTCTGAGCATTTACCAGGGGTGGTAATCGTGGGTGGTAATCGGCGTCGAAATGGCTTCAACGCGTGACAGTGTGTCTGCAACGATGTTCTCATGTCCAGAAATGTGTCTAAAATCACTCGTGAATTGGCCAATGAAGTCTAGGCGACGAAATTGCCACGGTGATGCTCGTTCAGTACGTTGCTGGAAAGCAAAGAGCAAAGGTTTATGATCGGTATAAATTGCAACTTGTTTACCTTCAAAAATATGACGGAAGTGTCGGACAGCTTCGTAGATGGCGTGAAGTTCACGATCATACGTCGATAATTTTTGAATAGATGGCTGTAGTTTTCTGCTGAAGAAAGCAAGTGGTTGCCATTCTCCGTCAACTAGTTGTTGCAGAACTGCACCAATGGCTGTATTTGATGCGTCTGAGAAAATAGCCCAAGTTGCGTCGTCGTTTGGATGCGCAAGCATTGCAGCGTTGGCTAATGCCTGCTTCGCACTGTCATAAGCCTGTCGAAGTTCTGGCGTCTCGACGATCAGCGTTGATCCTTTCACTTTGGGTCCCTCGAGCAGTTTATTCAGCGGTGCAAGGATTTCTGCAGCGTTTCTGATAACTTTCCTGTAGAAATTTATCGTACCTAGAAAACCACGTAATACAGAAATCGTACTAGGAAATTTTAGGTTAATAATTGCGTCTACCCTGTCGGGCAACGGCTTGATACCTTTACTGCTGATGTGATGACCTAAAAATTTTACCTCATGCTGGCCCAACACTGATTTGGCTGCGTTGATGACAAGTCCGTAGTCTTGTAAGCGCTGAAATAAAATTTTTAAGTGCTCGAGGTGTTGCTCTTCGTTCTCTGAAGCTACTAGGACGTCGTCGATGTACGGGAAGACAAATGGTAGATCTCGTGTGGCCTCATCGATGAAACTTTGAAAAGTTTGTGCGGCATTTCGAAGTCCAAACGTCATGTATGGGAATTCGAACAAACCAAAAGGAGTGATGATGGCTGTCTTTTCAATGTCTTCTTCGGCGACGGGAATTTGGTTAAAGGCTCTAACCAAATCTAGCACTGAAAATATCTTTTTACCGTGCAGCGTTGCGGTAAAATCGTCGAGTCGTCGGACCGGGTAATTATTGTGTATCGTACGCGCATTGAGTGGTCGATAGTCGCCACATGGTCGCCAATCTCCAGATTTCTTGGGTACAAGATGAAGTGGAGATGCCCAAGGACTGGTCGATGGACGTGCGATACCCAGTTGAACCATCTTGCGAAATTCCTCTTGAGCAATTTTTAATTTATTGGGCGCAAGACGTCGCGCTTTACACGATACTGGAGGTCCTGATGTCGTCTTAATATGGTGCACCGTGGAATGCTTCTTGGCTGAAGTTATTCCTTCTGGGCGAGTTATAGCCGGGTAGTTTGATAACAGTTTGTGGTAAACTGTATCACCTTCGATTAATTTGATGCATTTTGCATCGGAGCGTATTGAATCTACGCGTGTTTGGAGACCAGTGGTGCCGTCACGTAATTGTTTATGTTTGAGGTCGATTAACAAGTTAAAATGACTTAGAAAATCGGCGCCAATTATTGGTTTCGTGACGTCAGCGATGATGAATCTCCACGTAAATTCACGACGTAATCCGAGGTTTAGTGACAGAGTGATACAACCGTATGTTTCTATCAACGAGCCGTTTGCTGCGTGAAGTTGGTAACCTACTGGCGTAGGCTTGCATTTTATCCGCCCGTATGGATAAACAGAGAGATCTGAACCAGAATCCACGAGGTATTGAGTATTCGTGGTTAGATCGACGACGAAGAGGCGGTTTGAAGATGCTAGAGAGTCGCTTTCCGCCGCTAGTGACTCCCGTTTACGTTTCCCGAAAACTTGCATCCTGGCGTACATTTGTACGCTGTTTTACCAAACTTGGCGTGATAATAACAGGTGCCTGTTTTATCAAGCTTACGTGGCTTCGAATTGCTTCGAGAGCGTTGGTTTGATTTTCGGGCTGGAGATCTGCCGCGGTTCTTGTTAAAAGCTGTCGTCAGTGCTGCTACCTGTCGGGATAATTCGCTGACTTGTCTTTGCAGCGCCATCGTCTCCTGAGAAGATGATGATGAAGCTACGGCAGCGGTGTGAGTCACCGGAAACATCTCGTGTAGCTTGTCGGCTGTCTTGGCTAGCTCATCGATGGTAGCCGTGGTCGGAGAGATGGCTAGAAGCTCTTGTGTCTTCTTGGGCAAGTTTGCCAGCCATCTTGCTTTCAGAACAGCGTCATCAATGGTCGGGGCAAGCGATTTAAGATGGCGTAGAAACTGCGAAGGTGATCGGTCACCGATCGCTTCGCCATCTAGAAGCTGACGCAGTTTAGCTTCTTCTGACTTTGAATAGCACGCGATGAGGGTGGCTTTCAACTGGGCGTATGGCGTCGTCGTCAGTGGATTGATGATGAGGGTCTCAACCTCACATGCATACTCAGTATCGATGAGAGAAACCGCGTGGTTAAATTTCTCTTTCTCAGTTGCTACGCCGTGGATCGCAAACTGAGCCTCGAGCTGCGCAAACCATAAACTCACTCGCTTCGGGTTGAAGTGAGGTGCCTTGAGAGAATTGATAATCACAGGCTTGGCGTCCAAAAAGACATCGTCTTTCTTGTCGTCTGAATTCTTTGGATCAGACATAGCTAATATACGAGAAACACTAACACAATAAAACTAACATAAAATTTTAATACCACTGTAAGCGGATTAGTGTCCGTCGAAGCTGACTCACCGTTTAGGAATGTTCGAGACGCTTCGAGTCGCACGAAAATTATCACTGGGCGAAAATTTAACGCGACGATAATTTTACTCACTGTCTTTGCACAGGAATTCACTAATCACTTTTATCACAATTTAATTTGCACCCCGATGGTGTCCCTTAAATTATAAACCAGTGCGGCATATGTCCAAAATGCCCCGCAATGCACCAGCCGTGATAAAAGGCTCAAACAACACTTAATTCACGCACTTCACTGTTGTAAAGAACTCGCGGAATTAATATGTCGCTATTAGCTATCAGCGTAGACGCGGTATTTTACACTCAACGTGTTGTTTGCCACGTGGAATGTGTGCACGAAATGGCGTCTTCTTGAAAATCACGTCGGGCAGTCACCAATGTAGTGACTGGGATGTGGTTCATGGAACTTAATCACTACGATAAATAAATTATCTGACTCCAATTTTAGTATTAATAAAATAATAAATAATGAGTTTTATTTAAATGATATAATACAAGATAATGCTAGTTGCACTATAGAAATGTGTTAGCTAGTCGCTGTGTATCTCTCTAATTGTACGCGTGTACTGTACTGTGTGCTCGTGTGAACTGTTGCTACCGAATATCGTATCCGCGTGGGGGAAAATATTCGGCGATCGATGACGATCGATGATTCACGGACTTATCCGAAATTATGAATATTAAATAATATGAGTAGTGACGTGGTCGCTACATATATATATTAGACTGTTTTAAATTAGGGGACTATTTTTTTTCTTTTTGATGAACATTGAAAAATCGAAAAGGTATCTTAAAATATGAAGACACTTAAAATTCAAGCTCTTAATATTGAGATTTAGAGGTGACTGTTGATAATTTTGGACTTTTCATTTAGTAACATGGAAAAGAATGCATAACTTCCGAAAAAATCAAGATACAAAAAATCTCTCTCTAAACATTTTGTAGCAATTTTACTGATTTGAAAAAAGGTCTTTTGTGAATTTTGCATAAATTCAACTGTTCACAAGATATCCGACGTCAAAGTAGAAAACAATGCAGAATTTGAAAGAAATTTATAGATAATAATTTGTTGGAATTAAAATTGTCTACAAAAAAGATTCTATGACATTTTATGATTAGTCCGATAGTATCACCGGAAATGTAAAAAAATATCGAAATTTACTTTAACTTGAGTTCAAGCTCCAATAACTTTTGAACAGATGAATTTATCAAAAAATGATAAGAGACTTTTTTTGTAAAGCATTCAATTTCCTACAAAAAACTATATTGAGAATTTCTGAATTCTCATTAGTTGATATGGTATAAAATACAGAACGAGCAAAAACAAGTTCTTCGAATTTTATAAAACTTTGACGTCGGATATCTTGTGAATGGTTGAATTTATGCAAAATTCATAGCAGACCTTTTTTGTAGATCAGTAAATTTGCTACCAAATGTTTGGGGAGAAGTTTTTTGTACCTTGATTTTTTCGGAAGTTATGTATTTTTTACCATGTTACTAAATGAAAAACCGAAAATTATCAATAGCCACCTCTAAATATCAATGTTAAGAGCTCAAATTTTAACTGTCATCATATTTTAAAATACCCTTTCGATTTTTCAATGTTCATTAAAAAAATAAAAATAGTCTCCTAATTTGAAACAGTCTAATATATATATATATATATATATATATATATATATATATATATAAATATATATATACACATTAGGGTACTTCGTTTGAAACGACTATTTTTTAACTTCCCGCAAAGAAAATTGTAAATTTTCAAAAATTCGGGAAGTTATTGGTTTCACCCCGATTTTCGAAAATCGAGTTTTCATCAGATGTCGACGTTTTGAGGTCCTAGAAAGCTATTCCGACTATTTTCAGAATGATGTCCGTGTGTTGGTGTGTGTGTGTGGGTGTGTGTGTGTAAACTCTTTGTAACTTTTCAACTAATGAATCGATTCGGATGATTGAGGCGGCAATCGAAAGAGCTTGTTGGCCATCAACTTTCCTGAAAATTTTAGCTAATTTGATCCGGTAGACTCGAAGATATTGGCCAATTACGAAAAAAAAAATTTTTTTTTTTAGTTTTTTATTGATTTCTCAGAAATGACTTATACGATCTATATCAACATCCCCGACTAGAAAAAAAATTGTAAGACCTATTGGAATCCAATTGGGTTCCCAATTGGGAACCCAACGTTGGGTTGTAACGCATAGCCCAAGATGATCCCAATCGGGTCATCCCTATTGGGTCCCAATTGGGTATACCCAACTGTTTCCCAATTAGGCACACTCTATAGGGTTTCAATTGGGTTCACCCTACAGAAACTTTAGGCCAACCCAATAAAATCCCACTAAAATCCCAACATAAGAAAAATTTGGTTAAATAAATTTTATTTAAATCCTCTCATTCTAGTACAATTTTTTTTTTATTTATTCAATTTCCGTTATGACTGTTAATTTACAATAGTGTTAGCTCACAAAAAAAATTAATTATTTCACAAATTCTCACTTTGCACGAGACACAATTTTTATAACCTATATTCACTATACTAGCACTTTAATATTATTTTGATTAATTATATTGCACTGCACTAGCACTTTCTTTATTATTAATTCTATCAATTATATTGCACGGTATTGTAACTGTAGAGATGTCAAAAAATTACGCCTTGATGAGTTACTTAGAACGTTTTCCAATGCAAGAGTCACGTGTATATGGGTTTTTGTCCACTAGTTATTTGTTTTATGCGCGGACCTGTCTGAACTTGTCTACGCTCGTATTATAGTCACAAGATTTTGTCGCCACGTGCATCATTGGTGTTAACATACACAACTATTCGATTTTTATCTTTACATATAATAATATATGAGCATAAGAAAGTTAGTAGATATTTCATATGGATTATTTTTCCCTTAAAGTTTTAGTTTTTTTTTCAAGTTTATAATTAAATTTATAATCTGCAAGTGATTAAAAATACGTTTTACTATTGTTAAGTTTTTTTTCTCTATTATTAAAGTTTAATCAGTTTTTTTTTTTTTTTTCGTTTTCATGTTAAAATACAGAATAAAACATAAATATTTTGCATTTAAAAATTATTTTTAATTTTTAGAAGTAAAAATTTTTTTTTTTATAAATTTCATGTTTAGTTTTCCTAACGTGATCCCTATTATTCCCCAATTGGGTAAGACCAACAGCTAGTTATTAATTTTGACGTTGGATCATCCTAACAAGTTCCCAATTATTTCCCAATCGGGCAAACCCATTGCCGAATCATTAATTTTAGCATTGGGTTTTCCCAACAGGTTCCCAATTATTTCCCAATCGGGTAAGCCCAATAGCAAATTATTAATTTTGACGTTGGGTCGCCCCAACAAGTTCCCAAAAATATCCCAATCGAGCAAACCCATTGCCGAGTCATTAATTTTAGCATTGGGTTAACCCAACATGTAGCCAATCCTATCCCAATTGGGTAAACCCAATCGCAAGTTTTTATTTTAATGTTGGGCTTACCCTATATGTTCCCAATCAAATCCCAATAGGGATAACCCTATCGGGCTTGCCCCATCAGTACCCAATGGGGTCCCAATGTATGCTTGGGGGTAATTTCTAGTCGGGTATCTAATCAGCTCTAGAACTTAATGAAAAGCGTCGATTGCCACCTTAAACATCAAAATCGGATAATTCGTTCGAGAGTTATCGCGGGAGAAAGCAATCGTAATAAACAGTTTTTTGCAAATATCTTTGAAACAACTCAACCAAAAAATTCCATAATCCGATAAGCTTCAGAATCCATTAAAATGCGTCGATTGCCACCTCAAACATCAAAATCGGATAATTCGTTCAAGAGTTATCGCGGAAGAAAGAAATGCTAAAAACGGTTTTTTTCGAAACTAAAGGTACACCAAAGTATTTTCGAGCTCGAAGAGCTCGAAAATGTATTTACAACGATGTTTTCAAGCTTCATGAGCTCGAAAAGAGCGGGAAGTTTTGGGGCTGGCCCGCAGGGTCAACCGATAGACCAATTTTTTTTTTTTTGCTCCCATCCGGAAATTTTGTTGGAAATACTCGTAAAAAAATTCTCTGAGAGTTTGAGCCCTTAAAATTAATATTAAGTACTTAACCACAAAGTGTGAAGATCTCCTATTCAAAATACACGTAAACTTGGATTTTTATTTTTTAAACTTCTATAACTCTGCGGCATTTTATGATATCATCTCGCTTAAAGT
Source organism: Microplitis manilae (assembly GCA_030273425.1). Taxonomy (NCBI): domain Eukaryota; kingdom Metazoa; phylum Arthropoda; class Insecta; order Hymenoptera; family Braconidae; genus Microplitis; species Microplitis manilae. Next base: position 11,549,119 of record CP092727.1, on the reverse strand, counting down.
CGGGATGTTCTCAGAATTAAACGTACTACAAAAGTGCCCGTTGTCGCGAAGTTGTAACTCATACGGGTGGGGTAGTACGGACTGCTAAACCGAATTTTTTCATAGAATTCTTGTTTTTTTTCTCATTATCTCATAAACAACAAGACCTACAGAAAAAATGCGAACGACAATTTTATAGGAAATTTAATTTCCTACAAATAGGTCCTTAGCACCGAATTACTAAGATTGATATTTTCTGAAATATGAGTCAAATAAAAAATCAATATTTCTGAAGAATTGATTTGATATTTTATGGGAATCCAATGCTACGTAAACTTCAATAATCAATATCTCAGAAAATATCAATCTGAGTGATTTGGTGCTCAAGCCCGTTTTTGTAGGAAAATAAATTTCCTATAAAATTGTCATTCACATTTTTTCTGTAGGTCTTGTTGTTGAGAGAAAAAACAAGAAATCTATGAAAAAATTCGTTTGAGCGGTCCGTATTACAAACTTGAATGAGTTACGACTTTGCAACAACGGGCACTTTTGTAGTACATTCAATTCTGAGAAAATTCCGACTTTGGGCGAGATGATATCATAAAATGCCGCGGAGTTATAAAAGTTTAAAAACTAAAAACCTAAGCTTACGTGTATTTCAAATGGGAAATCTTCACACGCAATGGTCGAGTACTCAATATTAATTTTAGGGGCTCAAACGCTAAGAGAATTTTTTTGGAGGTATTTCCAACAAAATTTCCGGACGGGACCGGAAAAAAAAATAGTCATTTCAAACGAAGCACCATTATATACATATAAAAAGGTGTTATTTTTAATTTTTACTAGATTAAGTTACTCAACAATGATAAATTTTTCAATCTTAACTTTGCACGTAATAATAATGAAGTTTTGACATATTTCTATTGTTGAAGTTATTGTTTTAATACACTAGTTTACCATTATCTTATGCGTACATAATGATATATTAAGAATGAGAAGTTCCACAAGTATATTTAATACCATTCAAAATTTTAATAAAAATTGTCATGGTGTTATCACAGCATCATGTATAAAATGCTTATAATTAGTTATAATTCATTAGCATAATCAATACTGCGATTCTTGATAGAGTGCCCTAATAAAATTAAAACAAATTAGTAATTCCAAATTGGTTTCTATTTAGAGCCTTGAATTTAATTTTAAAATTGTTTCATTTTCATAGAAATCAATATTCCTTTAATTTTTAAAGCAATCACTTAAAATTTTTAATCGGAATGAATCGGTTTCAATCGGAAAATAATACCGAAATTAAAATATTATTTTCCGATTGAAACCGATTCATTCCGATTAAAAGTTTTCAATCGGAATGAATCGGTTTCAATTGGAAAATAATACCGAAATTAAAATATTATTTTCCGATTAAAACCGATTCATTCTGATTAAAAGTTTTCAATCGGAATGAATCAGTTTCAATCGGAAAATAATACCGAAATTAAAATATTATTTTCCGATTGAAACCGATTCATTCCGATTAAAAACTTTCAATCGGAATGAATCGGTTTCAATCGGAAAATAATACCGAAATTAAAATATTATTTTCCGATTGAAACCGATTCATTCCGATTCAAAGTTTTCAATCGGAATGAATCGTTTTCAATCGGAAAATAATACCGAAATTGAAATATTATTTTCCGATTGAAACCGATTCATTCCGATTAAAAACTTTCAATCGGAATGAATCGGTTTCAATCGGAAAATAATACCGAAATTAAAATATTATTTTCCGATTGAAACCGATTCATTCCGATTAAAAACTTTTAATCGGAATGAATCGGTTTCAATCGGAAAATAATACCGAAATTAAAATATTTTTTTCCGATTGAAACCGATTCATTCCGATTAAAAACTTTCAATCGGAATGAATCGGTTTCAATCGGAAAATAATTTTTTTATTTTTACACATTATTTTCCGATTGAAACCAATTCATTCCGATTAAACTCAATCGGATCTCAATCGGATTTCAATCGGACTTAATCGGAATCCTTAACAAGGGATATATTTAATACGTTGTATAGGATGTTATTTAAGCGTACAATTTAAATTTCCACTGATTCAGCCGTGGTGTAAAATAAGTGTAGTTTTAGTGTAATCTTTTTTCTATTGAAGCTCCGGTGGGAATAGCGGGTAAAAATCGTGTAGTACGATGTAATTTAAGCGTAAAATTTAAATTTCCACTGAATCGGCCGTGGTGTAAAATAAGTGTAGTTTTAGTGTACTCCTTCTTCTATTGAAACTCCGGTGGGAATAGCAGGTAAAAATCGTGTAACCCGGAGGAGTACGGTGTAATTTAAGTGTATGTTGTGTGGAATTTTTTCACATTTACACGGTGGGATTTCAGGGAATTCAGTGGAATCGGATCCGCCAGGGAATCCTATAATGCATAGGAATACTCCCTATAATTTTCTTTCCGTGTAGTCACGGAAAAAAATAATATGTGGAAATGGCAGATATGGGAATGTCAAAATGACATGGATAGAATTTGTTAGATTTACAAAGAAAAACTGTTAAATTAACAGATATAATCTGTGAAATTAACATAACCATAATGTGTCAAATTTACAGATAAAAACTGTCAAATTCACAAAAATAATTTGTATAAAGTTGATTATAAAGTTATATAAAATTTACAAACCAAATTTCATTCTTATGAATTATTTTAGACCCAAAGAACGTCGTTTTCAATTTTTTACAAATTATAAATTATCTTGCATTATTTAAATAATTTAATAAGTTAAGAAAATAAATCATTATTTTTGGATATTGTTAGTGGCTAATTTTTCCCCAGCTATAAAAAATCAGCTGAAAAATGGATTAATATATTGAATTTTTTTGAGTTTGACGATAAAAATTAAAAAAAATCATTTTCTCCGAATTTTCGGCTGGTCCATATTGCCCCAGGTGTCATGCGTACGGGTAAAAGTACACAAATATATCGGATTTATAGAAATAAGACGAAAAAAAAAAAATTTTTTTTTATAGAATTTTGGGGGTACCTCGTTTTGCCCCCCCCCCTTCCCCTATATGTATCTTAATGGTTTTTACTTTCTATTGTTTGCAGATTTGAACAATTATTTTACATGAATACCTAATTTTTTTAGTTAAAACTTCAATTTTTAGAATACATTTTGATGTACTGTTTACATTTTACGGAATGAATAATTTTTACTCATTAAAAACAATTTCAATTATTGTTTTAATATAAATTTCACACTTTTTTTTTTTTTACTGAATTTCGAATTTTTTAAATATGATTATTACACCGAAAAACTGTCAAATTGACAGTTTCAGATTGCCAGTTTCCACAATGTGAAAATAACATTTCTTAATTTGTTAAATTGACAGCTTTGGGTTGACAGCGGCAAATCTGTCAATTTGACAGTTTTAACTGATATTTTCACAGGGTCGTTTTTTCCGTGTATTGTTGTCTTTTTTTTATTTTATAATTTTACTTTTATTTACTTTATAAAGTGTGTAATTATTTTAATTACTAATATTAATTTCTATTTTAATCGTGATTAATATTTTGAGTTATTTATTTTCAGTGAATTATTTTTTCAACTTTGTTTAAATTTATGCTTATAAAGATTTTCTTTTTACTGATTTCTTTATTTACAGATGTCGGAATTTTGATTTTTGTATTTTACCAGATAGATTTATCAAAAAATAATATGAGACTTTTTTTGTAGAGCATTTAATTACCTAAAAAAATACGCCTGCCAATTATTCCTATGACGCATCGTTAGCTACTTATCAAGAAGAGCGCCGAATTTCCCATAAGAATGTGTCTTGAACATTTAAAAGTATTGGTCCCACCGTGAGCTACGAAATCGCAAAGCTTAAAAAATAAATTTTCCCATCCCGGGAAAAAATCATCAGAACTGATCATGCATGATCATGTGTTAATCTCATACATGATCTTGCATGGATATTCGCCAGCTATCAGCATGCGTGATCATGCTTAGACAGGCATGATTATACTCTCTCATACATGATCACGCATGCTGGTAGCTGGCGAATATTCATGCAAGATCATGCTTGAGCAAGCATAATCATGTTTGACCAAGCATGATCAGGCCTGTTCGAACACAATCCCTACCATTGTTAAAAAAAAAAAATTTAATACCAATAATTCAACTTTATATTGACTTATTTTGCTAGTATTGTCGTATAGTTAATGTTTACTGGCTGGAAAATACTATTGAACTTTTACCCGTGACGGGTCTCGAACCCACGACCGTTGTGTTATGATGTAACAGGGTAAAATAATTAGTATGACAAATAAAATAAATTGAATTTGAATTTCGTTTCTGCCGATAACTGGCCGATGACCTCGTAAGTTGCGAGTTAGTATTGCGACTAGTCACCGGGTGTCGCATGGATCACTACGGCCCGCCCGTTCGTCATTTCCTTAGTCTAAGATAGTGGGAATAGGTTTCCGGAATAGTGAACGGGAGTGAAAGAATATAATGGACTGCGGAACGTGAAAAACATCAGAGTTGCCCGGACGGCGAAACTGACCAGACGCAGTTAACTAAAAAGGTTATCAGTTGAATTTTGTTGCGAACGAATCGGAGAGAGAGCGAGGAGAGCAGAAGAGCAGAGAGAGAGAGACTGGAAAGTTGAAGGAATTCTACCCGGAACAGCAATAATACAACGCTCCGTGTCTGCTGGGCGATTGGAGTTTTCCTCGAGGTAAATTTATAATTAATTAAGGCCTCCGATTTTATTAGAGGGCCGAATTAATTATAAATAAATTACTTAGCATTTCTCCGCGGGTTCAGTAAATTTATAATTATATTTCAAGGCCTGTCGGCCGGTTTATCCTCGCGTCTCGTGTTCTCGAACTTTCCATCGCAATTTTTGCCGCGCAATCGACATCTTGTTGTAACTCTCAAATTATTATATTCAAGGCCTCTCGGCTGGAGTAAAATAAATTTCCGCGTCAATTGTTCATAATTAAAATCAAATTAAATTCAATATTAATTATAAAAGTATCCCAGGCCTGTCGGCCGCTTTGAGTAATTTATCCGTGTCTTGAAAATCGTAAATTCAGGCCTCGCGACGCCATTGCACGGGCCGAACGTTCTAGTCAATTTTTAACGTAATTCTAGTCATAAAATCTAGTTAAAATAATTTTAAGAACTATTAAAATAATTATAATTGAATCGGTCGTAAAATCGGAATAAAAGATACTAGAAAATTACGGTAAAATTGTTATTGAGTAGAAATTAAGAACGGATTATTTTGCCAGCAAATTAAATTGAGTGTTAAAATATGCAATGATTATAATTAAGAAATTTAGTATAAAAATACGTGTGGATAAAATGAACAAAGAAAATGTTGAATTGTGAATCAGAACTATTAGTGGAAAATTAATTAATTAATAATTAAATTAAACCAAAATTAATTAATTAATTAAAATAAAGTGAATTAAATACATCAGTGAAAAGTAATAAGAATTAAAATTATTAGTGGAATTTTTATGTTGAGAAATTAAAGTCGAGTAATTAAGTAAAATTTATGATGTCATTGAGTATAGAATAAAATTGAGTACAAAGTCGAGTCAAGTAGTTTTAAGTAAAATTTAACTGTATCTGTGATAAGTCCAGGGGACAAAATTTAGTTTTAAATAATACACATCCAGGGGATGTTTTTAAAGTTTTCCGTCCAGGGGACGAGGTTATAGGTTAAGGTTAATGTCCAGGGGACTATTTTAAGGTTTTCCGTCCAGGGGACGAGGTTAATAATTGTGGGTGTGTGTGTGTAATACCGTCCAGGGGACGAGGAAAATTTAGTTGTCATAAGTAATACCGTCCAGGGGACGAGATAATTAGTTTGTCATAAGATACCGTCCAGGGGACGAGATAATTTAGTTTGTCATAAGTAATACCGTCCAGGGGACGAGAAAAATAGTTTGTCATAAGATTATTAGTTTGTCATAAGTATTAGTTTGTCATAAGGAAATTATTGGTTAATTAAATAAAGTAAGGTGCTAAAAATTAATAAAATTTTGATGAACATTATTTCAGTTATTTTCCATTCCTCACCTCTCTCACAAAATATTACAAACGACTCTGAGAATTATATTAATTTAATTTAATTAATTAAAATAAAATCATACAACATCCGGTTCTGGAAGGCCGAGTCCATCTTCCAGTGGCGCCCTAATATTCGTCTATAATACTAGGTGCGACCAGACTTGGCAAGTGAACTCTCTGTCATATTTGGCGCCCAACTTACTAGTAAAAACCTCCCGCAAAATTTTGTGAGAATGTGAGGATTTGAAATTTGCTGAGATATTGTGGGAAATTTTGAAAATTTGGGTGGCATAAAATTTTGAAAACTGTGAAATATAAAATTCTAAAAAAAAATTAAATAAATTTTGAAATAGAGTGAAATTTTGAAATTAAAATAAAGTGTGGGATTAAATTAAAGATAGAAAATCTATAAAATATTATTGTGACAAACATAAAATAATCAAGACATAGAAATATTGAAATATTATTTGGGGATTAAAATCAAATAAAATTACTCATACAAAATTCTAGCTAATAAAAGAATTCAAGGGATTAAAACTTAAAGTAAAACTATTGAAATATCAAATAAAATTTAGCGTCAGAAATACTTTAAAACAGACATCAGTGATTTTACATTAAAATACATTATAATCTCTCAATTATTTAATTCATTTATTTAATTAGATTAAATTAACCGGAAATAGATAAAATAAATGATCGATGACTCATTAAGAGGCTTATCATGAGTCATACAGAAAACTAAAACTTACAAAATTAAATTTAATTTACAAATACAAAATAATCCGTTTGCAATAGAGAAACAATAGTTACAATACATTTAGAAGTTTTATAATCCCTATACAAAAGAAAACTTTATCACTCAAAATATTTCGGTCGATAAAATATAACACAAAATGGATAATCTACTACAACAACAAGGACTTATCAATGAAGAAACAAGAAGATCGTCTAATGGTCGTGGTCGTGTACAACAACAATTACCAATTATTAATCCTGGTTCATCGCAAATACCAATCGTTTCGGCAACAACAGTAACAACGTCATCGGTAACAACTACGATGAGTGACAGTATAAGTCATCCATCTCATCTACAAAACAGAAATAATCCAAATCCATTAGAAAGACAGAACACATTGCCAGCACAAGTGGTTGATGACCGTTTTGAGGATGTGGATGAAGCTGCGGGAAGTGATATACCACAAGAATTCCAAGTAATCTTCAATAGAATGGATCAAGCATCTCATCAGGTTCGACAGATGTCATTGGAACAACGTGCAATTAATGAGGATAATTCGCGGTCGATCAATCGACTGACACGTTTGCTAGGTGATATGATGAATACACAGAGAGAGCTGTTGGATCGGTTTAACTATCGTGATAATTCTTACCGAGGAAGTTCCCCGGTAAATTGGCAGGCAGCTGATCTCCAACTAGGAGGTTCAACCGTTGCCCCGATGGGTCAAGGTTTGGCAGGGGGGAGAGTCGATCCAGCTGCGTCAAGACCTCAACCTGATAGTCATCAAGAAAGAGCCGAACCAAGTCAAGATATCCCATTATCAGAAAGAATAAATTATCTCCAAAACCAACTACAACAGCTACAGTCAACACAACGACGTCAGTCGAGTGGTCCTCAATATAATTTTGGATCGAGTGGAGGCCCGGGACCTCAGGCCTCTTCTAACACAAGGCCAAGGTCGGCCGCTCCGATCCAAAATCTACAACATAGTCCATCAGGCTTGTACACAGATGACAGAAGGTGGAAAGGAATCATGCAAAGTCTCAAAATGGGTAATTTATTTTATCCACAAGAAGGAATGTCCGTCAACGAGTTCTTGTTCGCAGTAGAGTCCAGAGCACGTAGAGAGGATTGGACATAAGATGAACTACTGAAAGCCATGAGCTACATTTTACAGGGCACTGCAGCAAGATGGTATGATGCGAATTATAAAAATTGGACAAATTTTGAGCACTTTAAATCCGAGTTCATTAAAGCTTGTGGTACAGCTACTACAGATCATCAAATCATAATGGAAATTAGTAAGCTCCGTATGAAACCTGGCGAAAGTCCAACAGAATTCGTACTAAAGATCCAACAGAAATACCAGAGTATGCAGATTCCACCTCCTGTCGATGATCAAGTGGCATGCATTAGAAACCATCTTACGGATGAATTGAGATTTCTTGTGTTTGCGAGGCCAGTATTTTCCTATGAGGATCTGTTCAACGCCTTACACGAAGCGACAAGATGTATTGATGAAGCTCAACAACAGGCTCCAACAGTGAAAACAGTGAAATTTCAGGATAAACCACGATTTGGTATACTACAATCTACACCAGAGAATCTTAGTCATGAAGAAGATGATTACGAGTTAACAAATTGTAACGTAATGGAGTCGTCCAGTCCATCGACATATAACAACAAATATGGCGTGCAGACTCGACCTAATAACAACAATTATTCGTCACCATATTCTCAAAGACAACAAAATTATTATCGGCCACGGATGAACCAATCTCAGGGTTTTTCTAATAACTATAATCGATATCCTTCATTACCACCAAGGAATAATCGTCCATGCTTTAATTGTGGAATTCATGGACATATGTTTGAAGTGTGTGAGAACCCGAGACAAGATGTCTGCAACTACTGCTTTGAAATTGGGCATCTGAGAAACAATTGTAGTTTGTTGGTTCGAGGTAATAATAATAATTCGCCACCAACTGTACAACAGGACAATCGTGATACTGGTCGTCAAGACAACTTAACTAATACTGAAGATGAACGAAAAAACCAGTGAAACCTGTCCCGAATTCCCCGTCGGTACAGGTTATCCAAGTAGTAAACAAGGGGTCAGTGAATGATTTCGGCTGTTTGGAGTCGGGTAAGGCCTTGTCCCGGCCGTCCCACTCTATTTCAAGCCCTCCAGCTTCAATTCCAACATCAACATCAACATTGGAAATGTCGACTGACAACATAGACATTAATAAAATAATTTCTTGGAGTAAAGCAGACCAATCCACGAATATCCAGGAAGTTGTCATACAGTTAATACGAATACTTGAAGATCCTAGTTGTATCCCAAATAAGATAAAGAGTATTGAATTAAACCCCAGTTGCAATTTGTTAACATCATCTACGAATTTAGAAGATGAAGAACTTGAGACTCCGTATGAGGAAGAATTTGATCCAGGTTTTGAACCAGTTGAGAATGTACACGACACGTTCCGGCCGTCTTCGTTGGAATTAGGTCCTCTCGGCCAATTTTCGGAACCTCAGGCCTCCACCACGATTCAATCCCGGCCGTCCTCTGTGGAATTAGAGCCTCTCGGCCAATTCTCAGAATCCCAGGCCCATCATTCAGTCCAGTCTCGGCCGTTACCTCAAGAATTAGGCTCTCCCGGCCAATCCTTGGAGCCTAAGGCCTCTACACCTATACCATCGACGTCATCTAGAGAAGCATTTGTTCCAGAGTTACTTCAGAAGAAACCATTGTCTTCGGCAATTAAACATCGTTTAGCAGAGAGGAAAATCTTCATTCCAGGATCAGGACCGAGGCCTCCTATAATTACGGCCAGGATCCCTGTATCGCTGTGGATTTTTGGAGTCAAAATTAATGGAATATTGGACACTGGCAGTGAAAGGTCATATATTAATGCGAAAGTATATGAAGATATACGGGAATACGCTTCAGGAGAGTTAAGATCGGATGAAACTCAGAAAAGAGGTATCTTGTTAGCTAATCATACACAGTGTAAAAGTCTTGGTGGAGCCCCGTTTATAATCCAGATCGGCTCGGTAGCTGGAGAACAGTACTTGAGTATATTGGAGAATCTGGGACATTCAGTCGTCTTGGGGATGGATTTTGCACTGCATTTCGGAGTAGTGATTGATAGCAAGCAAAGAACTTGGCATTTTAACGGTAGCACTGAACATCATCCTTTCGAGCTTATTTCCTGTAAGGAAAATAATTCTGCCTGCGCCATTTTGACTTCAGAACAAGAACAAGACTTCAAAAAATTTATTGATCAAGAAATGAAGAAATTCGAAGGTCTTCCTAATCAGGGTTTAACTAATTTAATTGAACATGAGATCGTTTTAAAACCAGAAGCTACTCCAGTGAGAATAAAACCATATCGTCGAAGTCCAGTGATAAACGAAGAACTAAATAAACAAATAGATGAACTACTAAAGAAGAATTTCATCAGACCAAGTTATAGTGTGTGGTCATGTTCACCAGTCATGGTTTCAAAACCAAATAAAACCTGGAGATTCTGCGTAGATTATCGACTGATTAATAAAGTTACTATACCACCTGCACATCCACTACCTAATATGTTGCGAATTTTAAGTGCGTTACATGAGGCTATTTGGATTAGTACTATGGATTTGAAAGAAGCCTTTCATCGAATTCGTATGTCTCCTGCGTCGATTCCTCTTACCGCTTTTTCTGTAGAAGGACGAGGTCAGTTTGAGTGGCTGCGAATGCCCTATGGTCTCGTTGGGGCTCCAAGTACATTTCAAAAAGCGATGGACGAACTTAAGGATAAATTTCATAGAAAATTAATTAATCGGTCTCTGCCTCTGTATTGGTCAGAGAAGGTGTTCGCATATTTGGATGACTGGATAGTCATTAGTACTACGCTGGATGAACATAAAGCTATATTGAGTTTAGTCTTCGAGGTATTTCGAGAAGCTGGATTATTAATCAACCCTGAAAAATGTAAATTCTGCCGTCCTGAAGTTAAATTTCTGGGATTTATTGTAAATCAAAATGGACTTCATCCTGATCCGGAAAAGATCGCGCCAATTGTCAATTATCCAAGACCAACAAATAGAAAACAACTTCGCAGTTTCTTAGGACTTGTTAACTGGTATCATCGTCATCTACAAGATGTTGCCAAAGCTCAAGGTCCACTCAATAAATTAACTGGAATTAACACCGAATGGAAATGGGGTGAAAAAGAAGAACAGTCATTTCAACAGCTCAAACAGGCCTTGGTGGAAGCCCGGCCGTTGGCTATTCCTCGACTAGATCTCCCATACTACTTATACACGGATGCGTGTGACACTGGACTTGGTGCGTTCTTGGTGCAAAAAGATTTGGATACTGGAAAAGAATATTTGATCATTTGTCTTAGTCGTCAGCTTCGTGGTGCAGAAACAAGATATACGACTACAGAAAAAAGAATGTTTGGCAGTCGTTTGGGCAGTGCGGAAACTTAGATGCTATTTAGAAGGTACACCATTTACAGTAATTACAGATCACGCAGCTTTAAGATGGTTACATTCTTTACGTGATCCCAATGGAAGACTTGCCCGTTGGGCAATGGAATTGCTATCTCAACAAATTACTGTGGAGCATCGTAAAGGCACTGAAAACGAGGGTCCAGATGCTTTAAGTCGAATGTATGAAGATCAAGACTCGGAAGACTGGCTAGACATTAAAGATAACCTGAAGGAAGTTGATTGTCTTCACTTACAAGTCGCGAACTGGTATGAATTAAAGTTCAATAATGTACGTAGAAATCCTAGTAACCATACAGAGTGGAGAATTGTGGACGATCGACTGGAATATTATCGTCCAGACCCTTTCAAGTCAATAGTCGGTGACGACACTGCATGGAAACAAGTACTGAAGGACTCAGAAGTGCTAGAGATACTTAAAAAGAATCATGAAGATCCTGATGCGGCTCATCAAGGACGAGATCGAATGTACGAGAGAATAAAAACACATTATTATTGGCCTGGAATGTTCAAAGATGTTGGGAACTACGTAGAAGCCTGTGAGACCTGTAAAAAGATAAAATACAAGCAAACATCATCCAAGGCGCCTATGCAAACTAGACAACCTATTCGGCCGTGGGCAGTAGTCGCTGCTGACACTACAGGCCCATTTACGAGGTCTAAAAAGGGTCATCAATATGTGTTAGTGATACAAGATCTTTACACGAGGTTCATCGAGCTGTATCCACTTCGTCGTCATACTGGGGCCGCGGTGGTCGACTCACTTAGGCGTACATTTTCTCTAAGAGGTTATCCATTATTCTTGGTAACTGACAATGGTCGAGAGTTTGTCAACGAAACCCTCAAGGAATTTTTGGAGAGTACTGGAGTTAAGTTCACTCCGTTAGCAGTCGCCCACCCACAGGCCAATCCAGTTGAGCGTATCAACAGAACTTTGAAGCCGATGCTACGAGCGTACATTGATAAAGATCAGACAAAATGGGATGAACATCTGGGTGATTTCCAACTTGCATATAACAGCTCATATCATGCTGCTCTAAAGCTGTCACCATACTATCTAGTTCATGGACAAGAACCACGCCTATCTGGCAAGATTACTGAAACTGAATTAGACGACCTGGATTTTGATAATGAAGAATGGAAAAATCGTGTACAGCGATTGGATGAGTTGCGTCATAAAATTGAAGGTGTGATGCGGAAGGAAAGTGAAAGACAAGAGACATATCACAATAAAAACACGCAAATTCCTACAGTTAATTTGGGGGACAAAGTTTTCTACCCAAATCGTAAACTAAGTAATAAAGGCCAAGGTTATAGTGCAACTTTAGGCAATAAGTATCTCGGTCCGGCTACCATATCCAAAATTGTCAGTCCGTTGGTAGTCGAGTTAAAAAATGATAACGGTAAAATACTTGGTACCCATTATACTCCTGATTTGAAATTTCCTCGTAGAAGCGAAAGACTATGTAAAAGCAAGAAAAATTGATAAGGGGTTCACGGCCGTCATCCTATCCTTAGGACGTCCAGGCCTTCGTGATCATCCGGAACCCGGGTGACAGTCTGGCAGGGGGGAGTGTAACAGGGTAAAATAATTAGTATGACAAATAAAATAAATTGAATTTGAATTTCGTTTCTGCCGATAACTGGCCGATGACCTCGTAAGTTGCGAGTTAGTATTGCGACTAGTCACCGGGTGTCGCATGGATCACTACGGCCCGCCCGTTCGTCATTTCCTTAGTCTAAGATAGTGGGAATAGGTTTCCGGAATAGTGAACGGGAGTGAAAGAATATAATGGACTGCGGAACGTGAAAAACATCAGAGTTGCCCGGACGGCGAAACTGACCAGACGCAGTTAACTAAAAAGGTTATCAGTTGAATTTTGTTGCGAACGAATCGGAGAGAGAGCGAGGAGAGCAGAAGAGCAGAGAGAGAGAGACTGGAAAGTTGAAGGAATTCTACCCGGAACAGCAATAATACAACGCTCCGTGTCTGCTGGGCGATTGGAGTTTTCCTCGAGGTAAATTTATAATTAATTAAGGCCTCCGATTTTATTAGAGGGCCGAATTAATTATAAATAAATTACTTAGCATTTCTCCGCGGGTTCAGTAAATTTATAATTATATTTCAAGGCCTGTCGGCCGGTTTATCCTCGCGTCTCGTGTTCTCGAACTTTCCATCGCAATTTTTGCCGCGCAATCGACATCTTGTTGTAACTCTCAAATTATTATATTCAAGGCCTCTCGGCTGGAGTAAAATAAATTTCCGCGTCAATTGTTCATAATTAAAATCAAATTAAATTCAATATTAATTATAAAAGTATCCCAGGCCTGTCGGCCGCTTTGAGTAATTTATCCGTGTCTTGAAAATCGTAAATTCAGGCCTCGCGACGCCATTGCACGGGCCGAACGTTCTAGTCAATTTTTAACGTAATTCTAGTCATAAAATCTAGTTAAAATAATTTTAAGAACTATTAAAATAATTATAATTGAATCGGTCGTAAAATCGGAATAAAAGATACTAGAAAATTACGGTAAAATTGTTATTGAGTAGAAATTAAGAACGGATTATTTTGCCAGCAAATTAAATTGAGTGTTAAAATATGCAATGATTATAATTAAGAAATTTAGTATAAAAATACGTGTGGATAAAATGAACAAAGAAAATGTTGAATTGTGAATAAGAACTATTAGTGGAAAATTAATTAATTAATAATTAAATTAAACCAAAATTAATTAATTAATTAAAATAAAGTGAATTAAATACATCAGTGAAAAGTAATAAGAATTAAAATTATTAGTGGAATTTTTATGTTGAGAAATTAAAGTCGAGTAATTAAGTAAAATTTATGATGTCATTGAGTATAGAATAAAATTGAGTACAAAGTCGAGTCAAGTAGTTTTAAGTAAAATTTAACTGTGTCTGTGATAAGTCCAGGGGACAAAATTTAGTTTTAAATAATACACATCCAGGGGATGTTTTTAAAGTTTTCCGTCCAGGGGACGAGGTTATAGGTTAAGGTTAATGTCCAGGGGACTATTTTAAGGTTTTCCGTCCAGGGGACGAGGTTAATAATTGTGGGTGTGTGTGTGTAATACCGTCCAGGGGACGAGGAAAATTTAGTTGTCATAAGTAATACCGTCCAGGGGACGAGATAATTAGTTTGTCATAAGATACCGTCCAGGGGACGAGATAATTTAGTTTGTCATAAGTAATACCGTCCAGGGGACGAGAAAAATAGTTTGTCATAAGATTATTAGTTTGTCATAAGTATTAGTTTGTCATAAGGAAATTATTGGTTAATTAAATAAAGTAAGGTGCTAAAAATTAATAAAATTTTGATGAACATTATTTCAGTTATTTTCCATTCCTCACCTCTCTCACAAAATATTACAAACGACTCTGAGAATTATATTAATTTAATTTAATTAATTAAAATAAAATCATACAACATCCGGTTCTGGAAGGCCGAGTCCATCTTCCAGTGGCGCCCTAATATTCGTCTATAATACTAGGTGCGACCAGACTTGGCAAGTGAACTCTCTGTCATAATGAAGCACGTCCGCTGTCTACTAGGCTGCCCTGTCTCGTTCAGTTTATGATGATTTTTAACACCTTTTGAAAACTCAGGGTTATAAAAAATAAAATATTATTGGAATTCAATTTAGATTTGTTCGTAAGATTTTTTTTTTAATACACGCGAAAAAATTAATTATAAGAATTAGTAATTGATAACTAAAAATTTAGAATGTGGTCACAATTTAATATCATTTCAAACAGTAATTTCGTGTCTTTATTGGATATATTATAATAATCCTAATGTAAATATTGAAATTTAAATTTTATATGTAAATAAGTCATGCTACAAGTAATAAAAATTACTTTTTGGTAGACAAAAAAAATGAAATTATAATAATTAAACGTTTCAGCTTCAACATTCGATGTTTGTTACATTTAAGTTTATAATAAAAAAGTAAAAAAACATTCAGTAGGATAAATAAAATTTTCAATGTCGAACAATTGATTTTATGTATAACGATAAATGATTATTACTTTCTTAAAATTGTCAAAAAGTATATTTTAAGCGCTTCAGTTTTTATAGTTTGAAACAATAAAATTTTACTTGTGTTTGTAAGCTTTTAATGTATGTGAAAGAATCAACCTAAAGTATTACTGATGCGCGGCTATATTTATATGACAAGATGACGTATTTTATCATTTCAAACAATAAAATTTAAAGCCCAAAAGTGACTATTTTTTTTTCATATCAATATATTTTAGAGAATCATTCTTATACTTTTTCGCTTTCAATATTATATTATTTATGAATTACCTTTTTTGATGCAGGTTTATTGTTCAAACAATAAAAATTAATTGAAAATCCAAATAAAATTTATCATTTATTTTTTTGCGTGTAATGAATGAAAAGAATTCTGGTTATAAATTACAAGTAAATCTAACACTTTAATTAATCTTCATTATTAATTGAAAAAAGAAAAAATGTAATTGTATTGATTATTATTATCAACTTCGCAAAACTTTATTGATTCAATTCTTCAATTAATTAAAAAAAAAATGTAATTACATCTATTTTTATTATTTTTTGGAAAAAAAAATTAACTTTAATTATTAACTGAATCAATAATTATAAATTGAATTTATTTTTATCATCGATAAAAAAAAAACAGAGTAATTTTAACTACTATCGTCAAAATAAAAATAAGTGTTTTATTATTTAAATTTTTTATCAAAAATATGTGATTATCCCTCATTAAAAACTTTGATTAAATCCGATTGAAGCTCGATCGGATTTTGATTTTATTTTTTTGCATGGTCAGATATGAATTTGCATAAATCATGCTTGATCGTGCATAATTAATGCGTGATCCATACTTGATTATGCTTGGTCTTGTCTGAATCATGCTTGATCATGCATGCTGATTTTCTCCTGAAGGGGGTAAGTCGTTGATCATTAATTAGACGATAATGAGTTACATCTATTTGAATCACTCAGTATAGACTAAAAAAGGTTATAAATTTATAGCAGAGCAGAAATTCAACGAAAACTATTTACTTCTGATATTTGTAAACCTATAAAAATAAATAGATTTACAGTAAAATTTATTTTAATTAACAATATTCAAAATTATGGATCAATAAAATTTTTTGTAGAAATGAATAAAATCGTGTGTTTTGTTTTAGAGAAATTTGTTATTGAAAAAAAGAAATTTTTTTTTAATTAAAAACACCAAGTTAAAATAGATCATATAATACCTATAATTGAAAGTAAAAAATTAACTTTTTTTTTATTATAAATCAAGTGGAGATGATAAGTCACGTATTGCGTATAAGGAACTTTGTATGTGATAATTTGAAATTATTAAAAAATAACTTTTAGGTGTTTAATATTTTATTTGTAAAAAAATTTTATTTTTTTGTAATTAGTAAGTTAATCTATTGGAGATAATTAATGAAATAACATGATTTTACTGTTTTAATGTTCTTGCATGACTGTAATTTCGTATGCATACTCATGAGTATAAATCCGTATAAATATACCCAACCATTCAAACTCATAAGAACTCTTGTAAGTACATGCATGATCGATTCAGTGACGTTAAAAATGGTTAAGCATGACCAGTCTTGACCAAGCATAAATTGTATACGACCATAAAAAATCATACGTAATCATGCAAGCTCATATATGATCGTATAAAGCACGCAAAATATATTTGTGCATGATCAAGCTTGATCAAGTCTTATTTTGCATGCTCATACAAAGCTATACACGGTTAGGTAGGCTCGAGCTCGATCATTCTAGCCGCTCGAAAATAGACATGGATGGTCATGTATGATCATGGATGCCCATTTAAAGCCGTGCGCAGTCATGCATGATGGTCTTGACTGTGTTAAGTGTTATCGTGCGTGACCAGGTTTGACCAAGCATGAATTGTGTATGACCATACAAAGTCATA
This sequence comes from Microplitis manilae, assembly GCA_030273425.1. Taxonomy (NCBI): domain Eukaryota; kingdom Metazoa; phylum Arthropoda; class Insecta; order Hymenoptera; family Braconidae; genus Microplitis; species Microplitis manilae. The sequence continues at coordinate 11,531,823 of CP092727.1, read as the reverse complement.
CGTAATCATGCAAGCTTATATATGATCATATAAAGTACGGAAAAAATAAAAGTGAATGATCAAGCTTGATCAAGTCTGATTATGCATACTCATACAAAGCTATACTTGGTCAGGTAGGCTCGAGCTCGATCATTCTGGCCGCTCGAAAATAGACATGGATGGTCATGTATGATCAAGAATGATCATGGATGCCCATTCAGAGCCATGCGCAGTCGTGCATGATGGCCTTGACTGGGTTAAGTATTATTATACATAACCAGGCTTGACCAAGCATGAATCGTGCATAATCAGACGAAAATCATAAATGGTCATGCAAGAACAAGCTTTATTATGCAGGCCCGCGCAAAATCTTTGAATATCTATTGTACATTGTCGTGCACTGTCAAGAATGACTATGCATGAATCATGCAAGTTCATGCATGATGGTATATGACCATTCATGATTGAAATATATGGTTGAGTAGGATTTTGCACAACCTTGCATGATTCATGCATGCCCGCGCCTGATTCATGCACGATCATGCATGATTCATGCATGATCGTGTATGGTTCATGCTCGATCAAGCATGGTCTTGTATGCTGATTTATTTTCGGGATGTTATTTAAACGGGAAATAGAAATCTGCGATGCGTGACCTCTAAATATTAATATTAAGCGCTCTGATATTTACAGGCATTTTTTCTTATCTCTTCGGATATATTTCACAGGGGATATTGAAAAAAAAAAATAGTCAATTTTTTTGAATCAGCCTAATGTATATATATTAGACTGGGAAAAAAAAATCTACTGTTTTATTTTTTATTTCGATACTGTGAAAATATTATTGCTGATGACATGACAAAAAAAAAATTATTGTGCAAGTTTGAGCCCTTAACATTGATATTAACAAGTGTATCGTTACGATTAATCGTTCTTTGACAGAAATTTCATTTTTTACCCAAAACTCGTAAATCATCTATCTGGAAAATTGAGCAATGTATGTTCTTTAAGGAAATTGAATTCCCTACAAAAAGTCTATTCTAGTAAATTGACGTAAAAAGAGCCGTTTCCTCGTAACCGTGCCTTAAATATTGATTTGTTTTTAAATTCTTTGTTTCTATTTTAGATTTTTGTAACTACTAGAAATATTATAATTTTTTCTAATCAACTTACACATTTTTAAAGAAAATTTAATGCTCTACAAAAAAGGTCTCTTAACATTTTTTGCCAAATTCAATCCTTCGAAAGTTATTTAGGTTATTTAAGTCGTTTTGACTCAACTTCAACCTTGAACAACTTTTGAAGGAGTGAATTTAGCAAAAAATGTTAAGAGACCTGTTTTGTAGAGCATCAAATTTCTTTTAAAAATATGTAACTTGACTAAAAAAAATTTTTATATTTCTAGTAATGTCAGGTTGTACGATGATGAAAGGGCTCAGATTTATTGTAAGTCGGGGGGGAGGAGATAAATAATGAATGGAAAATCCAACTGGTTCAGGCCGGAGTACCACGGACACTAGCTTTCAGATTGTTCGATGGTGGAAGCGCTCAGATATTCCCCCCCCCCCCACGCACACACACACACCAAAGATCTGCCTAAATAACGAAAATATATTTAAAATATATCGCTCATATATGTTGATTGCATTTCATCATATATATTTGTCGTACATAAAAATATATGTAACATACATTTTGACTATATAAGAAATATATTTTTTATATACGAAAAACGGCCAAAAGTTATGTATTTGAAATATATTTATTTTATATTTGTGCCAGTATTAATGGCGTGGTAATTGAAGATGGTTGTGTAATTAGACTTGTATAATTTAAGTGTCCTATGAAGAGTAAAACTCAGCCAGTAGTACATTGGAAAAGTAAGTCTTGCAATGTCAAATATTTGTTTTTTGAAAACAGTGATATATCAAATTGAAAAAGACTGGTCCATATTTTACTCAGATACAAGTACAACTGTACGTAACTGGAATTTTTACATGTGATCTGTTTGTTTATTCGCAATTAAGCGATGGCTGCTGTACAGTACTTGTTTACCGTGATGAAGAATTTATTAAAAACGTAATTTTAAGTATTGAGAACTTTTATTACAATCATTATCTACCCGAGTCAAAACATTAAACGTAAATTGAAGTTTTAAACGTGAATTGAACGTTTTAAAAGTAAATTTGAAGTTTTTAATGTAATGAACGTAAATCAAACATTCTGGACAATGACCGGCCTATGAAGAGGGAAAGAGATCGGGAAAAGAAAGCACCAAGCTTTATCGCAGTTCTCTGGACTGATTCGAAAAAAGATACGTAGTATCCTCAAGGCCTTCCTCGAGAACACAATCTATGGTGCTGTCACCTAAACCAAGAACATTAAATTGAAGACTGACATCACCATGAGGTTGGCCAATCGAAAATGATTTTAAATTATTATAATTGAGTTTAAATGATTATATATAAGATCATATATAATGACATATGATTATACATGGAATTATATATAATTATATGTATAAAACTATTTATGTTTAATTATGCATATAGGCTCATAATATAAATATACATACGTATATATATTATGGACCTATATATACATATATATGGGTGTTTCAGAAAAAAAATTTTTTTTTCTTATGGTCTCAAAAGTTTGTCTTAAGGTAGGTTAGTCCTAGGATTAAAAAAAATTCTCCCAAGAGAGCAGCTCGAAATCTCAATTCTACTGAGAGCTCAACGAAGATTTATTTTCCCATTCAAATTGCTTGTAAAAAAATTTTTTTTTGTTTTTTAAAAATAAAAGTATTAAAAAATTTTTTTTTCGAAAATCGAAGCACAGAGATTTGTAGGAAATTAAATTCTCTACAAAAAAGCTCCTGATTGTTTTCTCCGGAGAACTAACAAAAAAAAAGTTATGAAGTTTTAAACTATATTAAATAATATAACTTCATGTTTCCATTATATTAAACAGTTTTATAAAAGAAATTTAGGTTTTTTGCAACGTTTGTTGCAAATGTCTGATTGATTTGGATAGTGGAAAATTTTAAAATTGGAAAAATAAAATTGGTAGAATTTTTTTTCATTTCTAAGGGAAATTATTCTGGAAAAACACGTGTTTGACAAATAGGGATAAAACCCTTAATAAACTATAAAAATTTTAAAAAGATCTGGAACATAAAACTTGCCAAGTATTGAATTTATAAAATATATAAAATCTATTAAAAATTATTAAAAATATACTGATATAATAGATTTTCAATTATATAAAAGTCATGAAAACAAATTGTTACAAGAACTTTATCGTAAAATCTAAAAAGAAAAAAGCGCGGGAAAAATAATACTGCGTTGTTTGTATGACTCATTGCTCGGCCGGAAGTTTAAGCGAATAGACGCTACAGGATAAAATTAAGCTAATAATTATAAGTGGAAATAAAATTTCTAAATATTGAAAGTTTTAGTTTAATGATAAAATTTCAATGATTTATTTAGTACAGAAATTTGCTATTGTTTAAATCAAAATTCTTGAAGAAATTAATTAATAAATTATCTGTTAGTAAAGAATATAAAATTTTGAGACAAATAATTAAATAATAAAAATTTAGGTAAATCCTGTAGTGTGATTTATTATTGTCAAATAAAATAATTGTGAAAAGATTTAAAATATAATTATCGAAAAGATAAAATAAAAGTAACGATAGAAACTTAAAATTTAAAACGGATTACGGTTGTAATATTTACGTTTATTATAATATTTACGGTTGTTAAATTTTTCATAAGTTTAAAAATTAAGTCTTAAGCCATAAGATTTAAAATAAATAGATAATATTGAGTGTGTCATTAAGGGATTAACCCTCGTTGAGAATCGGGATATTTTTCTTTTATTTAAGTGAATAATCTTTTATTGTGGGATTGTGATTAGTGATTTATATTGTCACGATATTTTAATATCGCGGCAGTCTCGCATCAGGTCGGTGGGCAACAGAGGGCAGCACACGCTGCTCACACGTCTCATCCGACCCATTATTATTATAATTATTTTGTTTATATATAAGATTTTGTTCTAATTATTGTGTTAATATTATTTTATTGATTTCATAGGTATAAATTGTATTTAACTCAGGAGATTTCACTGAGTAATTCAAGTATATACTTGAATTTCTACAGTGCTGGTAGGAATAGTTGCGCATTTTATTTCTATGCTTATGATTATTTTGATTGGTTGGCGCATGCGCGTCAACGCAATAGTTGGCCTCAGTAAATTTATTTATTATAAATAAATTTACTAATTTTATGAATAAATCATTGGTTGATTTTTCGGTAAACCATATTAAAAATTAATTATGCAAGATGCAATTGATCATTTAACGTCGGGAACTGGATGAATTGCACGGCTCAAAGTATGTATTATTTTGGTGGTACTATATATATATAACATCCGACAGTCATATATATCCATTTGGTGGAAGTGAGAAATATGACAAAATGGCGTCGGCCTAGGTGCCGGCGTGAGATTCACGTGCTGCCATGGTCAGACGTGAGGTGGTCTCTGTAAGAGTAGCGTGTGTGCTCTGTTGCATTGAAAGAATTCTAAATTTGTCGCCATTTGGTATTTGAGAGAAAATATATATCCATTGGCATTAATTGAGTTTTGGTAAAAGCATAAAGGAAAATACATTTACCGTATTAGAGTGCAACCAAGGTGGTTGAATAATACGTAATCTGTAAGTACTTTTTTGGCTAATACATTGGCGTGTAATTTTGGTTCCCGCGTTGATGATCATTTGTTATCTCATAAGTGTAAGAGAGATAATGAATATTGAGTAATTAATATTTTATATAAGCATATGATGGAATGCGTGACTATTGTGCCCAGTAGGTACTAATACGTTTCAGTAAAAAAATATTCAGTAATATTTCATCATGTCCAAATATTGATCGTGATAAAAAGAGTTCGTTATTTTTCTTTATTATTTACTGTTATAATTATTAGTTGCTGCGTTATTATTATTATTTTACTATCACGTGTGAGTGATAAAAGAATTTTTGGATATTATTTATGTAATTATTATTAATTTTGAGTATTATTATTATATTATTTTTTGCGATTATTCTGTTTTGTGAATAGTGTATAATATTCACCAGTGGTTTAATATTTATTTGAAATATTCAAAGATTATCTTGAGATTATGGTATTAGCTCTTGAATATCACGTGCGAGTGATATCATTAGTTACATGCGAGAAATTATTCTGTGTTTAAGATATTTATTGGATATTCTCTATTATTATTATTTTTATTTGTATACGCATATCGGTATTATTGTGTAAGTGAATTACTAGTATTTATTTTGATATTGTTATTTTAGATATGCGATACAATTGAATATTAATTTATTATTAAAAATATAATTTGAAAAACAAATGATCGTCAACCCGGTATTCATTTAAATTTTATTTATTTACATTACTACTATCTTTTTCTTGCTTCCTCTTCCTAAAATCTGAAATCGTTACCCTGTCATTTAGTTTATTTTCATTTCTCCGTTGTATTATTTTGAGTTTAATTTTGTTCGTGGGGCACACGAACTGGCGCCCAACCAGGATTTCTAACCCAGCCTGAGCAGAGCTGCGGGTCCAGGGAGATTCAGGATATCTCCAGGTGGGACTTTTGTTTTGTTATTATTTTATTTTCAGTTTTTCAACCAACGGAGAGCCATAACGGCTATTGAGCGCCGACCACACTCCGCCGTGGGACGCGTGAAATAGAGGAGAACGTTATAATATTGTGTGAGTGAAATAAATTGAAGACTAACAAGATGTCAGGCATCAACCCAAATGGTAGGCGTATGCTAAGGTCAAATAGTCAGAGGGATGATGACGTACAGATAATGGTGGCCCTATCATCTAGAATCGTGCATTCACCACCAGGACCGTCGACAACAAGAACAGTAACGTCGACGAGAGTTACAACAGCTACAGTAACTAGACCTTCTGCTACAGTGACCAGTTCTGGATTGAATGGAGTAACGTCGTCTACCAGGGTCATCCCTAACACCAGCAGCGCAAGTAATATCAACACAAGCAATATAATTGCAGGTCAAATTTCGAATCCAAATTCAAATTCAAATCGAAATTCCAGTTCAAATTTAAATTTAAATCCAAATCAGAATCAAAGTTAAAATTTAAATTCAAATTCAAACTTAAATTTAATTTCAAATTCAAATCAAAATTCAAATTCAAATTCAAATCTAAACTTAAATTTAAACTCAAATTCTAATCCGACGGCAAACTTACAAAATTTAAATTTAAACTCCAATACGAACGAAAATTCAAATTTAAATTCAAACCCGAATGAAAATCATAATCCAAATTTAAATCCGAATCAAAATTTGAACTTAAATTTAAACAATAATTTAAATTCTAATAACTCGAATGAAAATTTAAATCTAAATAATAGAGATGGAAACTCTGGAAATTTGGACATGAATTTGAATTCACACCATCGGGATAGAAATTTAGATAGAGATCAATCAATAATAAGTAGTTTACTATTGAATCCGATCCTCAACCAGGGAAATGACCCTATAAATGAAGATGCTAGTCGTGTTCAGGCCGTGTTGGTTCCAGGTTCCGCTTCTTTACCTGGCCCTGATCCAGTACCAGTTCCAACAGGTGGTGAACCGACTATGACAATGAGCGAGGTATTAAACCTATTTCAACGTTTCTCGTTGAACAATTCAAATATGGCTGCACCTTCTGTAGCTCAAACTGTTCACCAGATGGCCAACAGTTTTGGTGACGGGGGGTGTCGTGAAGCCATACCCGCTCCACAATGTCAGGGTATAATGAGCGATCCTAGAAATTATGAAAATAATCTTCCAGAAGAGGTTTTTCTGGGGATTATATTGACACACCAGTATAAAATATTAATAATAATAATTTTAATAATAGATCTACTGGGAATCCTTTATTCCAACAATCAAATAGGGGAAATGGTCCCGAGGCATTTCCGAGGCAAGAATATGGCAACCAAGACGAGAGAAAATGGCGTGACATCAGGCAACACCTAAAACTGTGGACATTGAAATATCCACAGGGTGACCTATCAGCGAATGGATTTATTGCCACTGTTGAGGCTAGGATATATCGTGAAGGTTGGGCAGAATCCGATGCGATTTGTATAATTAGTTACTTATTGGAAGGCAAAGTTGCCCAGTGGTTTGACACAAACTTTCTGCGCTGGACTGATTACCAGCATTTCAAAAGGGAATTCCTGCGTGTATTTGGCTCATCAAAAACCGACACCCAAGTACTGATGGAAATAGTACATATGAAGCCAGCTGAGGGTGAATCTATGGTGGATTTCACTTTCAGAATGCAGCGGAAATATTTTGAAATGCGCTCACCTCCATCTGAGCAAGAGCAAATCACTTGCATTCAAAATCACTTGCCAAGTGAATTGAGAATGTTGGTATTTGCTAGATCAGTTCATGACTACGATTCGTTTTTGTCTGTCTTGCACGAAGCTACTCAGTCAATGGAAGAGAGTAAGAGATTATTCAGATCGTCATCTTCTAAATCTTTCAATAAGTCAGTACCTAAGCCCAAGGAGAAATCCAGGTTCCTAGCTCTTCAGGGATTGGCTGGTACTGAAATTTGTATTGATACAGGGTCGTTGAAACAACCTCTAATCATCGAAGAAGTCAAAGAAGACTCTAAAGGTGGTTTTGTTGTCTGTGCTTCAGTAGGTACTTCAACTACCACTAAACCTCAATTTTTATTGAGTACAGCGGAAGTCCCTCAACAATACTCAGTCCCACCTTCGAATCAACAACCTGTTCAAACAACAATAAATTATCCTTATTCGTATCGTCAGAATTCTTCAGCTAGAAAAAACAATTCAAGACCAAACTTCAGTCAAATACCTCGAAATAACTTTGTAAGACCTCAGGTAAATCCTAATGCATTCTTTTGCTATAATTGTGGTCAAAATGGCCACAGGTTCAGGGAATGTATGAACCCTAGAGTTAATATTTGCACATATTGCAATAAAGTTGGCCATCTTAGGCAGGATTGCTTTGCAATCCAAGGTTTCCCGACTGGAAATATATTTCGCAATCCTAATAATTTCTAGCGTCAGAATAACTTCAGATCTAATAATAATAATAATAATGGTTTTGTGAATAATAATAATAATAATTTTAACAACCGTCCGAGAAATAATATCAGTAGTAATAATATTCATTTTAATCCGGGTCAACTAACTCAACAAAATTTTTCAGCTTTACCTAGCACTTATAATAATAATAATAATAATTCGAATAATAATAATGCTCAAAATGTTGATTTAAACGGGCAACGCCTTTTCCCTGGTGGTTCCCAAGGAGACGGGGCGTAAAAAGATCGGGAAGCCGGAAACGGAAACGAAAGATGAGTCCTGGTAGTAGAAGAAGGTATAGGAGATTTTAAATGAGGTTTATGCCTGAGGTTGGCGATGATATTCACGTCACCCAGGTAAGTAAAAATTTGTTTGATGGAGTTGGCGATAATTTTCACGTCCCCCAGTATAATGAAATTGTTGTTGAAGGGGTTGGCGATGATTTTCACGCCCCCCGAGGTGAAGAAGTTAGTAATATTGATGATTTACGGGTTGACGATGATAGTTACGTCCCCAGTGTTCAAAATAATATTGGTAATGAGATCGGCGTTGATACTCACGCCTCTCAGCAAGGTCAAAATAAGAATTCAAGGGTAGACGATGATGGTCACGTCCCCTGTCGTTTAGAAATGAAGGACTCATCGAATGTCGTTGAATTTTCCGTTGTTAAACGTTTAAAAAATTTCTTTGAAAATAAAATCAATAAAAATAAGATTGGTAGAGCTGGTAAAATGGAGGCTCAGCCTGTTGTAAATAATGTAAATAGTATAAATAATTTCATTGAATCGAGTCCTGTGTTTGAACAGACTCCTGTAAATAATAATTTTAGAAGTAGTGATAATTTTGTTGCTGATAAAAATCAGTTTTGTGTAAATAGTTTCAATAATTTTAATGGTAATGATAGTTTTGAATCCTCAGAAACTTGTTTTAGTAGTTTTTGTAATTTATTTGAAAATATAAATGGTTTTAGTGTTTATGAGGATTTACCTAATTTTAATATTGACGAGGTACATCTGGGGGAAGTCTTAGGTGTAGAAGAACGGTCCCCAGATGACCATACTGTGCCAGAGACCTTCAAGTCTACTGGATTTAATTTAAATTATTCTGATCTTTTAAATAATCTATCATTTACAGAAAGCTCAAGGGTGTTGGAAAATTTAATTAATGTATTTGAAGAGATACCGATAAGTGCGCATGAAATAAAAATTTCTCCAGTTGGTGTCGATGAAGAAGAAGAACCAAGTGTCGTAAATATTGAGGGCACGCCCTATTTGTGTGGATTGGAACCACTAGCTGATCCAGAAGAACCGGAAGAACCTTGGGAAGATGAGTTTGATTCAGGATTGGAATCTGATGTTGAAGCAGAGCAAATTCCCAGCGTTCCAACGTCACCTGAGCCTTCTCGAGCTGCTTTCCTGCCTGGAATACTAAGAGGTAAACACCTACCCTCTCATATTATTAATAAAATTACGTTACGTTCTAGATTTCTACCTGGCACTGGCTCACGTCCGCCAGTTATGACAGCCAGGATACCAGTGTCTGTCTGAGTGTTTGGGATCCAGTTGAACGGGATAATTGATACAGGCAGCGAGAGGTCATACCTAAATTCAACTGTATATGATAAGATACGTGAATTTAGTTCAGGTGAATTACAAGAAGATGACACGCAACGTCGAGGTGTTCTTCTTGCCAATCACACAGCGTGCAAGACGATAGGCGGTGCGCCTTTTATAATTCAAATTGGTTCAGTGGCTGGAGAGCAGTATCTCAGCATCATGACAGACCTAAGTCACTCAAATGTTTTAGGTATGGATTTTGCTTTGCATTTTGGTGTTAAAATTAATTGTGCAAATCAAACATGGAGATTTGATGACACGGATGAAGTCTACCAGTTCCAGAAAATTAATTGCAATGAACAACGTGCTCGATGTCAGGTATTAACCTCTTGTCAGGAGGATGATTTCGAAAATTTTCTGGAAGTGGAATTGGATAAATTTCAACTGCTTCCAAAACAAAGTTTGACTAACTTGGTGCAACATGAGATAGTTCTTCAACCCGGGGTTAAGCCCATACAGGTACGTCCTTATAGGAGAAGTCCTGTTATAACTGCAGAGCTTAATAAGCAAATCGACGAGTTGCTGAAGAAGGGATACATTCGTCCCAGTAATAGTTTCTGGTCATGTTCACCAGTTATGGTTCACAAGGCAAATGGAGATTGGCGATTCTGTGTCGATTATCGACCAATTAATCGATGGACTATTCTACCTGCGCACCCATTACCAAACATGCTCAGGATATTGAGTGCGTTACACGGAGCTGTCATCATTACAACTATGGATCTTACTGAAGCTTTCCATCAAATCCTAATGGCGGAAAACTCCATTCCTTTAACAGCCTTTTCCGTTGAAGGACGTGGACAGTACGAATGGGTTAGGATGCCCTATGGTTTATCTGGAGCACCATCTACATTCCAGAAAGCGATGGATAAGCTTCGAGATCGTTTTATCCATCTTATACACGAAAGGAATTTACCTCGAGCTTGGATTGATAAGGTATTTGCCTATTTGGATGATTGGGTTATTATCAGCGAGACCTACGAAGAACATAAGCGAATACTTTCACTTGTCTTCGAAGTATTCCGTGAAGCCGGCTTATTGATCAATCCAAAAAAGTGTAAGTTTGCTCGATCCGAGGTCAAGTTCCTGGGATTCATTGTGGACAGCGAGGGCTTACGCCCTGATCCGGAAAAAATCGCTCCGATTATAAAATTGCCTCGACCGACTAGCCGTAAACAAGTACGGAGTTTTTGTGGACTCGTTAATTGGTATCACCGCCATTTACAAAATGTGGCCAAGGTACAGGGACCCCTTAATAAACTGTGCAGTTCAAATTCAGATTGGAAATGGGGACCTGAAGAAGAAGAAGCTTTCCAGAAGCTTTAGCAAGCACTTATCGAGGCCAAGCCTTTAGCGATACCAAATCCAGGCTTACCATATATCTTGTATACAGACGCAAGTGATACTGGATTAGGGGGGCTTTCCTTTTACAGAAGGACCCCGAGACAGATAAAGAGTATCTGATAATTTGTTTGAGTCGTCCGCTACGGGGTGCAGAGACACGCTACACCACTACTGAGAAGGAGTGTTTAGCAGTTGTCTGGGCTGTACGCAAGTTGAGATGCTACCTAGAGGGAGCACCCTTCACCGTCGTCACTGACCATGCTTCGCTCAAATGGTTGCATACTCTGAGAGACCCTAACAGTCGTCTCGCAAGGTGGGCAATGGAGTTTTTGTCCCACCAGATCACCATAGAACATCGCCGCGGACATGAAAACGAGGGACCAGATGCCCTATCACGATTGTACGAGGATGATAACCCTGTTGAATGGTCTGAAGTTTTAAAGGAGGTCAAAAATGAAGGTATCATATTTAAAAATATACAGTCCAAGGATTGGTATGATATTAAGAAGTTAAATGTATTAAAACACCCGGAGAATTTTATGGAGTGGAGAATTGTAGATGATAAGTTATAATATTATAAACCTGATTATTTAAAGGAGTTCCTGGAGGATCAAGATGCCTGGAAAATTGTATTGCGGGATCATGAAGTAACTGAGGTATTGAAGAACAACCACGATGTGCCTGACGCTGGACATCTGGGTCGAGAGAAGATGTACCAGCGCATTAAAACTAAGTACTACTGGCCCGGCATGTACAAAGATGTCGCTGATTATGTCGAAGCCTGTGAAACGTGCAAGAAGGTCAAATACAAGCAAACTTCCTCACAAGGACCTATGAGGACCCGTCAACCAATTGAGCCATGGGGAATTGTAGCTGCCGACGTTACAGGGCCATTCCCTCGTTCAAAAAATGGCTACCAGTACATTTTGATTATCCAAGACTTGTATACGCGTTTCATTAAAGTTTTCCGGTTACGTAAGCAGACTGGTCAGAACATTAAGAAATGCTTTTATCGCGCGTTTTCTCGTTGGGTTTATCCCATGTTCCTGGTTACCGACAATGGTACCGAGTTTATCAATCAATTGGTTAAAGACTTTTTACTTGAAACTGGTGTGAAGCTGACAACTACCGCTGTCGCTCACCCTCAGGGTAATCCTGTCGAGCGCATAAACAGGACCCTTAAACCAATGATTCGGGCTTTCATCGATAAAAATCAGATATCTTGGGATGAACATTTGGGTGAGTTGCAACTCGCATATAATAGTTCATACTATACGTCTCTCAAGATGTCTCCTTATTATCTCGTACACGGTAAAGAGCCAAGGTTATCGGGAAAGGTTACTAACCTCGAAATAGACGATTTAGAGCTCGAAAATCTAGCTTGGCGCGCGCGAGTAAATCGTTTAGATCAGTTGAGGCATAAAGTAGAAGACATCATGAGAAAAGAGAGCGAAAGACAAGCTCAGTATCATGATCAAGGCATCAAGGATCTTCCTACTCTTGAAGAGGGAGATCAGGTTTATTATCCTAATAGAAAACTAAGTAAAAAGATAGATAAATATAGCGCGAGTCTAGCATGTAAATTTTTGGGACCCGCTATAGTAGATCAGATAATTAGTCCATTAATTGTAATTTTGAAAGACGATAAAGGGAAATCCCTAGGCAAGCACTGTGTTCCAGATCTCAAAATTGTACGAAGAAGTTTGAGATCGAAATAATTAAATTTAATCATTTTCAGAGGCGTACCAGGGATTGGCTCACACTTGAGCATTACCTGGATCATCCAAGTCGCTACCAGGACCTCACCGAGGTCCGCACTTTTGACCGTTTAGGATGCCGTAACCGCCGTAGCATCCGCTTGGGTAATGGTGTTTTAATCCCAGGCTCATTCCTAGTGATTCCCACTCAACGGCCACCGTTCGCCAAGCCCGTGTACGCGCCAGAGCACGCCTGTTATAAACCGTCGGTGCAACCCCGTCCAATTGTAAAATCTAATTGGCGTCAGATGGAGATATTCTCCCCAGATCAGTCGGATGACTATTGTCTGAGCGCTGTGAAGGAGTGGGTAGCAGTCGTTGCTTCGATTACATCAGGGGCTTCCCCGCAAAAAATCTTCGACCACGACGCACCAACACCGGTGGCTCAAGGAGACCCTAAGGACCCAGAGCCGGAAGACGTTCTCCACATCGATGAGGAGGTCAAAGTTGAAGAGGGCCCCCGGAACATCTGGGAAGAAGCCGTCCTAGCAGTGTTCAGTCGCCGCGCCTAATACCAGGCAAAATTTTGCCTTCTAGAGTCCAGAGAAAAAATAAATAATAAGGACCCCCAAAGTATTATTTGTAACTGTTTGCAATAAAGTAAAACCAACCCAAAATTTCTGCCACCCAAACTTAATTTTTCCTGACCCAACGTCAGTCTGGTGACGGGGGTTGTGACGGGGTGACCTGGTATTCAACTGCCAGGTCAGCAAAAATTAAATTTCGCGCCTTTTTTTTCTGCGCACCCACCCTCACGCCGGAAGTCCTTTAGTTTAGCGGCGTGACGGTAGGGGTAGATCAGGCACCTCGTCGCCAGACACCTGATCAAAAAATTAATTACGGTCTAGGAGCCACACAGAGCGGTCGCTCAGGTTTTCTGCAGCCTAAGAATTTTACTTGGTGAAAAAAGTTTCCTTGTCAGGCAGACGCCTTCTTTCATTTAAGTTCGTTCGCTATTGGAGTTTGTTTTGTCCAGTTTTCCCGAGGAGAATCATGGCAAGGCATTTGGGACAGGTCGACGTAAGTCTTTTGGCATAGAGGTTAAATTTAATTATTTAAATAAATTATTTGTCAAACACGTGGGGTAATTTCCAAATTTTATTTATCGTCTTTTTTTAATTGATTATTTATTTATAAATATTATATTTAATTTAATTTAATTTATTTAATTTCTTAATCGCTGTGCATGCAGAATTTTAATTATTACACTTTACTTGTCGTCAGGACTTTCTTAGTCTCTGACTAGTCTATATTAAATCTAGCCATCATTAATAATTTTAAGTATTTATTTATAATTATAAAATAAAATAAGATTTTGAGTCCGTAAATTACGAGTATTCAGTAAAATCGCCAACGACCCGGTAAAAGAAAATCGCGCATGCGCAACAGAGCCTCGTTAGACTCCGTATTTGAACTTATAAATTTTTCTTTAAAATATAATCCAACTTTATTTATTCATGCTAACAAGTATTAATTCATTATAAATAAATAATTTAATTAATTTTATATTTATTCTTAATTTATTTCAACACCATTTCCCTATCCTAAATCAGGCCGCGTACTTGGTCATATCAGACATTCCCGAACCCAGTGCTCAACACCTACACGAGCAACTCAGAAGGACTGTCCGAACTTCCTGGTACGGGGAAGCCAGGGCAGACCCTTACAATATAAACTTGTACACGTAATAAAATCCGGAAATTAACTTTACGTTAAGTTTTTCAATTCACTATTGTTTCAAGCTTCATAACTTTTTTTCTGTTAGTTGTACGAAGAAAACACTTAAGGGCTTTTTTGTAGAGAATTTAATTTGCTACAAGACCACGTACTTTGATTTTCGAAAAAAATTTTTTTTAATACTTTTATATATAAAAAACAAAAAAAATTTTTTTTTTACACGTAATTCAAATGAGAAAATTAATATTGATTGAGCTCTTAGCAGAATTGAGCTTTGAAGCTATACTCTTTTGGGAGCATTTTTTTAATACCTAAAACTAGCTTTTAAGACCATAAGACTTTAAAAAAACAAGAAATGTTTATTTTGAAATACCCTAATATATATGTACACTGTAAAAAAAGATTCCTAACATCAAACTAGATTCGTTTGGCTCAAGTACTCCGTGCGTTTGGATACAGCCAAGCGCGTCAAGCGATTGAGTCTACCACCCTCTACGTTTGACAGTATACTTTGCTCCAACTGAGAGTTTCTTGAGGGATGATCCCGAATCGTTTTTGCTAACTCTATGGTATTTGATATAACTCAATAACTTTTTTCAGTTAAAAAAAATAGAAATTAGTTCAAGTCATTTATGCTGTTGATACAATAATGATTTTTGTTTTATATAAATAAGTTAAAAATTTCATTCAAAGTAAATTGTAAGATGATTGAAGGTATGAATTTTCAGTTAAGTCAAAATTTTATTAAAGCAAATGAATTTTAGTGTTAAAAGTAATATCTTTTTAGGTCCGTAGAAACTCTCTTTGCAATTGATTTAATAAAAAATCGAGTTATTTCAAATAGCCGTATTGGATTGATCCAAAAAAAACACTAATCTGAATCAAATGAATATTGTCTTTAATTATCTCATTAATAATTCATTAAAAAAAAATTTTTTTTTTTTTATGTATTTATTTATTTTTGATTTTATTTTATTTTCATTATTATTATTTTTTATTTTTTTTATGAAGTATTGGGACAGCTACATTATATTATTATATTGCATCAATTATATTTTACAAATCATCCTAACATACTCACAGTTTTTAGTGAAAAATTAAATAATTTTAATATCACCATCCGGAGGATTCGAACTCAGTACCTTACGCGCGAGAGTCAGACACCTTACCGCTACGCTACGGAACCAGCAGGAAAATTTTAGTTTAGTTGTGCTTCTAGTACTTTGTTTTTATATTGAATGGATATATACAGTCAACTGCTTAAAGATTGATCTAAACGAGATAAATATGTGACTCTTTTTATAAATAAATTTTTTTATCGAATCGATAACATAAAGACTTTCATTCAAATATAGTTCGATATTTTGTAACGAATACATTTATATTCTTGTCGAATATTTTTCAGTTTTAATGTGAGTGCGTGAAATTATTTCTTTAACCTCATCGGATTCTCTCTCCAAGAAACTCGTCGGTTGACACGACACGTTCGGTATTATAGGAAACTACTTTTATTTCATTGAAATATGAAAAGTTGTCAAACCAAACGTTTCAAGAGTTTCAGTTAAATTTCTCAAAATTGAAAAGTTTGCTTCAACAAGTTATTATTTTTAAATCAAGTACATCTAAACTTTAATTTAAATATATTTTACTATTCAATCAAATATTAGTTTAATTACGGTCAAATTTAAAAACTTTAACATAAACGCTTGAGCGTAAAAAACTATAAAAATACTTACTTGTGTTTGTTGTTTATGTTTATGATTCTATATTTTATTGTTCAAATTTTGAAAAATATGCATAGAACTAAATATATTCCCACGCACTTTGAAATATTTAAAATTTAAAAACTAAAAACTAAAAATAGAAGAGGAATTTGGAAATCAATAATTTGGTTTTATATTTGATTTTTATAGTTTTTTACGCAAATCTAATTAAAAAAACTGTAAAAAGTTCATTCGATTCCATAACTGCCTTCTAGGCTGTACAACTAACAAAAATTTAGAGTTTTTGCTTTGACATACGTTAAATAATAAATTGAAAATTTCAAAACTGAAAAAAAACAGCAAGAGGAACATGAATTGGCATTAGATAAGAATATAAGGCCAATAAAATCTAGAAAATGTACCCTTAACCGTGTAATAATTTAAATAAATAAAGAAAAAATGATAAACAAATGAAATTAAAAATATAAAAAAATTATTTTTAAGTAGTCCAATAATTACTCTATAAAAATGCCCTGAATCATAAAAGTCGTAACTTCAATAGTTTAAAAGATATAATTAATTTAAAATTCAAGTAATGTATTTTTTTATAAACAAATGTTTATAAAAATTGAACCATAATAGATATCGAGCATTTAAAAAATTTATTATATAAATCAATAAATTGTCTAAAAGATCGGCTTGAATGTCTAAGACCGTATCATCAATAGTTTAAAAGTTATAACAATTTATAAGTTGATAAAATAGTTGACCGCTTCAACTTTGAGGGGGTAAAGTATTTTAAAATTCAATAAAAAATAGAAAAAAATTTTTTTTATAACTTTAATACACATGACTGTATTTGTAATTTTTTAAAGCTACGGAAAAAAAATATAATGAAAATGAAAATTTGTTTATAACAAATTGTTTATAAAATAAACAAAGAAAATTGAAATAAAAAAATTTTTTTTTTTCATAATAATATTGAGAATTGTAAATAATGATTTTTGAAAAAAAAATGATTTCTTAATAAATAATTTAAATGGTGGATAAATGAAAAAAACAATTATAAACAATTAAAAAATTTTTTTAAGAAAAAATTTTTCTTTTAAAAATCATTATTTTACAAAGACAACAGAATGACAAACAAAAATTTTTCAAAAATATTAAATTTCTCTATTTGTTTATAAAAAATTTTTAAACAATTAATGTTAAAAATTTTTGAGCCATGCTACTAAACGCAATAAATGAATCCAAAAACAACCAAAATTAAAGATTTTGGAAAAAAAAATTTTTTCATAACATTAGCCGGATATTTCAATTTTTGATTACTTGGAAAAATCATTATAAACAAATGAAAAAACTTTTATAAACTATTACAGCGGGATCTTGTTCATTACTTATATAACAAGAGCTCCCAAAAGAAAAAAAATTTATAGACACATTTTTTAAACATTTTTATGAGATTTTATAAAAACTGAAGTGTCAGAAAAATTTGTTAATTAACAATTAAATAACTTAAACAAAAATCAAGCTAAAAATTCTTTCTATGCGGGGTTATATTCCTTCAAGTGTCCAAATGACACTATAATTTATTCAGATTTTTAAATTAATATTTTATGTTATAAAAAAATTATTTTGTGTTGCATACTTTGCTTGGCGACGGCGCGTAGGCACCGAAACGGCCGCGCGGAGCCTAACTTTCAACGTTAAATTAAAATTATAAATAATGGAGCTACAACTGGGGGAGTCGAGACTTTTTTTACTGAAATTTCCTCCTCTTTTAGGATCTTTTTTTAAATTTCAGATATCTTTAATACTTTTGAAGTTATAGCTAAAAAACGGAGACTCCCTTTTTGTCTCTTCGTTTTTTGTTTATAACAAATGCAATTTTTAATGGCGGATAAAAAAAAAAATACCCATTTCTCAGAATAAAATTCTGAATCCAATGCACCAATCGCCATATTTTTAAGAGAATATCAACGATTTTTCGCAGAAAACTCACTTCTCGACTAGACTATATGTTAAAAACTTTAAATTTACGTTAAAAACGTTCAATTTACGTTTAATATTTTGACTCGGGTACCTGCTATATACTTGCTATTTCCCAAAGAAGAGAATGAAACAACCAAAAATCAATCTGGAGAGTTTGATAAGCGAAGTTTTACAGGTGTAAATATTATTAATATATTTTCATGAAAAACTAATATAAAAAAATTCAAGAAAACGAAATCCAAAGATATATAAATAGATAAATACTATAATTTATTTAATTAAATGCAAAGAGTAAAAGTGATTTCATTATTCCGTTTTAATATTTTATATTTTCAACTATGTGTAATTGCTATTTAAGATAATTAGTAAAATAAGATGATATTTGATATTTATTAATATTATATTTGTTTTGTCAGAGAATGTTAAATTATAATTAAAAAATGAGTGCGTGTATCAGTGTGTACATGCGGTAGAAGTGAAACTTCTTTGGCTCATATTTATGAAATGCTATAATCAAGTTTTATTTTAAACTAATGTTATGTTTAGATAACACATTTATACACGGAAAAAAGAAAACTGGAATAGTTACGAAATAAAATGTAAAAACCAGCCCGTCATATTAAAAATTACAAAAGATAAAATGTATACTGTAATTTTTAAATTTTATTCTGTAAAAAAAAATTAGTTACAAATTAACCAGTAATATTTACAGTTTGAAAATGTAAATCGTACACAACCAAATGTAAAATAATTATTACCTTCTGTTCACAAAAGTTTGTTTCTTTAAGACTCATTTATTCCTCTTTAAAACTGTAAAAATTACAGTTTAGCTGTTGTGTAAAAATTAAAGTATCAAATAAGAAAATTTGTTGAGTGGTTCGAGAAGATTTCTAGTATGGGCATTCAATTATGAAACTTAATGTAGAAAATAGAAATATTACATCTCACACTGTAATTTTTAAAATTTCTTTGTCAAGTATCATCAATGCTTTAGCAATCACGAACTATTACTCTTTAAAATGTAAAAATAAAATAAAAATTCAGTAAATATTTTTGAAATAATATATGTGAGTGCACGTTGCGTTTAGCCAAGACCCATTCCTCAATATTAGAGGTTATAGTAATAAGAGTCTTCTGTTTCACGGGTGTCTCATGTGAAGTTATTATTCCACGTGGTGTCATCTAGTACAGTGCAAAGTCTTCCAATTGCGAATTTTAATAGTTGAATGATTATTTTTGGTAAGTACCTGATGAAAAAAGATTTTATGCAATTGTATAAGACTATATATAAATTGGATAGAAAAAATGGCCCTATCCATTTGTATACAATCGTACATAATTATATCTTATTTGTATACCCGTATGAAAAAAAAATATATGTTTTAAATATATCAAAAAATATATTTAAAATATCCGGTAATATATGCGGCGAAAATAACTATATTTTGTACTATATGTTTAAATATAATAGTATATATATATTCCTATAATATAATTTAATTTATATTACAGGAATATATATGATTATGTATGTTAATGGTACAATGAATTTATATATGTTACTAATGTATTATAAAATATATTTTTGGTATATATTTTACTATATATGTTCGACATGTATAGTAAAATACATTTTTGTTATATATTATAAAATATATTTTTGTTATATATTATAAAGTATATGTTTACCATATATAGTAAAATCAAAAGACATGATCGTGTCTCGCGCCAACTATGCATCGAACCGTGCGAGAGCGCGATAATTTTGACTGTGTATCTATACTGTGTATCTATACCTGAACGAACTATTAAGTTGTTGATATTTTAATTTCCAAATTAAATTATAAAAAATTTAGTGAATTTTGAGTTAAAATAACTTTAGATACGTCATATAAATCAATGATTCTCCTTCGATTGCGACTTTAATGGAATTATTGGGTCCAGAACCTAACAAGTTATACCTCATAGCAACATCTTATGCTCTAAATGTGGATATTTTCATATATTATAAATTTCATTATATACAATTTTGCTAGTTATTGTAAAAAAAGAGAACAAATAGCCGTAAAAATATATCAACTGGTAACGATGCGAGCGTATATTATTTATATTATTATATTTATAATATAAATAAAAGAATCCACTAGCTGGATGATAAAATTTATAATCCTTGATATTTATGAAAGCTTATAATTTTTACTATCGCACATAAAAATAGGTAACAATAATTTGGTACAGTTTATGATCCAAAGTTTGTACTGTTTATTATATGATCTGTTACTTATAATTGGAAACTGTCGTTTATAATTATTATCATCAAAGATGATAGAAGTTTCTCCTTTCTCTGACTACGCTTTTTTTTTTATTTTATTATTTATTTTTCTAAGAGTAATGTACAAATAATGCTCTAAATGAATGTGCAATTTTTTTGTCAACTGAAAATTGGTTCAACTTATTTAAATTTTAGTGATGAAAAATAAATGTAAATAAGTTTACAAAATCTTTAATCCATTTTCTCGTATCACAACTCAATCATTACATAAATAAAAAAAAATAATATGTATACATCAGTAGTTATAAGTGAATTAATAAAATAATATGACTCACTGGCATTTTGATCAACATTTTTTATTCAACAGATGAAATCAATTTATTACATTTCGAGGAATTTTTTTATCATTTTTATTAGAATAAATTCTTATTTTACAAATACAGGAAAATTATAAATGTAATAATAATAAATATTAAATTTAGTAACAGTTTGTATAAAATTATATTTCTAAGTATTATGTTAACAATTCTGACTCACACATATGTACATAAGCAACAAATGATTTTAATTTTGTCATTTCAAATATCATAACTTTTTTTTTTATCATCTTAACATTTACAGCTGCTACAATTGGAATTTTTTTGTCTAAAATGATAAAATGGTTTAGTCTCTTATTACTTATCAAAGACTCATTTTTGATGGTATAATAATAGCCAATTAAATAATTGTCTTCTTGAAGTTTTGTTTTTAAATTTATAAAACTATTAATTTCAAAAATTTTACCATTTTGTAATATAACATTAAAGTTAACTCTTTTTTTTTCACGTTTGTACTTCACACTTGTTATTTTTTCTTGATTAACTAGACATCTATTGTAAGTAAATATTAGCGTATGTAGATCTATTGTTATATTCAAGCGTTTTAACGCTAAATGTTGGTCCACAGGTAATGTATTTATTAACATTTTTTGCCCTATTATTATACATTCATCAATTTTCTGATCTTTTACTGGTTTACGATTCATCAAACGATGTAGATATTTTTTTCGTTGAAAGTCCAAATCGTTTTTACAAAGATTAAATAATCGATCGATGATACATTTCAATCGAAATGAGTCACAAATTTGAGTAACTACCCCATTAGGACTATTTACATAATTTTCTAATGTCTGGTTAAAATCTTCGTATATAAAGGCGCTGTGTGTCCAGAGTGGGCCCCAATTTTCAACGCTACTGACAAAATGGGCTAACAAATGAACATTAAAGCTGACAAATTTTTCACCATACAGCTCTTGAACTCCTAGAATAAAATCATTCAAGCATTTATTGGCATAAATCAATTCTGACTTCAGTATCGATCGCTTGACAAGAATTGCTATCCCATCCACTAACAATGCCCAGTGATTAACATATTTTTTTGAGAAATACATTTTAAGCACAGGCAGACTCTAGGCTAAAAGAAAAACTACCCATTCATGGGCTTTCATGTGATGACGATCTTTCAAAGGCCTTGGTGTCCGTGAAAAATAAGATGTTGGAAGAAACGATGTAATAAACGAATCTACCAATTCAAGAGCTTCTCCGAAATAAAATTTTTCGCCCTTATAAGATGGAGTAAACCATAGATCTGCGAACTGACGACACACTCCCAATCCAACACAATGCATCCACTCAGCATCCAAATTATGAATGATATCATAGTTCGGAAGTTCACATAAAACGGATATTTTATTGATTCTTTTTCTATCGTCTTGTTTTTCTTTTTTAGCATGCATTAAGGTTTGGTCATGGATTCTTAATCCCTCTCCAAAAAATTTTCCATCGATTACTGGATAAACTCTTGTAAATCCTCTGCCTTTACTTACTGTTATGCCTGGATGTAAACATAAACCGCATCCATACTTGCCATTAAACTGCTTTACCCCCTGCACAAGTGGGCGAGCGACAGAATCACAAACACCCATCAAGGTTACAACACGTTTGTGATATTTTTGTCCTTTGTATGAATAAGTAAAGCCTTCACTTAGAAGCTTTTTGGCTTCATTCGTAAACGGCCTTAAGTATCCATTCATACTTTTTGGCTTACCAGACCCGAACCAGATACAAGAAAGCATGATATGGTTCCTTCGTTCAAATGGATTTAATTCATTGATTGTACAAAGTATGGGGTAGATTGAAGTATTGGAACTGTCAAAAATAGGTGCTCCATCTATGCTGTGATTGATCGAAATCATATCATCGTGAGTCACCTGTTTTTTACATTTTGTACATTTTACCGTCGTAAATATCTTCAAAAGCATATTTGCATGCCTTCTTTCGATTGACGGAATACAAATAATGAGCATCAGATGTTTCAAATACTTCACGCAATTGGTCGATTAATGGCAAGTGTAAAAATGAGCCTTCATTAGACTTGGAATAAAATTCGAATGAACACTCATCACAATAACTTGGACAATTATTTTCACGACCTAAATAATTTCCATATGCAACACAAACATAGTGAGTTAAAATATTATTAGAGTAACGATTAATAACTTTTTTCCAATAATATTTAGATGTTTTAGCATTGGTAGTTTTTGAAGAAATATTAAGTAAGTTGACAATATCTTGTGCAACTGTATAAGTTATATTACGTCGCCATTTGATAGCTAAGACGAGAAGATTATTGACAAGATGACATTTAGGTAGCTCGTCTTGTTTGAATACAGAACTATGATTATTATCATTATTTGATAAGCATGCTTCTTGGTTAAGGTGCAAGTAGGATCGGCATATTCATTAACATCTTGGTTAAGTGACTCAACTTCATGATAATTCTTTAAGAAACATAATACTTAATTATTATTAATTTTATAAAAGAAGTATTGCAAATTGCATGGAAAATCAATTAGATAATAATTATTACTCATAAAGAATACAATTCAAGTGAAATAGAATTTATATGTGAATAAACAAAATATAAATTATTCAAATCTAATGAAATAAAAGTATTTCCCTAAAATTGAAACTAAACAGAATTTTACAAGTTTTAGAGGGTGGATACGAGGGTGGTTTTGAGATTCGAAAAGTTATAGTAATCGTTACCTAATAAAATTAAAGGAGTTACGCTTCTAACAAAAATGTACACAGCAAAAATTAATAGTTTAAAAATAGGCCTTGAAAATTTTACACAATGAAATCGATATAAAATAATAGTAATGAATTTTATTGGTTTGGTATAAATAAATATTCTGCTTGAAAGAGAGATATGATGAGATTAATGATAGGATCATTTTCATAGAAATTTTAATGTTCTACTAAAATAATAACCTACAATTTTATTAAATTTTTAATTTTTACCCACAATCATAAGCTCTTGTAAATATTTTTTTTTATATATTTGATAACTCCGAAAGAATTTTTATTAAAACTTGAATCAAAATTCTATTAGAAAGATGAGCGATATAATGAATTTGATAAGAAAGTTTTTTATAGGAAAATTAAAATTACCTACAAAAAAGTTCACTGACAATTTTTTATATTTTACCCAGACTTTTAGCTGTAAATTATTAGAAATTATTTTTCCGCGAGGAATCAAAATTTTATCAGAACGGTGAGAGATACGATAAAGTTGATGAAAACTTTTTTTATAGGAAAATAAATTTTATATAATAAATACTTTCTACAAGTTTTTTGAATGTCCAATATTTCACCTGTAATTCGAATTCAAATTTTAACAAATGTTTGTTATATAATACACGGAGCGAATAAAATGTATATTTCCAAGAAGAAATGCTTAATTGAAGTATTCCTTTTTTTGAATAGTGACAAGGAAATATTTTCTTATTCATAATGAAAATTTATACCTGTACACTGAGCAGGAAAATCACGGTTAAACAACAAATAATTTCTTAAAATTATTTTGAACAATCTAATGCAATTATTTATTTTTAAAAAATAATTTCTTGCTATGTCTAGATTTACTGAAAAAAAAAAAAATATTTTATTGATGATCATCAAGCACATGAAGCCTTGAATCAAGAAATTTTTTATTGTCAGAAGTATTTTTTTCGCTCTGTGTAGAAAATTTATGAGTAAACTGATAAGTAGTTAATGATAATAAAAAGTATTATTGCTTAGTTTAATGAGAAATTCTCAGTTTGAGTATTTTGAATCAAGTGAATATTTTTACTTGAATCATTTTTTTTTATCAGTATATATAACACTGTACTTAGTGCGACTCACTTCTTTGATACTTGAAACTTTTACACCAGATTATTTACATTATACCGGGGACTATTAATTTTTTACAGTGTAATTTTAAAAGAATTTTGAAGTGTATTACGAACAAAAGGGTTGATAAAGGAACAGTTTGTATATTTGAGAGAATAATAATTATCATCTAATCCAGAAAAACTCAATTTTTACCAATGTAATAATTGATTCTATCGATTCGTTATTATTATTTTTAGTAAATTTTTCTTCCAAATTTTCTTCTTCATTAGTCATTGAGTATTCAATTTCGATGATCATACTTTCGAGGTTTTGTGACTGTGATGGTAACTGCATTAATCGTGATAACACATACTGTCTGTAATTGCGTTATTGAAAATTTAAAGTTGTATATAACATAAATATATTTCTTATATTTTATGAAAATGTTCTTTATAATATTATGTGAATGGTCGCCATAATAATATAACAATAGTAATGATAATAATTATAATATAATTGATAAAGTCTACTCTGTAAAAATAACGATGTTGAAATAGACTCAACTTAACAACATTCAAGTGTTAAAATGAACTAACACCAATGTAGAAGTGTTAATAAATGCCCGAGTCGAAATATCAGACCCGTTTTAGCTGTAAAAGTGTTAAAATCCTTTGCAGTTTGATTCGCAGCCTTAAAAGACGCCTGTTTAAACAGTAAAAGACGGAATGAACTAAAGATACGGTGAAAACAGCTCCACTGAGTTCCGTTTTCAATGTAAATCTTATGCAAAGAATTATTATTATTATCTTTATTATTATTAAGAGAATAAGGAAAATTGTGTTCCCGGCATATCTGTATGGTAGAATTAGTTCATGTTATTAAATTTGGTATCGTCAGAAAGGTTTTGACTTGAATTTGCGCCTTTCCGTAGTTTCAACACTTTTTTATTATCAATAATTGAGATAAATCGATTTATCCGTATCATTCAAATTAAATTTAAATTACGTAAGAAAAAATACGATCGTATTTATTTTCTTTAAATAAATTAATATTCTAATTCTTCTGTCACTAAATATCACTGAATGTCACTGAATACATACTATATGATTTATATCGCGTTACTTATTTCAAAATGAGAAAGTTTTATATTTCCATTTGGTTTTAGGAAGCTTCTCAAAACCAAAAAAGTGTGCATAGAAAAAAAAAAGATTCATGTCAATTGACACAAAAAATCTTTACTCGGCTAAAGAAAATTTTTATTTACCCCAAGAAATTTTTCGCATTATGAATTAAAACGAACAAGAAAATTTTTGTATTGAGTTTATGATGCATAAAATTTCTTGGTGCAAATAAAATTTTTTGAGGCAAGAAATCGTTTTTTTTTGAGTATTTTATAAAATCAATAGTGCTATTTGGGCAGTCACGTATAGTGACTGCATCAGGTTGCTTATTATTATTATTATTATTATTATCATTATTTTAATTTGAAAGTATATATTAAGCTTGGGGATTCCCAACATCTTATAAGGGGCACCATAAGTTTTAATGCGTATAGCGATTCGATTTCAAATCAAAGTTGAATTTTTATTTATTTATTTTTTTTCTTCATAAAACAACAATAATAATAATAATAATAATAATAATAATAATAATAATAATAATAATAATAATAATAATAATAATAATATTTTATTATTTTTTTATTTATAATATTATTATTATTATTATTATTATTATTATTATTATTATTATTATTATTATTATTATTAATAAAAAAAAAAAAATTCTGTTTCCAGTAGGGTTCGAACCTGCGTCCCTAGGCACGGTACAAAAAAAATAATTATTATTTACATTGTTATTATTATTCGACGCCTGGTTTGAATGTAATCCTGTTAAAATGGGACAAAACTCCACTATTTACAGTCAAACCAGGCGTCCAGTTTATATGGTATTTTATAGAGCAGACTCTCTTTTGACCACTCAATTTTCTGAGAATTGTTAGAAAAAAATACAACTTAAACAGGTCTGATTTTTCGACTCGGGTGGTGTTACAATTTAATGAACAGTTCGTTGTTACTTTTAAATCAATGAGGGTCATATTGAGTTGGTGAATTATAATTTTTTTGTGAATTGGAATAATATTATAATCAAATAAATCTAATTTAAACACTGGTAAATGCTGATAAAAGCCGACTACATCAACGCTAATGCCATTTTAACACCACAATTAGAGTTGAGTATAACATCACCAAGCTTCATATATATTATATACGGCGTGGACTAACACCAGTTTTTTTTTTTACAATGTAAAATCATGAAACTTTACTTCGCTCATTTATAAAAATTTGACAATTAATATTTTTTTTTTTTGTGCTACAAAGAAAAATCAATTTTCCATCCAATATTTTTTCTACGTTTTATATATTTATCCAGCATTTTTTATAAGAGATACTCACTGACGAATTAAATATTTTTTTCGCCAATCATATTTTGTTCTCGATGGAATTTTTTTCATACTATACAGCAAGTTGTACTGTTTATATGGACCTCGTGAACTTCTTTTTACTATTTTGACCATACTTTTTTTTTTTAATAAATTTTTGAAAATATATTTATCATCAAATATATTTCTGCCAATATTTTGTATTTTCAGTAATAAAACAAGTGATAGTCATTTGGTATTATGAGAAAAAATCGTACGATTCATGTTAAAAAAAAAGTGACGCTCAATATTGACTGTGAATACATACTATAAATACAGCTGTCATTGAGTTATCAAAAAATTTGTAATATTTATACGTTTTCTCTTATCTATTGCTCCAAAATACTATTTTATAATCTGTATTAAATTTGTACTTCTTCAATAGTCTTAATAAAGTCTCGATGACTACTTCGGAAAAACCATTATTAGCTCTTCTACAGTGGATAGGAGGTGATCATGACCAAACATATACTGCAGGCGTACCAGTTGATTGGATTTTGGATTTTAATTCTGATACTTTTGACCCATTAAACGAGGATGAGTCATACGTGGTTGAGTGGCGAGAAACAAAAAAAAATAAGAAACCAAAAAAAGGTTGGAAAGTATATGATGCAAGAGTAATAAAAATTTCTCGTAAGTAATTCATATAATATAAAAATTAATTTACAATTTTTTTTTTATTATCACCAATAAGGCAATATTTTTTTTTACTTTTTTGGTATTTAACCCTATGTTTTATTTTTTTATTTTTAATTACAATATATTCTTTTGAATTAAGAAATGTAATATTCTTTGTTTTTTTTTTCTTACAGAAAGCATTAAATCTTTAGAAAATGAAATATTAATACTTGAAGGCACCGTATCACCTCGGCAACCTACTCAAATTCTTGAATCAATAAAAAATAATTTGAAAAATTTGCATAAGAGAACGTTGGAATTTGAATCTGACCTTGCAGATGTACACGATTTTCCAGGGACTTCAGTAAATAATTTTTATGATCATTTTAACCAATAAATCCGTCTTCTCAGAATTTATACTATTTGAATTGTTTGACTTAGGAACCCCCTATGCTCAATTTTTAGCTAAATTACGATTTTATTTATTTTAACTTGGAATTATAGCTTGTTAATAACAATTTAAAATTATTTAGAATGTTTGCTATACTTCAACTTATTATGTTCCTCAGTATTATATTGTTAAAATGAGGTAACATTTTCTTTTTATTTCAATTTCTAGGGATACAAGAAGAAACAAAATAAAAGTAAACATGTCGATGAAGAAGAAGTAATCGCAGTTGATGATAATTTAGATTTAAACCAAAAAATTCACGCTGGTATATTTTGTATTCTAAAATGAAATATTTAATTAATTGTTGACCAATTCTTATAATATCGTAACGTTTTTTAACCAATCAGTTATTTTGTACTCTTTATTAATCCAATTCATTTCAGACAATCAATTAATTAAACAATCATTGCTAAACTTATGCAAAGAAATAAGAGACCTCAAAAAAACTCAAACTGATATGGTACAAGCTCAAGTTAATGAAGGAAATCATCGTCCAGACGCTAATGAACGAGTAAATTTTATTAACAAAAATTATCTACCCAAGTGAGAGTGCATGGGCACAGATTCACACACACACACACACACACACACACACACACACACACACACACACACACACACACGCGCGCGCGCGCGCGCACTCACGTACACACAGAATCTAAGAAAAAACACTCGGCATGGACCAATATATACTTCCTGATCTGATATTCTAAAATTTTTGAAGCCAAAACTATTTTATCGATTTTTTTCATTTCACACAAAAAAAAAAAGTAAATTTTAATTAAACAATTTTTTTGAAAACTTACATTATCTTGAACAAAGTAAATATCTTCTTGAATCAAAAAAATTAATGCTTTATCCAAGATAATTACAATCTTCAACAAGATTCTCTTGGCTCAAGAATATTTTATTTTTATTCAATAGTTATTTTTTCTCGTGTAGATTGTTACATATTTTCGTATATCCTGATCTACAAATTCAATTCAAAAAACTACTTTGTGGTCCATACCGGTTTCCATAAATTTTTGAGATACATCCAGTTCAATTTTTACAAATTTTTCTAGGATCTTCCACATTTCTATATATGGATTCTCAAAATAGTTTTTTTTAGGTCGAGATTGGTCATGCTGGATCAAATATTTTTGTTTAACGGAGTCAGTGGGATACAGCGAATAGTCGAGATACGTATCAAGCTATAGGGGTGTCATTAGTTAAAGCTCTATTTGATGAAGAAACCTTGCTACAAAGCAACTTAAAAGGGGGAGAGAGCAAAATAAATAAAAATGCACCTCGTCGTCGAGTTTTGAATAATATTATTATGGCTGCTATCAAAGGTAATTCGAAAATATTTTTTTGTCACAAATCCGAAATTGCACATAAAATTCATACGTCCTTTGAGCTATATGAAACGAAAAGTCGTATAAATGTTTTTTGTTTCTTATTCCACCAATTAATTGGTAGGCTGACTTATCCTTGGCCTAAAATTAGAATAGAAAAATTAGCCAAAATGGTGTATCTAATTACATTATACCTTTTTGGTACCAAAGTTTAAAAAATTGTTGAATAAAATAATATTTGATTGATAATTCAGTTTTTACTATAAATTTATTTTCAACATAATTGGACCGACATCTATTTTTTTGTGGGCTTCTTTGGCTTCAATTCCTTAATATTTAATAAATTTTTTATTCCTGCATTCGTACTATTATTGAAAATACTGATGATCAAAATAGTAAAATATCATCTCATTACTATTTTTTTTTTAGAGCTTGAAAATAAGTAAAGTATTAATTTTAAAAGAAAACTTTAATATCTACTTATAAATTTCTTAAAAATACTTTTAAAGTAAATTATAGAGTAGGGATACTGTTTTTGGCCACTTCAGAGACAGTTTGGACCCTTGAGAAATTAAAAAAAAAATAATTTGTAAAAGACGCTATGACAAAATAAATTTTCAAAATGTGTTTAAAGATACTTTTAATCCGCTATTAAAATGGTAATTTTATTTTACGCTTTTTCATTCATTAACATATAGTATCGAATATCCAAAAATGGAGCAGTAGCCTCAAATGATACCTCGACCCTACGTTTGTAATCACAATTATACTTACATAAGGCCTACATAATTAAATATTATTTTAATAAGTAAAAATATACTTCCCACATATACATCGGCACATATTTATAACTGTAATCTTTTACATTTTATATTTCAGAATCTGTAAAACAGAAATTTCCAACTACATTTAAACAGTCTTTGTTTGGAATGGCTATAAATAATATGATGACCGAAATGCGCAGAAAAAATAAAATTCCTGCTGATAATCAGGTATAATCTACTTAACTCTACACGGGAAGAAAATTATGGGAAGTTTTCCTATGCATTATGGGAATAGTTCCTATACCAATATGGGAACGGTTCCCATAATATCATAGGAAGTCTTCCTATAATATTATAGGAACTATTCCTATAACTATAGGAACTGCTCCCATGAATTATAGTCATAATTCCTATCCTGGTATAGGAAAAAATTTTTCGAAATTATGGGAACCGTCCCTCTAGTTTTCTTTCCGCGTATGTAAATTCGTCTTAACATATTTTAAATATTGAAACTAAATATAATGTACAAATCTTACTCCAAAAATCAATATATATATATATATATATATAAATATCTTTCCTTACATATGTGCACTAGGGTGCTTCGTTTGAAACGACTATTTTTTTTTTTCGCTCCCATCTCGAAATTTTGTTGGAAGTACTCCAAAAAAAATTTCCTGAGAGTTTGAGCCCTTAAAATTAATATTAAGTACTCGACCACAGCGTGTGAAGATTTCCTATTTAAAATACACGTAAACTTGGGTTTTTATTTTTTAAACTTCTATAACTCCGCGGCATTTTATGATATCATCTCGCCCAAAGTCGGGATTTTTTCAGAATTAAATGTACTACAAAAGTGCCTAGTGTCGCGAAGTCGTAACTCATTCGGGTGGGGTAGTACGGACTGCTAAACCGAACTTTTTCATAGAATTCTTATTTTTTTCTTAGTATCTCATAATCAACAAGAACTACAGAAAAATTGTAGAAAAAGATTTTATAGAAAATTTATTTTTCTACAAAAAAGGTCCTTAGCACCGAATCACTCAGGTTTATATTTTCTGAGATATTAATTATTGAAGCTTAAGTAGCATTGAATTCCTATATAATGTCAAATCAAATCTTAGAAAATTTTTTTTTTTTATTTGACTAATATCTCAGAAAATATCAATCTGAGTGATTCGGTGCTGAGGACCTTTTTTGTAAAAAATTAAATTTCCTATAAAATTGTCTCTTGCATTTTTTCTGTAGGTCTTATTGTTTATGAGATAATGAGAGAAAAAACAAGAATTCTATGGTAAAATTCGGTTTAGCGGTCCGTACTACCGCACCCGTATGAGTTACGACTTTGCGACACTGGGCACTTTTGTAGTACATTTAATTCTGAAAAAATCCCGACTTTGGGCGAGATCCCAGGTAGGAATCACCAAGGCTGACAATAGGCCGAGCCTTGTCCCTGTTGTCACTTGCCAAGCTTCGGCAGCTGACCATTGGCCCAAGCCTCGGCCAGGGCTTGATCCAATGGTTTGATTACGTTAAGCCAAGTCTTGGCAGCTAATCATTGGCCTAATTCTAGGCCGAGGCTTGGTCCATTGGTTTCATTAAATTAAGCCGAGCCTTGGGTAGTGACCATTGGCCTGAGCCTCGGCCAGAGCTAGGCCCGATAGTTTAATTTTTGTCAAATTGAGCCTTGGCTGCTGACCATTGGCCCAAGGATCGGCCGAGGCTGGGTCCGATAGTTTAATTTTTGTCAAGCTGAGCCTTGGCAGCTGACCATTGGCCAATGCCTCAGCCTGGGTTAAATTATTATTTAATAGTAAAATTATCAACTTTACATGTATCTATGTATATGTATATAGAGAAGACCAGGGCATAACCGTCTACCGAGTATACGATTAATATCGATAATTTTCATTTAATTAGTTATTGCTATGTAGAAAACTTTAGTTAACATGAAATTTTTATTTTTGGCGGGCAAAATGGGGTACCCTTTAAAAAAGTTGAAAAAAAAAATTTTTGAAATTTGATCAACTTTCATTAAATTCAAAATTTTTGTATATAATATACATAAAGAAAAATTACATTTCACATCATTGGTTTAATAAATTGTTTCTCTTCGATTATCTTACTTACTAATTTTTTTATTTAATAAAAAAAAACAATTCTATACTTTTTATTTGTCATTATTATGAACCCAAGTAACGTGATTTTTGATTTTTCAGATTACAGATTATTTTGCATTATTTCAAAAATTTTATCAATTAAAAAATAAAATATTATTTTCGAATATTTTTAGTGGCCGAATTTGCCCCGGCTATGGAGAATCATCCGAAAAATGGATTAATATATTAAATTTTTTTTAATTTGACGATAAAAATATGAATCATTTTTTCAGAATTTTCGGATGGTCCATTTTGCCCCAGGTGTCATGCGTAGGCCTAAAAATGCATCAGACAATTTTAAGTTCATTAAATAAAACTACATTTCACCTCATCTTTACGATCTAATATTTTTGAATTAAATTGTATTTCAATAATTTAACAAGCAAAAAAATCATAATTATCCGGATATCAGATTTAGCACAGTGGATAGCGTCCCAGCCTAGTAATCAGAAGGATCTCAGTTCGAACCCCGGTAGCCCCCAAATAATTTTATTCGTTATTTCCCATTAATTCAGTAATTAGTTAATTACCCTCTAATGTAATGTCGATAAAAGTGTGATCAAACTTTTTTTTAATTATATTTATTAATGTAAATAACAATATTTTAGATCGAGCATTGGGTGAGCCTTGGATTTTTTGCTCCCCGAGGTTTGATCGAGGCTTGATTTTTTGTTTCCCAAGCCTTGGCCGAGGCTCAATTTTTCATTTCCTAAGGCTTGGCCGAAGCCTAGTTTTTTTGTTTGCCAAGGCTTGGGGACATTGTTATCATCCTAGGCCTGGGCCAATGCTTAGCCAAGGCTGGTGCCAAGGCTCGGAACTCTGGCATAACGACTGGCCAATGCCTGGTCCGAGCCTTGTCCAATGGTTCCTTCCTACCAGGGACACGTTGTGGTCGAGTACTTAATATTAATTTTAAGGGCTCAAACTCTCAGGGAATTTTTTTTGGAGTACTTCCAATAAAATTTCGGGATGGGAGCGAAAAAAAAAAAATAGTCGTTTCATACGAAGCACCCTAATGTGCACGTTAAAACATTTATAAAGGCATACAAATTTTTTATTAAAGTTTTATGTTCTTTTAAATATTTTAAGTGTAATGTTTTAATAATGTTTTTTTCCTGATTTTAGGAAGAAATAATCCCGTGAAAAATTTGTAGGATTTTCATTTTTTTGTTCATTATCTTTTTTTATATAATATGAAATTGTTAGATTTGAATTAAGAGTTAATAATGATTTATTGTATTTTCAATTAGTTATTGATGTTATTTTATTTTATTTTATTCATGTACGAATAATATGTATTTATTTTTAAGACAAAAATAAAAAAATTACATATGTATTTCTAATTCAAGTAAATATTACATTATTGTTTCTAAGTACAAAACATGTTTTAATCATCGAGAGAAGAAAAATTTACATACATCTATCAAAACGAAGTAAGTCTGCGAATTTTTTCTTAGAAGTTATGAATTTATGTTGAGTTTGAATAATACTGCCAAAGAAATACGTGTAGAATATTCAAAAACCTATATATTTATACTATTTATTCAAAATTGATATATATTTTTTAAATTATATTTTTTATAGTATACTTTTATATAAGTACATATAAATTAATAGAGAAAATATATTTAACTATATTATATGCTATAAATAAAAGAATATGTATACATATACATATATATATATATATATATATATATATATATATATATATATATATATATATATATATATATATATATATATATATATATATATATATATATATAGATTACTTAAATAAAAATTATATATATTCTTTAAATTATATTTTTTTTTATGTTCAGAATATAACATTTTATTATATTTCTCAAAATATATTTTTATATAACTATAGTAAGTATATTAATTTGTATGTTTTAGAGTATATTTTGAAATATTAAAAAATACCAAATAAAATATAAAAAAATATAAATTGGAAAATATATAATTATATAAGAATTCGGCGAAAATAAGTATATTTTTTTTTATATGATACCATATACACAACATTATAAAAAAATCGGTCTGTCGGTTGACCCTGCGGGCCAGCCCCAAAACTTCCCGCTGTTTTCGAGCTCAAGGAAATCGAAAATATTAATGTGACTATATCTTCGAGCTCTTCGAGCTCGAAAATCTAATTGCATGCGATTGTTTTTTTATGAGTTTTTCAAACTCTAACAAGTTATGCTTTATGCTAAAGTTTAAAAGTTTGAGAATCGAAAATCATTAATGAACAAGCGGTTTTTAAATTTTAATTCCCGATTATGCTAAATAAAATAAATATGTTGATGCAGAAATCAATGTCAGTGATCAAAATCAAGATTTGAATGAGTTTTGGCTTAGGTCAGAGCAATAATATATAAAATATACGAGAAATTTATTAAAACCTGTGTTTTTTCAATTGTTTCGTTGATAATATGGTTTTAACTGAAGAACAAGTTTGACGGCATTATACGATGATCAAAAGAGACCACTAAGAGAAAAAGTTTGTAAGAATTTAGACACATTTTAGTACAGTACATTTTGATTTATCTGGAAAAAATAACATAGAATGTTATTTTTTTAACTTTTCAACACTGATATCTTTTGAACTAATAAACCAATTTTGACGTTTGAGGTAGCAATAGGCGCGTTTCATTGAATTCTAGAGCTGATTAAAATTTGAAAGCGATCGATTCAGCCGTCTTGAAGATATTTGAAAAAAACCGTTTTTTACCATTTCTTTCTCCAACGATATCTCTCGAACAAATAAACCGATTGAGATGTTTAAGGCGGCATTCGACGCGTTTTATTGAGTTCTAGAGCTGATTAGATTTCGAAGTCGATCGTTCAATTCGTTTCTGAGAAATCAATAAAAAACTAAAAAAAAAAATTTTTTTTTTTTTCGGAATTCGCCAATATTTTCGAGTCTACTTGATCAAACGATCTGAAATTTTCAGGAAAGTTGACGGCCAACAAGCTCTTTCAATCGCCGCCTTAAACATCCAAATCGATTCATTAGTTAAAAAGTTATAGACCATTCACACACATACATACATACAGACACTCGGACATCATTCTGAAAATACACTGATAGAAAAAATATCTCGATTCAAGGAAAATTTTTTCTTCGAAATGTGGTTCTTGTTTTAAAATTTTTAATTGTTTTAATTTAAGAAATAAGTTTTTGAACCAAAAAATTGAATTTCTCGAATAGAGAAAAAAAATTCTTCGTTTGAGAATTTTATTCTTCGATGAAGCCTTTATTGTTTTGAAACAAAATCTGACATATTTGGCTTAAGAATTTCTTGCTCTTGGATTGAGATAGGCAAAATGTAGGTTTAAGACATTACCGACTTGTTTCGAGAATGGCGCGATTTTTAAATCAAGATCTTAATTTACTCAGCTTGAAAAAAAACTTTTTTTTTTATTTTAAAAATAAAAAATTTCAAAGTGATTTTTTAGGACTCCATTGATTTACTTCAGATATGTTAAAATAGAAATTTATTTCAAAAAAAGTTTTTTTTTTCATTACTTTGAAAACATCTTCCATCAAGAAATTATTACTTGAACCAAAAATTGAAAGTTCTTATAATAACAATACGACATTTTTAGCTGAAGAGACAAGTGGTCTTGCTTAAAGAATTCAATAGTATCGATTGAAGATAATTTAGTTTCGGGTCAAGACACGAGAGTTATCCATCAAAGATACAAAATCTCTAGAGCCAAGAAAATCTAAATCAAGACAAGAATTTCTTGAAGCAAGACAATTGCTTTTCTTCAGAAATAAATTCTTGGCTCAAGAAAATATTTCTTAAGCTAAGATAAAATTTCTATCAGTGTAGTCAGAATAGCTTCCTAGGACCTCAAAACGTCGACATTTGATGAAAACTCGATTTTCGAAAATCGGGGTGAAAACAATAACTTCCCGAAATTTATGAAAATCATCGATTTTCTAAGCGGGAAGTTAAAAATGTAAGATGAATATAATTTACCATATATTTTTTCAATATATGATATTTTCATGCGGGTATAATTTGTATATAATCACATAATGTTTTCGTATAGATTATATATAATTATATACAATTTTATATAATTGTATACAAATATATACATTTGTATATAATTTTATTATTGTTTTTTGCATTTTTATATGTTATTATATACGATTGTGTATAATTATATATAACTATATAAAAATTTGATATAATTATGCATCACCTCTATCCAATTGTATATAATTCATATATAACTGTATACAGATTAGGGTGCTTTTTATTTTTCGAACATTTTTTTTTTTTCTCGGCCCATATGAAAATTTTATTGTAGGCGACAAAAAAAAAATTTCCTGAAAATTTTAGCCCTAGATTTTAATTTTAAGAGGTCGCTATCTATTTTTAAAGTTTTCCCATTTAAAAAGCATGGGAACAATATCACATTTTTTTATAAAAATTCCTACCAAGGCAGTTTTTGAGCAATTCACTCGTTTTTGGGCTCGTTTCATAGGGCTTGTAGTCCTCTTTAAAATTGATTTTAGTAACATAGATGCATTTACAACAGTTCATAAGTTATGAGACTTCAAACTTCAGAAATTTTTATTTTTACCAAAAAATAATAATTAATGGCTATGATTATTCCAGCTATCAACTTTCTAGGAAAAATGACATACAACTTTTGTAGTGTGTTAAATACTCTGAAAGAAATACCCAAAAAATTCGATATTATCAACGTTATTGTTAATTTTTTTTAACTTTTCTCTCTTAAAGGGTTTTAGAATTATTTAATTTTAATTTTATTCTCGTGACAAATTGAACTTTTGTACTTATCCTTTTTTTTGGTATTTAATTAATCGAGCTTCATTAATTTTTATGTAGTTCTATGATTTAACGTATCGATCGAAGCGCCGATAGTTTTCGACGGTCTAAAATCTCAGTCTTTATGACTGAAATTGAATTACAAGTCACAAATCTATTATCAGTTTTTTAACTTCCCGCTTAGAAAATCAATGATTTTCAAAAATTTCGGGAAGTTATTGTTTTCACCCCGATTTTCGAAAATCGAGTTTTCATCAAATGTCGACGTTTTGAGGTCCTAGGAAGATATTCTGACTATTTTCAGAATAATGTCCGAGTGTCTGTATGTATGTATGTGTGTGTGTGTGTGTGTGTGTGTGTGTGTGTGTGTGTGTGTGTGTGTGTGTGTGTGTGTGTATGTGAATAGTCTATAACTTTTTAACTAATGAATCGATTTGGATGTTTAAGGCGGCGATTGAAAGAGCTTGTTAGCCGTCAACTTTCCTGGAAATTTCAGATCGTTCGATCAAGTAGACTCGAAAATATTGGCGAATTACGAAAAAAAAAAAATTTTTTTTTTCAGTTTTTTATTGATTTCTTAGAAACGAATTGAACGATCGACTTCGAAATTTAATCAGCTCTAGAACTCAATAAAACGCGCCGAATGCCGCCTTAAACATCTCAATCGGTTTATTTGTTCGGGAGATATCGTTGGAAAAAGAAATGGTAAAAAACGGTTTTTTTTTAAATATCTTCAAGACGGCTGAATCGATCGCTTTCAAATTTTAATCAGCTCTAGAATTCAATAAAACGCGCCTATTGCCACCTCAAACGTCAAAATTGGTTAATTAGTTCAAAAGATATCAGTGTTGAAAAGTTAAAAAAATAACATTCTATGTTATTTTTTCCAGATGAATCAAAATGTACTGTACACTGTAAAAAAAGATTCCTGACATCAAACCAGATTCGTTTGGCTCAAGTACTCCGTGCGTTTGGATACAGCCAAGCGCGTCAAGCGATTAAGTCTACCGCCTTCTACGTTTGACAGTATGTTTTGCTCCAACTGAGAGTTTCTTAAGGGAAGGTACCAAGTCGTTCGAACTAACTCTACAGTATTTGATACAACTCAGTCACTTGTTTCATTTAAAAAAAAATAGAAATTAGTTCAAGTCATTAATGCTATTGATACATTAATGATTTTCGTTTTATATAAAATAATTAAAAATTCCACTCAAAGTAAATTGTGAGGTGATTGAAGGTATGAATTTTCAGTTAAGTCAAAATTTTATTCAAGCAAATGAATTTTAGTGTTGAAAGTAATACCTTTTTAGGTTCTTATAAACTGCCCAGGCAATTGATTCAATAAAAAATCGAGTTATTTCAAATGGCTGTTTTGGATTGATCCAAAAAAAACACAAATCTGTATCAAATAAATATTGTCTTTAATTATCTCATTAATAATTCATTAAAAAATAATTTTTTTTTTCTTATGTATTTATTTATTTTTGATTTTATTTTATTTTCATTATTATTTTTTTTTTTTATTAAGTATTGGGACAGCTACATTATATTATTTTATATTACATCAATTATACTTCACTAATCATCCTAACATACTCACAGTTTTTAGTGAAAAATTAAATAATTTTAATTTTGCCATCCGGAGGATTCGAACCCAGCACCTTACGTGCGAGAGTCAGACCCTTTACCGTTACGCTACAGAACCAGTGGGAAAGTTTTAGTTTAGTTGTGCTTCTAGTACTTTGTTTTCATATTGAATGGATATACACAGTCAATTGCTCAAACATTGATCTAAACGAGATAAATATGTGACTCTTTTTATAAATACATTTTTTTATCAAATCGATAATGTAAAGACTTTCATTCAAATATAGTTCGATATTTTGTAACGAATATATTTATATTCTTGTCGAGTATTTTTCAGTTCTAATGTGAGTGCGTGAAATTATTCCCTTAACCTCATCGGATTCTCGCTCCAAGAAACTAGTCGGTTGACACGACACGTTCGGTATTATAGGAAACTTCTTTTGTTTCATTGAAATATGTAAAGCTGTCAAACGAAACGTTTCAAGAGTTTCAGTTAAATTTCTAAAAATTAAAAAGTTTGCTTCAACAAGTTTTTATGTTTAAATCAAGTACATCCAAACTTTAATTAAAATATATTTTACTATTCAATCAAATATTAGTTTAATTACGGTCAAATTTAAAAACTTTAACATAAACGCCCGTGAAAAATGAATCATACATGGCCATGCATGGCCATATATGGTTCATGTATGGAGCATACATGGCCATGCATGGAGCATACATGGTCATACATGAATCATGCAAGGCCATGTATGGCCATGCATGGACATGTACGACTATATATGGCAGTGATTAATTGAACATACATGGCCATGCATGGCCGTATATGGTTCATGCATGGAGCATACATGGTCATACATGAATCATACAAGGCCATGTATGAACATGTATGACTATATATGTCAGTGATTAATTGAACATACATGGCCATGTATGGCCGTATATGGTTCATGCATGGAGCATACATGGCCATGCATGGAGCATACATGGTCATACATGAATCATACAAGGCCATGTATGGCCATGCATGGACATGTATGACTATATATGTCAGTGATTAATTGAACATATATGGCCATGCATGGCCGTATATGGTTCATACATGGCCATACATAGGCATACGAACTTTTTGAATACAGTCATGCATGGCCATATATGAATCATACAAGGCCATGTATGGCCATGCATGGTCATACATAGTCATGGATGACTATATATTAGACTGCTTTTTTTAGCGACTATTTTTTTTTTCGCTCCCATCCCGAAATTTTGTTGGAAATACCCTCCAAAAAACTCCCTGAGCGTTTAAGGCCTTGATATTAATATAAAGTACTTTCCCAGAGCAGGCGAAGATTTCCCATTCAAAATACACGTAAACTTGGGTTTTTATGTTTTAAACTTCTGTAACTCGGCGGCATTTTATGACATCATCTCGCCCAAAGTCAGGATTTTCTCAGAATTGAATGCTCTTCAAAAGTACCCATTATCGCGAAGTCGTAACTCATACGAGTAGGGTAGTGGGGACCGCTAAACAAAATTTTTTCATAGAATTCTTGTTTCTTCTCTCATTATCTCATAAACAACAAGACCTACAGAAAAAAATATAAATAACAATTCTATAGAAAATTCAATTTTCTACAAAAAAGGTCCTTAGCACTAAATCACTACGATCGATATTTTCTGAGATATTAATTATTGAAGTTTACGTAGCATTGAATTCCCATAAAATGTCGAATCAAATCTTAGAAAATACTGAATTTTTATTTGACTAATATCTCAGAAAATATCGATTTGAGTGATTCGGTGCTAGGGACCTTTTTTGTAGGAAATTAAATTTCCTATAAAATTGTCATTCACATTTTTTTTGTAGGTCTTGTTGTTTATAAGATAATGGAAGAAAAAAAATTAAAAAAGTTCGTATGCCTATGTATGGCCATATATGCTCCATGTATGGCCATATATGCTCCATGTATGACCATGTATGAACCATATGCGGCCATGCATGGCCATATATTTCCAACTAATCACTGACATATATAACTATACATGACCATGCATGACCATACATGGCCTTGTATGATTCATATATGGCCATGCATGGCCATGTATGATTCATTTTTCACGGATATAAAAAATTTGAGCTGACTTTACAATTACTTATAAACAGAATGTTGTAGTGAAAAAAAATAGAAAATTTTTTTGATATCACTAACAGCATATTGATGATTATATTTTGCTTTTTCGAAAGTGATTATATCCTTTCAATCTTACGTAGCACAAGTAAACTTCGTTGTAACTGTCGGTCGCATAGCTTAGTCGACAAAGCGTCGGTCTCTCGTACGGAAGGTCCCGGGTTCGAATCCTACTAAAGCGGGTGGTGTTATTAATAAGTCTAGCGTTTTTTCTCTGAATTAAAAATTTCCAATTCGATTAGGAATTCAATTATTCGCATATCTGATAATCTCTGCGTCGCCAAAATAATTAAAAAAAAAAAAAGAAAATTAAAAAAATTTTTTTTTTATTTAGTTAAAATTTCGATACCTAGTCATATCAAGTCATGTATGGCCGTATCAAGCTATGTATAGTCATACATGGCCATGCATGGTCATACATGGCCATGCATGGTCATACATGGTCATATATGGCCATACATGGCCATGTCTGGCCAATTTACATGCATGGCCATGCATGGAGCATTCATGCATGGCCATGTATGATTCATTTTTCACGGGCGCTTGAGCAATTTCTCATAATCGACTAGAGATTTTAATTCAATAAAAATGATTTTCTTGAGACAAATTAGTTTTTGTTGCTTCAAACGAATTTGGTTTCACTGAAGAGGAAATTCGTCAAACTCCTAGGGAGTTTGATGTCAGTACCTTATTTTTTACAGTGTACTAAAATGTGTCTAAAATCTCACAAACTTTTTCTCTTTATGGTCTCTTTTGATCATCGTATAATGCCGTTAAACTTGTTCTTTTGTTTAAACCATATTATAAACGGAAAAAATTGAAAAAACACCGTTTTTAATGAATTTCTCCGATATTTTATATATTATTGCTCTGGCCTAAGCCAAAACTCATTCGAATCTTGATTTTGATCACTGACATTGATTTCTGCATCAACATATATATTTTATTTCACATAATCGGGAGTTAATATTTAAAAACCGCTTGTCCATTAATGATTTTCGATTCTTAAACTTTTAAACTTTAGCATACAGCATATCTTGTTAGAGTTTGAAAAACTCATAAAAAAACAATCGCATGCAATTAGATTTTCGAGCTCGAAAATATAGTCTCATTAATATTTTCGATTTCCTTGAGCTCGAAAACAGCGGGAAGTTTTGGGGCTGGCCCGCAGGGTCTACCGACAGACCGATTTTTTAATATTATTTTATTTTTTAATCATAAAACTACATAAAAATTGATAAAGCTCGATTAATTTAATACCAAAAAAAAGGATAAGTACAAAAGTTCAATTTGTCACGAGAATAAAATTAAAATTAAATAATTCTAAAACCCTTTAAGAGAGAAAAGTTAAAAAAAATAAACAATAACGTTGATAATATTGAATTCTTTTGGGTATTTCTTTCAGAGTATTTTACACACTACAAAAGTTGTATGTCATTTTTTCTAGAAAGTTGATAGCTGGAATAATAATAGCCATTAATTATTATTTTTTGGTAAAAATAAAAATTTCTGAAGTTTGAAGTCTCATAACTTATGAACTGTTGTAAATGCATCTATGTCACTAAAATCAATTTTAAAGAGGACTACAAGCCCTATGAAACGAGCCCAAAAACGAGTGAATTGCTCAAAAACTGCCTGTAGTCTAGTCGAGAAGATGAAAACCTGCGAAAAATAGTTACAAGTCTCCTAAAAATATGGTTGATGGCTTAAACGATCCGGAATGGCGTCCAGAAAAAGGCGTTTTTTGGATTTTTTTAGCTAAAGAAAATTACAATTGTTATTACCAAAAAACCGTTAAAAAAATTAGACGTCCAGCTTTTTGGCAAAATCTCAAAAAGTATAAGTGATAGCTCAAATATTAAAAAAGTTTCTGAAAGAGCAGAAAATTTTAGTAAAAAAGTTCTCGACTCCCCGAATTGTAGCTCCAATATTTATAATTTTTATTGAACGTTGAAAATTGGCTTTTGCGCGGCAGTTGAGGCATGCGCGCGCCGCCGCTCTAGTGAGCGTAGTTGTTAAATAATTTTTTTATGCAATTTAATATTAATTAAAAAATTTGATAAAATTCTGGTGTCATCTAGACACTCCAAAGAATACGATTCCGTGGTATTAAAAGATGTATCACCATTTTTCAAAAAGTTATTCGATTGTTAATTAACATTTCTTTTACGGGTTTGTGTTGTGATAAAAGGCGGTGTAAAAGTTTAAATAATTAATCTATAAATTTTTTGTTTCTTGGAGCCCTCTTTATAAACATACTCAACAAGATGACGTGAAAAAAGTTTATAAAATATTTTTATTTCATTAGTTATTAATTTTTAAAGTAAGAAAAAAATTAAAAATTTAAATAATGTATGTTAAATAATTTTTTTCTTTGAATCTTAAGCTATTACTGATTTCATGTCCTTGTTAAGCATTATATAATTATTCTTTAAATTTTTTCATGCCATTTGTTTATAAAGTTTTTATAAACAAATGGATTAATTAAATATTTTTGAAAAATTTTTTTTCACCATATTGTTTGCGTATGAAAATAATGATTTCTAAAAAAAAATTTTTTTCTTAAAAACAATATCTTATTGTTTATAATCGTTTTTTTCATATTTTTATTATTTAAATAAATAATTAAGGAACCGTTTGTTTCTTAAAAATCATAATTTGCATTTCTAAATATAATGGCAAAAAAAAATTTTGTTTTGTCAACAATTTATTTATTTATTGATTAAACAATTTGTTATAAACAGTTTTTTTTTTCATTGTAATTTTTTGCTTGAACATAAAAAAGTGACAAAAACAGCAACCTGCAACAATATGGTCAAAAAAATTTTTTTCGATTTTTTAAAAAACTTTTGGATTTTGTAGCACGACAGTGTCCAAGCACTGACTCGATTTGTCAACAAACGAATTGCTGTAACTTTGCAATTATTGCAGATACAGTTTTCAACCTTCAAGTCGTTTTTATACAGTATTAGTTAAGCTTTCTTATCAATCTTTAACCTAACGTTTATCTGCTATAGTTCTCTAACTACACGCATTTATTCATAAAAATTAGTATTTGTTATTTCTTACAATGCTTATATCTCATGAACAAATAATGTTATGACAAATATGCTTATGAACTTTTTTGTTACCTGATTATTAAACTATTCGTATATTTTTTTTATATTTTTAACCTTATTTGAATATGAGATTTTTAAATTTATTTAAATTATTGGCTGGTTTCACTCTTATTTTTTTTTGGAAACAAATCGAAAGCAGAAGATTGGGGATAAATCGTGAGAATAATAAGCAACATTCATCAGAAAAATGATTCTCATTATTCATAGATATGAAGTTTTCATTTGGAAAACATCAAATAGTTAATAATTTCAAACCAACAACCATATTCTATACTTCAATAAGAATAATAATAAATTAAATTGTGAGGTTGACTTAAACAATATAATAAACAGTAAAAATTGATAGTTTCAATCGCTATGTAATTTGGACATTAAAAAAATAAGAGTAAAAATAGAAAATAATTTAAATAAATTTAAAAATCTCATATTCAAATAAGGTTAAAAATATAAAAAAAATATACGAATAGTTTAATAATCAGGTAACAAAAAAGTTCATAAGCATATTTGTCATAACATTATTTGTTCATGAGATATAAGCATTGTAAGAAATAACAAATACTAATTTTTATGAATAAATGCGTGTAGTTAGAGAACTATAGCAGATAAACGTTAGGTTAAAGATTGATAAGAAAGCTTAACTAATACTGTATAAAAACGACTTGAAGGTTGAAAACTGTATCTGCAATAATTGCAAA
This sequence comes from Microplitis manilae, assembly GCA_030273425.1. Classification (NCBI taxonomy): domain Eukaryota; kingdom Metazoa; phylum Arthropoda; class Insecta; order Hymenoptera; family Braconidae; genus Microplitis; species Microplitis manilae. Next base: position 11,486,908 of record CP092727.1, on the reverse strand, counting down.
GTTACAGCAATTCGTTTGTTGACAAATCGAGTCAGTGCTTGGACACTGTCGTGCTACAAAATCCAAAAGTTTTTTAAAAAATCGAAAAAAATTTTTTTGACCATATTGTTGCAGGTTGCTGTTTTTGTCACTTTTTTATGTTCAAGCAAAAAATTACAATGAAAAAAAAACTGTTTATAACAAATTGTTTAATCACTAAATAAATAAATTGTTGACAAAACAAAATTTTTTTTTTGCCATTATATTTAGAAATGCAAATTATGATTTTTAAGAAACAAACGGTTCCTTAATTATTTATTTAAATAATAAAAATATGAAAAAAACGATTATAAGCAATAAGATATTGTTTTTAAGAAAAAATTTTTTTTTTAAAAATCATTATTTTCATACGCAAACAATATGGTGAAAAAAAATTTTTCAAAAAAATTTAATTAATCCACTTGTTTATAAAAACTTTATTAACAAATGGCATGAAAAAATTTAAAGAATAATTATATAATGCTTAACAAGGACATGAAATCAGTAATAGCTTAAGATTCAAAGAAAAAAATTATTTAACATACATTATTTAAATTTTTAATTTTTTTCTTACTTTAAAAATTAATAACTAATGAAATAAAAATATTTTATAAACTTTTTTCACGTCATCTTGTTGAGTATGTTTATAAAGAGGGCTCCAAGAAACAAAAAATTTATAGATTAATTATTTAAACTTTTACACCGCCTTTTATCACAACACAAACCCGTAAAAGAAATGTTAATTGACAATCGAATAACTTTTTGAAAAATGGTGATACAACTTTTAATACCACGGAATCGTATTCTTTGAAGTGTCTAGATGACACCAGAATTTTCTCAAATTTTTTAATTAATATTAAATTGCATAAAAAAATTATTTAACAACTACGCTCACTAGAGCGGCGGCGCGCGCATGCCTCAACTGCCGCGCAAAAGCCAATTTTTAACGTTCAATAAAAATTATAAATATTGGAGCTACAATTCGGGGAGTCGAGAACTTTTTTACTAAAATTTTCTGCTCTTTCAGAAACTTTTTTAATATTTGAGCTATCACTTATACTTTTTGAGATTTTGCCAAAAAGCTGGACGTCTAATTTTTTTAACGGTTTTTTGTTATTAACAATTGTAATTTTCTTTTGCTAAAAAAATCCGAAAAACGCCTTTTTCTGGACGCCATTCCGGATCGTTTAAGCCATCAACCATATTTTTAGGAGATTTGTAACTATTTTTCGCAGGTTTTTATCTTCTCGACTAGACTACTGGGTAGGAATTTTTATAAAAAAATGTGATATCGTTCCTATGCTTTTTAAATGGGAAAACTTTAAAAATAGATAGCGACCTCTTAAAATAAAAATCTAGGGCTAAAATTTTCAGGAAATTTTTTTTTTGTCGCCTACAATAAAATTTTCATATGGGCCAAGAAAAAAAAAATGTTCGAAAAATAAAAAGCACCCTAATACAGATATATAAAATCTTTTTTCATCAGGTAAATAAATTTTTTATACAATTCACTTGTTTATTAATAATTTTATTTTTAATTTCTTATTTTATATTGATTCGAATTGTTGTCAATTTAAGAACAAATTTGAAAGTGTGGCAATAATTTATTTTTTTTTATTTTTGGTTATCATAGGTTATTCTTATCTGTTTTCTCAATTGAAATTAATTATCAAGGATGATGTTGAATCGTGTCACTATTCAAACTCGATTATTGAAAAAAATAAACACAAATTTTACTAACTGAAAATGTAAAATTTACAGTTCATAGTGGGAATATCGTTATTTTGAGAAACAAGTTTTAAAAATTTTAACGTAAAACTTGATAAGAAAAACTGCAAGTTTTGAAGCATATCGGATGATACTTCGATAATTTTAAACAAATAATACAGTGTGAGAAAGTAAACTTAATAGATTTTTAAACGATAACATTTCATAGTTAAAATGTAAAACTTACTGCGCGGCGTCAAATTGTAACTTTTACAGTTTCGTTTATGAAACGCAACTGCCCAGAAAGGAAAGTACCACGGGCCCAGGCTTGGCCCAGTCTTGCCCCAACTTTGTAGAACCTTGGGCCATGCTTGTAAGCCAGTCTTGGCCCAGTTTTGGTTGAAGTCTGGGATGATAATCTCGGGCCAAGCCTGGTTGCCAGGTCTGGCCCATGCTTGGTTGCCAGGCCTGGCCCAGGCTTCTTGCCAGGCTTGGCCCAGGCTTCGAGGAAACGAATAAATTTAATATAAAAAAATTTTATTATTATTAACCTCGTAGAGTTTATGATCATTAACGTTTAAATTATCTAAGGGAGGTAAATGATGTGATAAAAACTCGGTGAAAATTCTGCTGGGCTCTGGGCGCGAACTGCCGTCCTTCTGATTGCTAGGCCCGAACGGTAGCTACTGGACGAACCTACCAATGTTGAACAGATACATTTATATGATCTACTTATTAAACGTCCAAGGCTGGGTTGCCCAGTCTTGGCCCAAGCCCGGGTAATCATTGGGTCGGCCAAGGCTAGGTTACCCAGTCCTGGCCCAAGTCTGGCTTGCCATTGGATGGCCAAGGCTGGGTTACCCAGTCCTGGCCCAAGCCCGGGTAATCATTGTAATGACCAAGGCTAGGTCACCCAGTCTTAGCCCAAGCATGGGTTGCCATTGAATGGCCAAGGCTGGGTTACCCAGTCCTGGCCCAAGCCCGGGCCAATAGAGGTGAGCCAAAGCTAGGTTCCCCAGTGCTGGGCCAAGGAGGGCCCCGTTGTTCAACTCTGGCAGCTCCTGCATGGGTGCGTTACTATTTGAAAATGTAATAAATGCTCGTTCGAACAGCAATTATTCCTGTTTTCTTTTTTCCGTGCGAATACAACTATTCAATTCAAAATTCGAATTTCCGAATCGTACGAAGTTTCGAATCATTTGAAAATTTTTGAACAATTCGAAACTTTTTAAATAATTCAAATCTTTTCATATTATTCGTCAATTTTAGATTTATCCAAAAATGTTTGAACTATTTGTAATTTTTTAAATTACTCGACTCAAATTGAGAAAATTCTGATCAGCTTGCAAATATTCAATTTTCATTTAATGGGCAGCTTAGTTTTTAAAATAATAGAAAATAAATTTTTCGTAGATTTGTGTCAAAACGCTATTTACCTCTCACAAAATTGAATTATTGAAAAAATTATTTCAATTTTATGAGTCGTTCAAAAAATTTTTCAACTGTGTATCTAATAACTATTTAAATTTACATATTTTATTGGGAAATATTAAATAGAAATTTTAGTTTTGATTTCTGAATTTTTCGCATTAAATAAATTAGAATTTTGATCTTACGATTTACTGAAGGTGCACCTCTTGTAACACGTGTTTGGGCAAGATTCTGGAATAAGTATCTTGAGTATATAGCTCGATTATGAATTTTAATGGATAATTAATTGAAATGATGTTGCAAAAATAGAGTGTCTAAAAAATATAATACGGTTCGAGATATATCTCTTGTCTTCAGTTTGTGGCATGTTATTTTCAAATACTTACAAAAACTATCTATCGTCGTAATGTGAAAAATATGACAATTTTTAAAGTTATCTTGTATCGATTCAAACAGTTACTTCGTCTCATTCAACAAAGCTTTTGCATTAAATACGAAGGAGGAACATTTATCAACCAATAAGAAACACGCCATCTATGGGGCGGAGTTATGCGCGTTCCGCCCTTGAAATATTTGACCAAAGTTATAGTTGCGCATGAAAAAATATCTGGTGCTTATTTAGTACAAAGTAGACACAGATTACGTATATTTTGATCCGTTCTGGTCGTCTTATTTCTTCAGTAGCAAATAATTATTATAAATTGACTCGATAATATAGTTTAGAATATACTCCTTTTAGCATTATTTTATCAAAGTTATATAATTAACATTTTTTATGTGTTTTTTAAGTGTCCTGTGTTACATGGAGTGTACGGTGAATTAAGTTAGAAAGCCATTATATTAAAGAGTTGAAGAGAAGTAGGAATACGCAATTTTAAAACTTTGAAATCGAAATGGACTTATCATAATAAAGTTATAAATCGTGATTTCAAAAATGAAGTGTAATCAATATTTTAGATTTTCAATAAAGCATAATAATAACTCATAATATTGGATTCTATAATGGTTGAACATTATCCCATCATTCTTAAACAGTCTACAAAACAACGAGATTCAAATCATCTCATATCCATAGAATCAACGATGCCTTTTCGTTCAACAAATAACATTAATAACGGTATTCAAGGTTATCATTTATAAATAGCCAATCATTCATAATTAAAGTATATTTTATTTATAAATCTAAAGATCGATTTATGTAATTTACGGTTATACGAATCACAATAATAATTCTCTAGTAATAGTTGGGAAACTCAAAATAAATGAAAATATTGATAAAATACACTGTAAAAAATAAGGTACTGACATCAAACTCCCGAAGAGTTTGACGAATTTCCTCTTCTGTAAAACCAAATTCGTTTGAAGCAACAAAAACTAATTTGTCTCAAGAAAATCATTTTTATTGAATTAAAATCTCTAGTCGATTATGAGAAATTGCTCAAGCGTTTATGTTAAAGTTTTTAAATTTGACCGTAATTAAACTAATATTTGATTGAATAGTAAAATATATTTTAATTAAAGTTTGGATGTACTTGATTTAAACATAAAAACTTGTTGAAGCAAACTTTTTAATTTTTAGAAATTTAACTGAAACTCTTAAAACGTTTCGTTTGACAGCTTTACATATTTTAATGAAACAAAAGAAATTTCTTATAATACCGAACGTGTCGTGTCAACCGACTAGTTTCTTGGAGCGAGAATCCGATGAGGTTAAGGGAATAATTTCACGCACTCACATTAGAACTGAAAAATACTCGACAAGAATATAAATATATTCGTTACAAAATATCGAACTATATTTGAATGGAAGTCTTTACATTATCGATTTGATAAAAAAATGTATTTATAAAAAGAGTCACATATTTATCTCGTTTAGATCAATGTTTAAGCAATTGACTGTATATATCCATTCAATATGAAAACAAAGTACTAGAAGCACAACTAAACTAAAACTTTCCCACTGGTTCTGTAGCGTAACGGTAAAGGGTCTGACTCTCGCGCTTAAGGTACTGGGTTCAAATCTTCCGGATGGCAAAATTAAAATTATTTAATTTTTCACTAACAACTGTGAGTATGTTAGGATGATTTGTAAAATATAATTGATGCAATATAATAATATAATGTAGCTGTCCCAATACTTCATAAAAAAAAAAAAAAATAATAATAATGAAAATAAAATAAAATCAAAAATAAATAAATACATAAAAAAAAAAAAATTTTTTTTTAATGAATTATTAATGAGATAATTAAAGACAATATTCATTTGATTCAGATTAGTGTTTTTTTTGGATCAATCCAATACGGCTATTTGAAACAACTCGATTTTTTATTGAATCAATTGCCTGGGCAGTTTCTAAGGACCTAAAAAGGTATTACTTTCAACACTAAAATTCATTTGCTTGAATAAAATTTTGACTTAACTGAAAAATTCATACCTTCAATCACCTCACAATTTACTTTGAGTACACGCTAAGAATTTTATGGTAATGATTCTCATCGAGGATTTTTAATAGTTACCATACTGTATAGTAATTTTAGAATTTTATACAATAATGCTATTAAAAACCATCATATGATGCTAACTATTAATATCCCCGAATAATAATCACTCTCACCAATAATAGTAATCACTCACATCACAGATAGCAACATTTATAATTTTCGGTAACAATGTTTACTATACCGCGATGGTATTAGTTACTATCGCGTATGTAAAAGTCACTTAGCAGCTTTTTAGTTATATACTTAATTATATATATTATTATAAGCGATTATATATATATAAATATCTATATATGTATACATGTATATATACGTACACTGATAGAAAAAATATCTCGATTCAAGAAAAATTTTTTCTTCGAAATGTGGTTCTTGTTTTAAAATTTTTAATTATTTTAATTTAAGAAATAAGTTTTTGAACCAAAAAATTGAATTTCTCGAATAGAGAAAAAAAATTCTTCGTTTGAGAATTTTATTCTTCGATGAAGCCTTTATTGTTTTGAAACAAAATCTGACATATTTGGCTTAAGAATTTCTTGCTCTTGGATTGAGATAGGCAAAATGTAGGTTTAAGACATTACCGACTTGTTTCGAGAATGGCGCGATTTTTAAATCAAGATCTTAATTTACTCAGCTTGAAAAAAAACTTTTTTTTTTATTTTAAAAATAAAAAATTTCAAAGTGATTTTTTAGGACTCCATTGATTTACTTCAGATATGTTAAAATAGAAATTTATTTCAAAAAAAGTTTTTTTTTTTCATTACTTTGAAAACATCTTCCATCAAGAAATTATTACTTGAACCAAAAATTGAAAGTTCTTATAATAACAATACGACATTTTTAGCTGAAGAGACAAGTGGTCTTGCTTAATGAATTCAATAGTATCGATTGAAGATAATTTAGTTTCGGGTCAAGACACGAGAGTTATCCATCAAAGATACAAAATCTCTAGAGCCAAGAAAATCTAAATCAAGACAAGAATTTCTTGAAGCAAGACAATTGCTTTTCTTCAGAAATAAATTCTTGGCTCAAGAAAATATTTCTTAAGCTAAGATAAAATTTCTATCAGTGTATATATATATATATATATATATATATATATATATATGTATATATACGTATATATATATATATATATATATATATATATATATGTATATACATATATATATGTATATATGTATATATATATGTATATGTATATATATATATATACATATATATACATGTATGCATATATAGATTTTTATATATACATATAATTTCTAACCATCAAAATGGAGAAAATTTTTTTTATCTTATTTTTTTTTTTTGTCAAATTCTGAATTTTATAACAATCATTCTCATCGAGGATGATAATACTTGCCATACAAAGTTGTAATGATTACGATCACGAGATAGCAGCTACTACCATCACTCTATTGTGAACAATATCATCGAGTGATTGTAATATTTGTCATGGGATATGTTAATAGCTACTATTTTTGTGATAATGATTATTATACTAGTTTAACACCCATGATGGTAACTATTGCCATCGTGTATTTTAATTAATAACATATTATATTGTGAATCTTACAATAATTATGAGATTAACCGATATCACAAGAAAAAAATTAATTTTACCACCATGAGATAGTAATCATTACCATAAAATTCTTAGCGTGTAAAATTTTTAATTATTTTATATAAAACAAAAATCATTATTGTATCAATAGCATTAATAACTTGAACTAATTTCTATTTTTTTTTAAATGAAACAAGTGACTGAGTTGTATCAAATACTATAGAGTTAGTTCGAACGACTTGGTACCTTCCCTCAAGAAACTCTCAGTTGGAGCAAAACATACTATCAAACGTAGAGGGCGGTAGACTCAATCGCTTGACGCGCTTGGCTGTATCCAAACGCTCGGACTACTTGAGCCAAACGAATCTGGTTTGATGTCAGGAATCTTTTTTTACAGTGTACTTTTCTAAATATTTTAATTTAAAATAAGAAAGGAAACTTGTGTTTAAGTTTTAAAAACTTACGGTTACGTTATCTGTACACAGTTGAAAAATTGGCGTTAAATTTTACACAAATCCCATGTCCCAAACGGTCTACTCAATTTTTGTGTTAATTTAACACATTATAATTGTGTCAAACAATAACTCAGGTTTAGTGTTGAATAGATTGACATAAAAATCTTGTAAATTTGAAATTTTTTTTTATGTAAGCTCTACAAACTTATTGTATTAAATTTAACTTAAGAAGGATGTTAAATCTACGTTCTTTAAATGTAGTTTTAAGAATGTTACCACGTACTAAATGATCACTGACAGAACAAAACGATTTGAGACGATTAAAACTGTTTTAATCGTTTTAAATCGTCATAAATCATCACCCTAGTAGAAATGAAATCGAGTTTTTGTCTGGTAACTGGCCAATTTTACTACACGGAAAGAATTTTCGTATGAATATTGCCATGTTATTTATTCTAAAAATTACTCTAAATCGAGTAATCTTGGGCCATTACGACTTTTTACTTCAAAAATACGAAATTTTACTCTTTCAGTGAGTAAAAATCAATCAGATTAATTTTTACTCATACTTACGAGTAAAAATTACACCTAGCGGCTGTCTAAATAAATTCTTTCTAGTGCAATTATTACTCGTCCGTTATGATAAAAAGTTGATGGTTCAATTTATAAAATTTATATTGAATTACAATAAAAATTACAATGAATAGGCTGAAATTTTTATAAAAAATTAAAAAACCATCTAATTGCCTTAGAATATTAATTAATATAAATATTTTGAAAAAGAATAAAAAAAAAATTTACTCGTATTGTGTTGAAAAAGAAAAGATACAAATTTTTTTTATAATTTTAAAATAAATATTAAGTTATGGAGAGATACAGAGATCGTCTTTCTTTCCAAGCCTACGTTTGTGTGCGTAACATGTCAGTTGTGGTGAGCAAAATAAAAGACATTTAATCGAAGCCGATATTAACCGAAGATTAACGGAGACTACTGAAATATTACTCTGCAGTTTAGAGTAAAAATTACTTCCATAGATTAGAAAATTTATTCTAGTTAAAAGCAGTTTTTCATCAAAAAATTAATGGGTTTAAAAGAATGGTATATTCCCATACAAAGTTTGGAAATCGGCCCTGCATCGGGCCATTACTGGGCCAAGAATGTCGATTAATGGCTCAGCAATGGCAATTTTTATTGGCCGATTAACGGCTTATTGTCAGAATGATAACCTCGGGCCATTAATGGCGCTCGACTATCGGCCGATCAATGGCAGCCAGCAATCAGCCAAGCAAACAAATAAATTAAATTAAAAAAATTTTTATTTTCTTAATTTCCTAATAGAATTCGTAATCATTAACGTTTAAACTATTTAAGTGGGGTAAATGATGTGAAAAAACTCGGTGAAAATTCTGCTGGGCTCTGGGCGCGAACTGCCGTCCTTCTGATTACTGGGTCTGAACGCTGGCTACCGGACGAACCTGCTGATGTTGAGTAGATACTTTTAAATGATCTACTTATTCAATTTGCTGCAACCATTCAGTTTTATGAAATGTAACGAGCAATTTAATTAATATTATCGATTATTTAAAAAAAAAATAATTTCGTACTATTTTTATTATAATTACATGATTTCTTAAAATAAAACTTATTAAATTTAGTTAATTAGTTCTTAAGAACCCACTGGAATTATTTTGCTCTACCACTATTATTAAAAATAATATTTACTTTAAAATATATGTCTTATTAGTAGATTTTATAAAAATCTAACTGTTGTATTTGTCCTCATGACGCAACTTTTCAAAAATTTTAACATTTTCTATCTATCTGAGTCAAGTAGGTTCCAAAAATACTATTAGTGAAAAAGTTTATATATGTATTTATATATATATATATATATATATACGATATAACGCGCGGTTCTCCCACGATAGCGTCCACAATTCTGTACCGATCTTAATGAAATTTTTTTTACATATTCTTTAGCTAAAGAGCTCGGTTCAGTTCGAAGATGAGCTCAATCGGCCGAAAAGTTCAAAAGTTATAGTCGTTTAAAGATTTTTTAATTTTTCAAAAAATTCAACTTTTCTTGATTTATCGTTAAATAACTTTTGATCCTAAACAGATAATCTATTTTTGGTGATTTAATCTTTATGTCCATTCGATTTGCTTTAATTGAGGCTACGTTGCCTACACTGTTGATAATTTTTTCTAGTACTTTGATAAATGTCAAAATTTTCAGAAAAATCGAAAAAACTATTTTTTTTTACTTTCTCATTTAATAACTATCAAGTAATTCATAATAGTTGAATTTTGTTAATATTTTTATGTAGCTTATCAAATGAGATTTATATTGCAGTACTATTTTTTTATATTCAACGAAAATTACCTATTCATTTATTGGAATTTAGCTGTTGCATTCGTTCTTCCATTTTTCAATAAATTCATGTAATCGTTTCAATTCTGATTACAACCGTTTAACACTTTCAAAATCTCAACATTAAAATATGCATAAAGCATTTTTTAAAACTTGACAAGCATAAATATAATTGATCTTATAAGCTTCAGATGAACCTTTAAACGCCACCGTCTGCCTTACCGATTTAAATAATTAAATAAATCATGAAAAATCTACTTCCATTTCGACTGCCGAATGGCCTTTTTTTTTAAATAAATTAATTTTTATAAGTTAAGTTATAAAATTTGCGATTGTTGATTGCAAATAATAACGAATTAAAAAATATTTTAATTGTTAGTTGTAAATAATTTTAATCGGAAAATTAAAATATTTATTAATTAAGACTTAGTTTAATTCAAAAATAACGAATTATTAATTAAAGAAAACTGTAATAATAAGTTATTTGAATAATTAGTAATTGATGAGTAGATTTTTTCATTTAACAAGAATCATTCATGGCCCACTGATACACCAAATAGTGGCCCAACGTTGCAAACCGATAATCGGCCAGTCATAGGTAACCATTTATTGGCCAGTCATAAGGAACCATTCATTAACCAGCCATCGGCAGCGTCGTATGACTGTCGTTTCCAGTACGGGCTCATATTCCGATATGAAACCAGTAATACCATAACATATACATCCAAAAATTTAAATAAATATCACTTCAAATTGATTACGCTATCTTGATGAAAAATTAATCGGTTGCTGGTAATTAACCAAGTTTGGGCCATTACTAATTGCCAATGCTTGGCCGAGCGACTGCAGCCGGACATCGGCCAACCTACGGCATTTTTTCCATTAACGGCAACTTTGTATGGGTTAGGGAGTAAAAATTAATCGCATGGAGTAAAAATTAATAGATTAAGATGAGTTATTCATAATAATTGATTAAATATAAGACTTTTAAAAAATTACTCAATCATAGAGTAAAACCTAGTCAAGCAATGTTGATATTTAAATAAAAAATTTAAATTTAAATAAAAAAATACCAATTATTTGCAACGGTCCAGGATTACTCGAAATTACAGAGTAATTTTTATCAAAAAATTCTTTCCGTGTAGACTTAAACCAGAAACTGGCCAGTCCCGTCCGGCAGAAAGATGACATACAGAGCTCTTGAAGATAACATTTTTCTGATCTGACATCCGAAATAATTATCCCGAAAATAACAGAAAGATATCAGAAAAGCCTCTTACGCGCCATCTGAGGATATCTTTAAGAGCTCATCGGTTAAACGTCAGAAAGATAACTTTTTTTTAGAGATCGTGAAGAAATCAGTTTACGGAGATCATAATGTCATCACTTTTGGGTTTTTCATATTCATGATATATCCCAATTACGAATGGCTGAGAAACGTTGGGATAAATTTTCGCAAGAATGGGATAAAGTTGACTCGTCGAACTTTTAGCAATCGGCAGCCCGTCGATATCAATATTAATGACAATCAAGTCCGGCAGAGTATAATAATCAATAATTCTCAATTGATCACCCGAGACGAAATTTAAAGCCTACATTTATCCCTGTAGTCCGAAATAGAACCGATTTAGAGCACTGTAAGCCGACTTAGCTCCGACATTAGACCTCAGGATCCTACCATTTACTACGAGGTACTATTTTGATCCGCTAAGTCCAACGTTAAAAATTATAACCGACTATTGTCCCCTTGAACCTCGTAATACATTTATACGTTAGATAAGTATTTAAATAACTAGAAAACAAATGCCTTCATCTCTTATTTTATAGATAAGTGGATTAAAGTCAGTCATATATTGACAGTATAACAGCATACATCTTGTGTTCAATAAACTATATCTTGCCGGGTAAAAATAAAACCATCAACGGGAGACTTACCGAAGATCTACCGCATATCTATCGCTCATAGATCTTTAGCAAATCTTCCAGAAGTCCGTTTGGGGAGAAAATATTTTGAATCAATAGATTGAGGGAAGATCTGTCGTAGATCTACGAACGATCTTTAGTAGATCTACTAAAGATTGTCTATATTTATCTATAGATCTCTGCTTAAAAAATTAAAATCGGTCCTCTAGCCTAGAATAAAAATTACAGAACCCGTGTAGACGGTGAAATTGGGCCTCTTACTTGCAATATAAATTTCATTAAATGTTGAAAAACTTAGATTGGGTTTTTGAGATAGGAATAAATAATCCTGCAGATCATTAAGATCCTAAAATTGGGTTTTGAGAGGATATAAATATTCTGACAACTGTTTAAATCCGAATTCGGCTTCCAGCCTGGAATAAAAATTCTAGAGACCTCCGAGACCGTGCCATTGGGCTTCTGGCCTGCAATATAAATTTTAGTAACTGTTGAGAAACTTAAATTAGGGCTTTGAGCTTGAAATTGGGCCTTTAGCCTGCAATGTAAATTCTCGTAACTGTTGAGACTCTTAGCTTGGGCTTTTGAGACTGAAATAAAAATTCTGGAGACACTTGAAACTCTGAAATCAGGCCTCTCGACTCAAATAAAAATTTCGCTGACTATTGCATTTCTGAAATTAGGCCCTGATCCTGAAAAAAAAAAAATTCTAATCACACTTGAGACACTGAAATCGGGCCTCTAGCTTGGAATAATAAGACTGATAACTGATGAAGCTGAAATTAGCCTGAAATTAAAATTCTTGCAACTGTTGACACTTTCTCTGATGTTGGGTCTCTAGACTAACATCCAAATTTTAGTGACTATTGATGACTATTATCTATTATTTAATATTTTTCTTCAGGATTTTGATCACAAATAAAAATTACAATTATAAACTTATTATTGTACATACTTTTTTCTGCATACATTGTATATCTAAAGGAATATTTAAAGTTATAATTTATAACTTTAAATATAACTTATAAATATTTAGAAATGGCTTAGTTTTGAATTCAGAAAGAATTATTTATTGAGAATCAATGCAACATACAGAATCAATAAGAAAAATATAAGTATCATCGTCAAAATTTGTCACAGTATAACAAACGTTTTTCAATTGATCAATGTTAACTACAAATAAGTTCTCTCCGTCGGTTATTTTACATAAATGAACAGAATCAATCATAACATTAGGAAATGTATCAAATGGTGTTGATGTCGTCAATTTATTGATTATCGCATAGTAAGTAGAATGTGCATTGCAGCTTTGGTATCCATTACGACATTGACAAGTACACAATTGTATACATTTTTTTATTATTCCAAAACTATAGTTTCCTCCAACATCAAAATATTTGACAAACATCGAATTTATTGTCCTTTTACGTTGATATAATTCAGATTCGTAAACAATAGGATCTTTTAATAATCTTTGAAATACATAAATTTTTCGAACATCGTCCATCGTGTGATTTGTTGAGAAACGGTCGAGTAATTCATGAGGCGAATTTTCAACTTTCTTGCAATTTCCAATGATAGATGTATTGTGAAATATTTTCAGCAATTTGATATATTTTTATATTTTTTTATGTTTTTGTATCACATATTTGTGTCTGGATATATGACATGTAAGTGATAGTTTTGTCATTTTATTGATTTATAGACGCCTGATGAAGTTGAGAATGTCAACGAAACGTTGCGGATTTTGATATAATTTAAGCATCAAATAAATACTGATCTTCAACAACCTGAACATTCATTGTTATTCCTTATAATTATAACGAATAAAGTTTTTCAAAACTCCGCATTGTTCACAAGTTATTTTTATTTCAATGTCAAGCTCTTAAAATCAATCAGAAATTTAATTTTTTAAGAGCTTGACATTGAAATGCAAATAGCTTGTGAGCAATACGGAGTTTTTAAAAACTTAGTTCATAATTATTTGTCAGGAAAAAAATTATCTACAAAATAGTTCCTACGATATTTTTTGATAAGACTGATACATTCGCCGGAAAAGTAAAGAAATCTCAAAATTTACTATAAATTTGACTTGATGCTTAAATAACTTTTGAACAGTGGGATTTATCAAAAAATGATAAGACACTTTTTTTGTAATGCGTTCAATTTCCTTTAAAAAATTTTTAGGGCATAAAAATCCGTTGATTGGTTTGTGAGTTAGAAAATTCTAAAAAAAAAAAAAATTGTTTCCCGTGTTATTTAAATGGAAAATAGAAAAATGGATTGAGGCAAGCCTTAATATCACTATTGAGAGCCCGGATTGGTACCAAAATTTCTATTTCTAGTTATTCTTTCAATTTTTGGATACCATAAAAAAAAATTGTTGTATTTTTTTAAACACCGTAATACATATATAAGATTTTGTATGATTCCATGATTATGATCATTTGAATTTTAATGACCTATAGATGAAGCATCTTTCGTATTATTTGATCACATCAATGATGCACAGGATATGCTGGAGTTTTTATCTGGTCAATCTTCCTCTTTAATTCAAGATACTCATTTGATTTCTGAAGCTGACCACGACGATTTATATTCAAATGATACTGATGAAGCTTCTTTTCATAGTGCGTCTTCTGAAAACTTTGAAATTGATGAAGAATCTTCTTCTGAGGAGGAATCCTCTTCAGAATCTGATCAAAGTTTTTGTGATGAAGATATATCTAACGAACCTCTTTATCCAGGAGCTCTTATATCTGTTCAAGAAAGCTTGCTCTCGATCCTTTTATTGACCATTCGTCATAAAATTTCTGACGCACTTCTGTCAGATATTCTATTACTCATTAGTAATCACTGTATTGAACCTAACCATTGTTTGACATCGAAGTATAAGTTCAAAAAATATGTCGATCGTTTAAGAATTAATTTCAATCGTCATTTTTATTGGCGTTCGTGTCATTCAACACTATTGTCTGAAAAAAACAGTTGCTTTCAGTGTCAGTGTGTTCCTGATAAAGATTCGAATGCTCCTTATTTCATTTCACTATCTATTCTTGCTCAGCTATCAGCTATGTTTTTACAAGTTGGATTTTATAAATTACTTAATTATCGTTTTACTGAAAGTAAATCTAATGAACAAAACAAAGAAGATATTTACGATGGTGAAGTCTACAAATCTTTTTTGAGTAAAGATCGATTACTTTCTGTCTGCTCAAATATTTCTTTCATGTGGAATACTGACGGCATTTCTCCATTCAAGTCATCAAAATTTAATGTATGGCTTTTTTTTTAAGAATAAACGAGTTACCTTTTCTTGAGCGCATTAAACCAGAGAACACTATCTTAGCAGGTTTGTGGTTTGGCTACGATAAACCGAATGCCAATAAATTTATGGCTACTTTCTATGATGAGCTCAAAGCTTTATCAGAAGGCTTACATTTTAATGTTCCTGGATTAAATCTTCCAATTTTTGTACAAGGTTTTATCATGTGTAAGACCCTTGATTTGCCAGCGAAGGCACAATTTTTAAACATGTCTCCTCACATGGCCAAATATGGATGTCAAAAATGTGACATTGCTAGTGAGAAAGTTAACCACGTTCAGTCATACCGTTTTACCAACTCGTTAACACTTCGAACTACTGAAAAAACTATTAAATATGCTAAAAAGGCAATTAAATTAAAAAACAAAAGAAGTGCAAGGAGTAAAAGGACCTACATTCTTATCGAAAATTTGTTTTGACATTATTAAAACCACCGCAGTTGATTCTATGCACTGTATTGATTTAGGGGTGTGCAAAAAATTACTGTCACTTTTGTTTGATAAAAAGTTTGCAGGCCACAAAGCTTCAATGTACCAATATGTTGATTTAATAAATTCAAGAATTCGTTCTATCCGCCCTCCTTGTCATGTCCTTAGAAAACCGAGATTAATAACTGAGATGAAATACTGGAAAGCATATGAATTTCGTTCCTTTCTTTTTTATTATTGTTTACCTCTTCTTCATGATATCATGGATAAATATTATTTTAAAAATCTCAAATTTTTAGTCTTAGGTGTGACATTGTTACATCAAGAAAGTATTTCCGATCATATGATAGAACTAGCATCCCGATTAATTACAGAGTTCGTAGGGCGATACGAAGATTTATACGGTTTAAGCCACATGTCTTGTAACCTGCATCATCTGCTTCATCTACCTGATAGCGTTAGAAATTTAGGGCCACTTTGGGCAACATCATGTTATCCTTTTGAAGGTTCAAATGGATTGCTAAAAAAACTTATTCATGGGACACGATACGTTCAGCTTCAAATTTCGTCAGCTATTACTATTTTTATGAATATGACTTGTGAAAAATTTAGAACATTTTTACCAGGTTCAAAGATAGCTTTGTTCTGTGAACGATTAGAGCTAAGTGGAAAAAATAGACGCAAATTGCTGAAAATATTTCACAATACATCTATCATTGGAAATTGCAAGAAAGTTGAAAATTCGCCTCATGAATTACTCGACCGTTTCTCAACAAATCACACGATGGACGATGTTCGAAAAATTTATGTATTTCAAAGATTATTAAAAGATCCTATTGTTTACGAATCTGAATTATATCAACGTAAAAGGACAATAAATTCGATGTTTGTCAAATATTTTGATGTTGGAGGAAACTATAGTTTTGGAATAATAAAAAAATGTATACAATTGTGTACTTGTCAATGTCGTAATGGATACCAAAGCTGCAATGCACATTCTACTTACTATGCGATAATCAATAAATTGACGACATCAACACCATTTGATACATTTCCTAATGTTATGATTGATTCTGTTCATTTATGTAAAATAACCGACGGAGAGAACTTATTTGTAGTTAACATTGATCAATTGAAAAACGTTTGTTATACTGTGACAAATTTTGACGATGATACTTATATTTTTCTTATTGATTCTGTATGTTGCATTGATTCTCAATAAATAATTCTTTCTGAATTCAAAACTAAGCCATTTCTAAATATTTATAAGTTATATTTAAAGTTATAAATTATAACTTTAAATATTCCTTTAGATATACAATGTATGCAGAAAAAAGTATGTACAATAATAAGTTTATAATTGTAATTTTTATTTGTGATCAAAATCCTGAAGAAAAATATTAAATAATAGATAATAGTCATCAATAGTCACTAAAATTTGGATGTTAGTCTAGAGACCCAACATCAGAGAAAGTGTCAACAGTTGCAAGAATTTTAATTTCAGGCTAATTTCAGCTTCATCAGTTATCAGTCTTATTATTCCAAGCTAGAGGCCCGATTTCAGTGTCTCAAGTGTGATTAGAATTTTTTTTTTTTCAGGATCAGGGCCTAATTTCAGAAATGCAATAGTCAGCGAAATTTTTATTTGAGTCGAGAGGCCTGATTTCAGAGTTTCAAGTGTCTCCAGAATTTTTATTTCAGTCTCAAAAGCCCAAGCTAAGAGTCTCAACAGTTACGAGAATTTACATTGCAGGCTAAAGGCCCAATTTCAAGCTCAAAGCCCTAATTTAAGTTTCTCAACAGTTACTAAAATTTATATTGCAGGCCAGAAGCCCAATGGCACGGTCTCGGAGGTCTCTAGAATTTTTATTCCAGGCTGGAAGCCGAATTCGGATTTAAACAGTTGTCAGAATATTTATATCCTCTCAAAACCCAATTTTAGGATCTTAATGATCTGCAGGATTATTTATTCCTATCTCAAAAACCCAATCTAAGTTTTTCAACATTTAATGAAATTTATATTGCAAGTAAGAGGCCCAATTTCACCGTCTACACGGGTTCTGTAATTTTTATTCTAGGCTAGAGGACCGATTTTAATTTTTTAAGCAGAGATCTATAGATAAATATAGACAATCTTTAGTAGATCTACTAAAGATCGTTCGTAGATCTACGACAGATCTTCCCTCAATCTATTGATTCAAAATATTTTCTCCCCAAACGGACTTCTGGAAGATTTGCTAAAGATCTATGAGCGATAGATATGCGGTAGATCTTCGGTAAGTCTCCCGTAGATGGTTTTATTTTTACCCGGGCATAATCTTTAACAAAATGAAAAAAAAAAATTTTTCCGAGCTTCTTCCTTTTTTACCGCAAGGACTATTTAAAAAAATTCCTACGTATACAGGACACTTCAAAGTATTTGTATTTAAAAATTGAAAAATATTGTAACAAAAGTGATTATCCGATGAACCTCCTTAATGGATACACGGAAAAAAAAAAAATGTTAAAATTCACCCGAATTATCAATACTTTTTATTGTTTGGAATAGTAATGCGGCGCCCGGGTGCGATTTTGTTGTTTATTATAAAGTATAAGTTCAAAATATATGAGTGATCTGTTAAAATATACTCATGCTCAAAGACAAAAAGTACAGAGTAAAGATATAGTTTTTAAAATTTCAAATTGTAAAAATTATTATTCTGAATTGTATAGTTTCAATGGCACGATGATATTTTTTAGACTGACGATAGTAAAAATTAAAACTTAAACCATAAATTTTAAAGCTTCAAACAATAAAAATCTCTAAGTCGATGTATATAATTTCATAGTCGATCGTTACTCTTTCTCATGCTACCGTAGTAACAAGTTTTGTTCTAAACCCTCATTTTTATTGTTTCGAATAATAAAAATATATTTTTTTTAACTTCCCGCTTAGAAAATCGATGATTTTCAAAAATTTCGGGAAGTTATTGTTTTCACCCCGATTTTCGAAAATCGAGTTTTCATCAGATGTCGACGTTTTGAGGTCCTAGGAAGCTATTCTGACTATTTTCAGAATGATGTCCGAGTGTCTGTATGTATGTATGTGTGTGTGTGTGTGTGTGTGTGTGTGTGTGTGTGTGTGTGTATGTATGTGTGTGAATGGCCTATAACTTTTGAACTAATGAATCGATTTGGATGTTTAAGGCGGCGATTGAAAGAGCTTGTTGGCCGTCAACTTTCCTGAAATTTTCAGATCACTTGATCACGTAGACTCGAAAATATTGGTGAATTACAAAAAAAAAAAAATTTTTTTTTTTAGTTTTTTATTGATTTCTCAGAAACGAAGTAAACGATCGATTTCAAAATCTAATCAGCTTTAAAACTCAATAAAACGCGTCGAATGCCGCCTCAACCATCTCAATCGGTTAATTTGTTCGAGAGATATCGTTGGAGAAAGAAATGGTAAAAAACGGTTTTTTTGAAATATCTTCAAGACGGCTGAATCGATCGCTTTCAAATTCTAGTCAGCTCTAGAATTCAATAAACCGCGCCTATTGCCACCTCAAACGTCAAAATCGGTTAATTAGTTCAAAAGATATCAGCGTTGAAAAGTTACAAAAATAACATTCTATGTTATTTCTTCCAGATAAATCAAAATGTACTGTCCTAAAATGTGTCTAAAATCTTACAAACTTTTCCTCTTTATGGTCTCTTTTGATTATCATATAATGCCATCAAACTTGTTCTTTAGTTTAAACCATATTATCAACGAAAAAATTGAAAAAACACAGGTTTTAATAAATTTCTCGTATATTTTATATATTATTGCTCTGACCTAAGCCAAAACTCATTCAAATCTTGATTTTATTCACTGACATTGATTTCTGCATCAACATATTTATTTTATTTAACATAATCGAGAATTAAAATTTAAAAACCGCTTGCTCATTAATGATTTTCGATTCTTAAACTTTTAAACTTTAGCATAAAGCGTAATTTGTTAGAATTTGAAAAGCAATCGCATGCAATAAGATTTTCGAGCTCGAAAAACTCGAAAATATAGTCACATTAATATTTTCGATTTCCTTGAGCTCGAAAACAGCGGGAAGTTTTGGGGCTGGCCCGCAGGGTCAACCAACAGACCGATTTTTTTTTTTTGTTCTATTTTATATTTTTTTATTTTGAATTATTTATCTCCGGCTTTTACTGTTTACTCTCGTAGGACAAGGTTCTATTCGGGTTTATGATTTCACCCCCTCCTTCTTCCTTCTTCTATTGTCTGTTTTCTCATTGTTGTGCATCTAAATTGATTGCATCTTTGTTTGTATTATGAATAACTGATTCAGTCGGGTACAGTATGTGTTGTTCGAATTTTTATATGAACAATCATCAGAAAAATTTCAGCCGACTCTCGGACTCGAACCACCGACCTTTCGCGAAACGAGTCCAGTCCCTGGCACAGAGCGCTCGGCCACAGCATGCGTATGAGAATCGAAAGTTATTTCCGTACTTGAATGGATGACGGTAGCGCATGAAATTTTACTGCATCAAACAATAAAATTTGCTGAAGCTGACACATACCTTTTACAAATTGACGAAGTATAATGTACAGTTTCATATAGCAAATCTTCATCGATTTCAGTGGGAATATTCAATATTTGCTTTAATAATCAATATCCGTGAAAATTAATTTATTCCCGTTTATATCATTAAATTTGACTGTTGACTAATATTAAAATTTAAAAACAACTCCTGATAGCTTCTTAGTTAGAGGACTTTACAAAATAACGTTTTAACTAAATTTATTGTTTTGTATCCTTTCTATTTTTATTGTTTGTGACTTTTATTTCTTATTTTACAAACGATAGATATTTAAGTTTTGGCTGTTAAAATTTAAAGTTTAATTTTTTCTGTGTTTACTTTGTCTTTTTCATAGTTTTAAATGATAATTTTATGTAAATGAACTGTATATTTTAGCATTCGAATTAAAATTGTTATTTATTGAATATTGAAATCACGATATTACTATTCGAATTTATATTAATCGCTAAAAATATCATAATTATTAGATATCAAACTTTATTTATTACAGTTTCTTTTTTTCCGTGTAAGAGTATTGTCTAGTCGAGAAGTGAGTTTTCTGGGAAAAATCGTTGATATTCTTTTAAAAATATGGCGATTGGTGCATTGGATTCAGAATTTCATCCTGATAAATGGGTATTTTTTTTTTTATCTGCCATTAAAAATTGCATTTGTTATAAACAAAAAACGAAGAGACAAAAAGGGAGTCTTCGTTTTTTAGCTGTAACTTCAAAACTATTAAAGATATCAGAAATTTAAAAACAGATCCTAAACGAAGAGAAAATTTCAGTAAAATAAGTCTTGACTCCCCCAGTTGTAGCTCCATTATTTATAATTTTAATTTAACGTTGAAAGTTGGGCTCCGCGCGGCCGTTCCCATGCAGGAGCTGCCAGAGTTGAACAACGGGGCCCTCCTTGGCCCAGCACTGGGGAACCTAGCTTTGGCTCACCTCTATTGGCCCGGACTTGGGCCAGGACTGGGTAACCCAGCCTTGGCCATCCAATGGCAAGCCAGACTTGGGCCAAGACTGGGTGACCTAGCTTTGGCCATTACAATGAT
Source organism: Microplitis manilae (assembly GCA_030273425.1). Lineage (NCBI taxonomy): Eukaryota > Metazoa > Arthropoda > Insecta > Hymenoptera > Braconidae > Microplitis > Microplitis manilae. Next base: position 11,465,560 of record CP092727.1, on the reverse strand, counting down.
TACCCGGGCTTGGGCCAAGACTGGGTAACCCAGCCTTGGCCATTCAATGGCAACCCATGCTTGGGCCAAGACTGGGTGACCTAGCCTTGGCCATTACAATGATTACCCGGGCTTGGGCCAGGACTGGGTAACCCAGCCTTGGCCATCCAATGGCAAGCCAGACTTGGGCCAAGACTGGGTAACTCAACCTTGGCCATCCAATGGCAACCCATGCTTGGGCCAGGACTGGGTAACCTAGCTTTCGCCGACCCAATGATTACCCGGGCTTGGGCCAAGACTGGGCAACCCAGCCTTGGACGTTTAATAAGTAGATCATATAAATGGATCTGTTCAACATTGGTAGGTTCGTCCAGTAGCTACCGTTCGGGCCTAGCAATCAGAAGGACGGCAGTTCGCGCCCAGAGCCCAGCAGAATTTTCACCGAGTTTTTTTCACATCATTTACCTCCCTTAGATAATTTAAACGTTAATGATCATAAACTCTACGAGGTTAATAATGATAAAATTTTTTTATATTAAATTTATTCGTTTCCTCGAAGCCTGGGCCAAGCCTGGCAAAAAGCCTGGGCCAGGCCTGGCAACCAAGCATGGGCCAGACCTGGCAACCAGGCTTGGCCCGAGATTATCATCCCAGACTTTAACCAAAACTGGGCCAAGACTGGCTTACAAGCCTGGCCCAAGGTTCTACAAAGTTGGGGCAAGACTGGGCCAGGCCTGGGCCCGTGGTACTTTCCTCTCTGGGTTTCGGTGCCTACGCGCCGTCGCCAAGCAAAGTATGCAACACAAAATAATTTTTTTATAACATAAAATATTAATTTAAAAATCTGAATAGATTATAGTGTCATCTAGACACTTAAAGGAATATAGTCCCGCATAAAAAAAATTTTTAGCTCGATTTTTGTTTAAGTTATTTGATTGTTAATTAACAAATTTTTCGGAGACTTGAGTTTTTATAAAATCTCGTAAAAATGTTTAAAAATTGTGTCTATAAATTTTTTTTCTTTTGGGAGCTCTTGTTATAAGAATAATAAACAAGATTCCGTTGTAATAGTTTATAAAAGTTTTTTCATTTGTTTATAACGATTTTTCAAAGTTATCAAAAAGTGAAATATCCGGTTAATGTTATAAAAAAAATTTTTTCCCCAAAATCTTTGATTTTGGTTGTTTTTGTATTCATCTATTGCGTTTAGTAGCTTGGCTAAAAAATTTTTAACATTAATTGTTTGAAAATTTTTTATAAACAAATAGACAAATTGAATATTTTTGAAAAATTTTTTTTTGTCATTCTGTTGTCTTAGTAAAATAATGATTTAAAAAAAAAAAAATTTTTCTTAAAAAAATTTTTTAATTGTTTACAATTCTTTTTTTCATTTATCCACCATTTAAAATATTTATTAAGAAATCATTTTTTTTTTCCAAAAATCATTATTTACAACTCTCAATATAATTATGAAAAAAAAAAAAAACAATTTTTTTATTTAAATTTTCTTTGTTTATTTTATAAACAATTTGTAATAAACAAATTTCCATTTTCATTATATTTTTTTTCCGTAGCTTTAAAAATTTACAAATATAGTCATGTGCATTAAAGTTGTGAAAAAAATTTTCCTCTATTTTTTATTGAATTTTGAAATACTTTAGCCCATTAAAGTTGAAGCGGTCAACTATTTTATCAACTTATAAATTGTTATAACTTTAAAACTATTGATGACACGGTCTTAGACATTCAAGCCGATCTTTTAGACAATTTATTGATTTATATAATAAATTTTTTACATGCTTGATATCTATCATGGTTCAATTTTTATAAGCATTTGTTTATAAAAAAATGCATTACTTGAATTTTTAAATATCTCTATCTTTTAAACTGTTGAAGTCACGGCTTTTATGATTTAAGACAATTTTATAGAGTAATTAATGAACTACTCAAAAATAATTTTTTAATATTTTTAATTCCATTTGTTTATCATTTTTTTTTTATTTATTCAAAGTATTGCACAGTTAAAGGTACAGTCTTTGGATTTTATTGTCACATTTATCAAAATTTAAACAACACAATATAGAATCATAAACATAAACGACAAACACAAGTAAGTATTTTCATTCTTCTTTACGCAAGTCTGACTAAAAAATTTTAAAAAGTTCGTTCAATTCCGTAAATGACTTTCAGGCTGCACTACTGGCAAAAATTTTAAGTATTTGCTTTGACAAACGTTAAGTAATAAATTGAAAAATTCCAAAACCAAAAGAAATCAGCAAGAACAACATAAATTATTGGCGTTGGGTAGGAGTATAAAGTCAATAAAATCCAAAGAATGTACCTTTAACTGTGCAATAATTTGAATAAATAAAAAAAAAATGATAGACAAATGGAATTAAAAATATTAAAAAATTATTTTTGAGTAGTTCATTAATTACTCTATAAAATTGTCTTAAATCATAAAAGCCGTGACTTCAACAGTTTAAAAGATAGAGATATTTAAAAATTCAAGTAATGCATTTTTTTATAAACAAATGCTTATAAAAATTGAACCATGATAGATATCAAGCATGTAAAAAATTTATTATATAAATCAATAAATTGTCTAAAAGATCGGCTTGAATGTCTAAGACCGTGTCATCAATAGTTTTAAAGTTATAACAATTTATAAGTTGATAAAATAGTTGACCGCTTCAACTTTAATGGGCTAAAGTATTTCAAAATTCAATAAAAAATAGAGGAAAATTTTTTTCACAACTTTAATGCACATGACTATATTTGTAAATTTTTAAAGCTACGGAAAAAAAATATAATGAAAATGGAAATTTGTTTATTACAAATTGTTTATAAAATAAACAAAGAAAATTTAAATAAAAAAATTGTTTTTTTTTTTTTCATAATTATATTGAGAGTTGTAAATAATGATTTTTGGAAAAAAAAAATGATTTCTTAATAAATATTTTAAATGGTGGATAAATGAAAAAAAGAATTGTAAACAATTAAAAAATTTTTTTAAGAAAAATTTTTTTTTTTTTAAATCATTATTTTACTATGACAACAGAATGACAAAAAAAAATTTTTCAAAAATATTCAATTTGTCTATTTGTTTATAAAAAATTTTCAAACAATTAATGTTAAAAATTTTTTAGCCAAGCTACTAAACGCAATAGATGAATACAAAAACAACCAAAATCAAAGATTTTGGGGAAAAAATTTTTTTTATAACATTAACCGGATATTTCACTTTTTGATAACTTTGAAAAATCGTTATAAACAAATGAAAAAACTTTTATAAACTATTACAACGGAATCTTGTTTATTATTCTTATAACAAGAGCTCCCAAAAGAAAAAAAATTTATAGACACAATTTTTAAACATTTTTACGAGATTTTATAAAAACTCAAGTCTCCGAAAAATTTGTTAATTAACAATCAAATAACTTAATCAAAAATCGAGCTAAAAATTTTTTTTATGCGGGACTATATTCCTTTAAGTGTCTAGATGACACTATAATTTATTCAGATTTTTAAATTAATATTTTATGTTATAAAAAAATTATTTTGTGTTGCATACTTTGCTTGGCGACGGCGCGTAGGCACCGAAACCCAGAGAGGAAAGTACCACGGGCCCAGGCTTGGCCCAGTCTTGCCCCAACTTTGTAGAACCTTGGGCCAGGCTTTTAAGCCAGTCTTGGCCCAGTTTTGGTTAAAGTCTGGGATGATAATCTCGGGCCAAGCCTGGTTGCCAGGTCTGGCCCATGCTTGGTTGCCAGGCCTGGCCCAGGCTTTTTGCCAGGCTTGGCCCAGGCTTCGAGGAAACGAATAAATTTAATATAAAAAAATTTTATCATTATTAACCTCGTAGAGTTTATGATCATTAACGTTTAAATTATCTAAGGGAGGTAAATGATGTGAAAAAAACTCGGTGAAAATTCTGCTGGGCTCTGGGCGCGAACTGCCGTCCTTCTGATTGCTAGGCCCGAACGGTAGCTACTGGACGAACCTACCAATGTTGAACAGATCCATTTATATGATCTACTTATTAAACGTCCAAGGCTGGGTTGCCCAGTCTTGGCCCAAGCCCGGGTAATCATTGGGTCGGCGAAAGCTAGGTTACCCAGTCCTGGCTCAAGCATGGGTTGCCATTGGATGGCCAAGGTTGAAGTACCCAGTCTTGGCCCAAGTCTGGCTTGCCATTGGATGGCCAAGGCTGGGTTACCCAGTCCTGGCCCAAGCCCGGGTAATCATTGTAATGGCCAAGGCTAGGTCACCCAGTCTTGGCCCAAGCATGGGTTGCCATTGAATGGCCAAGGCTGGGTTACCCAGTCTTGGCCCAAGCCCGGGTAATCATTGTAATGGCCAAAGCTAGGTCACCCAGTCTTGGCCCAAGTCTGGCTTGCCATTGGATGGCCAAGGCTGGGTTACCCAGTCCTGGCCCAAGTCTGGCTTGCCATTGGATGGCCAAAGCTAGGTTCCCCAGTGCTGGGCCAAGGAGGGCCCCGTTGTTCAACTCTGGCAGCTCCTGCATGGGAACGGCCGCGCGGAGCCCAACTTTCAACGTTAAATTAAAATTATAAATAATCGAGCTACAACTGGGGTAGGTGAGACTTATTTTACTGAATTTTTCTCTTCTTTTAGGATCTTTTTTTAAATTTCAGATATCTTTAATAGTTTTGAAGTTACAGCTAAAAAACGAAAACTTCCTTTTTGTCTCTTCGTTTTTTGTTTGTAACAAATGCAATTTTTAATGGCGGCTAAAAAAAAAAAATATCCATTTCTCAGGAGGAAATTCTGAATCCAATGCACCAATCGCCATATTTTTAAGAGAATATCAATGATTTTTCCCAGAAAACTCACTTCTCGACTAGACTAGTAGTTTAATGGTCGATTTGATGCTCGATTTGTATCATTATGGTTGCTAGGTGATTTTCTAATTTTTTCACAGTTAATATATTATTTTTTAGATGTGGTAATCTCAATTTATCAAAGATAACTGATGGAACCTCTGTGCGACTTAATGCAGACGCAACTGAATCAGGTATACCTGATATCAATAAATCTGCCAATGGAGGACCCCTAAAATTGAACCTAATTGAGGCCTCACTATAGCCAGTAGTTTGAGCACTTTTTAGTTTATTTAATTCATCAGTCAGAAGAGGAGAATTGTCAGTGGTTTCTAAGTAAATTTGAGGGGAAAGAGAAAAAAATAAAAAATTTCTTAAAAATGTAAAAAAAAAATTTTAACCACAAAAAAAAGTTTTTTCGCAGCCCGTGGACTCTCTCAAAGAGAAGAAAAAATTTTTGTCTATTATTTCTCATGTTTGTACAATAGCTAAAGTTCTAAAAAAATTTGAATGAACATGCGCCGAAACTAGAGATTTTAAGCTATAGAACACTATTTTTTTAAATCCCAATACGATTGTTTTTCACGAAGTTACAGTCAAATGATTGAAATTCAAAATTAAGATAGATTTTTTTTAAATTCTAATTATTGTATTTGCCCTCATGGTTGATTTTTCAAGGAATTTTATCGCGTTCTCCCGAGTCGAAATTTTGATCCCCGTTTCAACTTCAAATAACCAACATTGGTAAGGTTGTGCGGGGCAAAATGAGGGTAAAATTACATACAAATTTTACTCCTCATTTGACACTCAATGCAGTAGTTATCGGACAAATAACCACAGTGGGGCCGATATAAGGGCAAAATTTTCAGCCTCATACAACTCTCTTCAGCCTCATATTATTTTATTTATTTTTGTCTGTGTGTGCATGTGTATTTATGCATTGTTATATATATATATTCCATGTCAAATCGACCAATGGTTGGAATCGACACCTTTTGATTTGGACGAATTTTGGTCAGGAGTTTCCTATTACCATAAAACGCAATTCTGCCAAAAGAAACAAATTTGAAAATTTTTCGTCAACAGTTAAGCGAAATTCAAAATTTCGCGATTTTTCTAGTTTTTCAACTTTATTTCTTCAATATCTCGAAAACTATGATGGTTACAATAACGATCCGAAGCTTCTTTTGAGAGGGATACTCGAGGCTATGGAAAAAAAATATTCCAAAAAAAAATTTTGAAAAATGACAAATTTGTCAAATTTTTTATTCTTGAAATTCGTCAAAAATGACGATCGACATAAAATTTTTGGCTCTAATTTTTTTGTACACTACCTTGTACTTATTTCAGAAGATTCTGAAATTTTCGGCACTGTTTTTTGTTTTTGCAAAGATATGATTTTTTGAATTTAAAGGAAAATAATCTTTTTTTCTTTATTTGTTTGTTAAATAAAGTAAAGCAATCACGTAATTTAGTAAATTTCAGCAGTCAAAATTTCACTTATTGACATAATAATGTGGAAAAAGACCATAACGGTAATATTCTAATTTATTAGATATCTATCAAATATAATTATTACATTTCATATAATAATGTGAAAAAAGACCATTAGTGACAATTATATTCTTATTTCTTGATATCCATCAAATAAATAAGAATATAACCGTCAATGATGTTCTTTTTCACATTATTATGACAGTAAGTGAAATTTTTACTGCTGAAATTTATTAAATTACGTGATTGCTTAACCTTACTTAATGAACAAATAAAGAAAAAAAAAAAATTTTTTTTTGTAACATTCAAAAATTTATATTTCTGTAAAAACAAAAAACACAATTCTGAAAATTTTAGAATCTTTTGGAATAAGAACAAGGTGTTATACGAAAAACTATTGACCCGAAAATTTTATGTCGATCGGCATTTTTGACGAATTTCAAGAATAAAAAATTTGACAAATTTGTCATTTTTCAAAATTTTTTTTTGGAATATTTTTTTTCCATAGCCTCGAGTATCCCTCTCAAAAGAAGCTTCGGATCGTTATTGTAACCATCATAGTTTTCGAGATATTGAAGAAATAAAGTTGAAAAACTTGAAAAATCGCGAAATTTTGAATTTCGCTTAACTTTTGAAGAAAAATTGTCAAATTTTTTTCCTTTTACAGAATTGTGTTATATAGTAATAGGAAACTTCTGTCCAAAATTCGTCTGAATAGAAAGAGGTCGATTCCAATCATTGGTCGATTTGATATGGAATGACCCACATTATTCTAGTTTATTTGGAATTATGTTATTTTCAAATTCTACCCCTAGGGAAAAATTTATAATTAATTTAAATTGTTTATGGCTGGATAGTGAATTATTTTCAACTATTGTTTATATTAAAATCAAATTCTGTAATGAATTTGGAATTATTTTTCCTTCATAATTAAATTATTGGAAACCAACAGCTATCGGGAAAACTATAGGAGAGAGGGGGGCAGCTTTGAACAGGGGCAGCTTTGAACAACGGTAATTAAAAATAAAAAAAAAAGATCTTTCCAGCCACGAATTTTAATTTAAGGTAGCAACAGAGCTGCCAACTAGTATCCATCAAAAACTGTTTTATTTTTCACGTTAAACCTAACTTACAATGAATAGTCGAATTTACGCTGCAATTCTAAAATATTTATTTTTTGGATGTAAGCATCTCACAGTTAAAATAATAATATATTCATAAATGTATCAAGTGTCACTTAATCTTCATGTCTTTCACTATCTAATGAAAATAAATCATTTCAATATTATTGATTTTCAATTAATTTAAATAAATTATTTAAGTCAAGTATACTATTGGGGCAGCTTTGAACAAGATACGGGGGACACGTTTGAACACTTATAAATCAAAGTAATTATAATTAATATACATTTTCTTTCCTTTTAATTTATTTATAAAAAAAATATATGATCCATAATCCATGGTTATTAAATAATTTTTTAATTTTAAGGTTAATTATGGTTAGAAATTATAAAAAAAAAAAAGCGGACAAGCAGTGATAATGAAAATGATACATGAAAAGCTATAATCTATGTAATTCATCAGACGATGCCCCTAAGAGATGCTGCAAATGTTTATAATATTACAGCTGGTACCTTATTCTATCGCGTAGAGTAGTCAAGAAGCAACTCAATCTAGAAACAAAAAAATTAATAAAGCTGTGACTAAATTTAAAAAAAGTTTTTAATCTTAAATATTTTATATTGATTTCTGACTTAAGTTTTAGCCCAAGATTTCTAGTAAAAAATACTTGAGAACAATCTACGTCTAACGATTAACGTTATTAAAGTGTCTCGTAAGCTAGATTTATTAAATTTCATTTATTAGTGCAGTTAGTGATGTTAAAAATTTAATAATTATATAATAACTTTGTTAACTTATCATTATTACAAAGATTTTATAAATTTTAATTAAACTAATAAATGAATGGCTTAATTGTGAAAAATAAGAACGGTAATAAAAACTATGAATGTAATAATAATAATAATTTATGTGGTTATCTTATAGATTGTTCAAACCTGCGCCAGGCTTGTTCAAAGGTGCCCCCTAAGGGGGGCACCTTCGAACAAAATTACCTTTTTTTAAATTAACAATATAGTTTCAATAGAGCACTTTTTTTTAATTAACTAAGGTGCATTATGAAAGATAAATGACCAATGTATTGATTCAAATATAAAAGATATTATATACTTCATCACATTAAAAGTAATAAATAAATAAGTTAAAAGTGTCCAAAGGTGCCCCCCCCCCTCTCCCCTATATTTATTTTCCTGGATCTGTCGTTTTATCTACAATTTATTTTCTGTATTTATTTACTATTTATGCTATTATTATTATTGTTACTATTTAACGATATTATTTTCTTCTTTTTTTGGCAAATTTTACTATTTTTTAATTTCATTCGATTGTTTATCCGCCTTGTTTGTGAACTACTCGCTTGGATCTTTCCTCGCAGACTTTCCCCCTGAATAATTGTTTTGTCTGTTTTATATAAACGGTCTGGTGCCCCGTGCACTAACCCAGCCTGAAGAGCTGGTTCAGGCACAACGAGTGTTTATTTAAAATTTTTTATTTTTTATTTTATTTTAAATATCAATGTAAATTACATCTATTATTATTATTATTATTATTTTTTTTAGTATAAAGTTTATTACAGACGTGGGTGACCGCATACGGTTTACCGAATTTATTCTCGTCTCCGTCGGAAATAAAACCGGTTTACGTTATATTGTGCCTAACGTGGGCCAGGGGGTCATTAATTTAAAAATTAATAATTTTATTAATTAAAATAATAAATTTGCGAGTTTCCACGGAGGAGTGAGGCACTGATAAAATTTATTCGCGGATTAAGCCAAGTTTAAAATTCTGTTATATTTAATTTATTATATTTATATGTATGAATATATATATATATATATATATATATATATATATATATATATATATATATATATATACACATCACATTTGTGTACATATCACTAGAATAGGTCACGGAAATTATATGTCCATTCCATTTCCGTGAAGTCACTGAAATGTACCAAAGTCATCGAAATGTACAAAGGACGGTGTGGCTCAATAAGTTATAGATAAAATTGAACGGAATATAGTATCGTGCCGGATAGCTCAACTGGTAGATCACTCGGCGCCATGCAAACATGGTCTGGGTTCGATTCCAAGTTCGGGCTATCTATATTTTTCTCTATTTATCTATAAATTGTCTTATTGAGAAGGTTTCACCAACTACCAAAGAGTGAAACGTTGTGAGTGATAATGAGAAGAGGAGAGATGGAAAAAGGTATTTGTGGGGTGAGAGGCGTTTCGTCTAAGTATACGATAGCTGAGACTCCTCAGTCAGGTGTGTCTATCGTATATCCCACCTAAGACGCCGTGTTGGAAGTTACATGTTGGAAATGTTATATAATGAAACAGGCTTAGGGACAAGGTACTGCGAGAGGCGCGAGTTGTGAATGCCATCTCGCGGAGCGAAGCCGAACCATCATATATATGTATATATATATATATATATATATATATATATATATATTGAGACAATGTGAATTGTCTTCGTCGTCCTCAGCCTTGCGGTTTCCATTTTTTCCCGTCTTGTTGCCGTCTGAAACTACACAAGTCATAGTGCCGGGGTCACATGACTAATTATCACGTAGACGCATGTCCGTAAGGGTGAAGTGGGGACAGAGTCCCGAGGCTAGTCCTATACCTAAATTTATCGGTCAATCACTTCGATCCTGGATCAATGAGCGTACAGACGTTTTTATATTAATTATTCAGTATTAATTCCGGCAATTTACTTGCGAAACCCTAATTGTAACTCGGGCAATTAACTTGCGATATTTATTACATTATTGGCAATTATCCTGCAATTATATTTTATTCTTAGTTATTAATTATTACAAATAAAGTTAGTTTAAGTTACTATCACTATACGTACTGGCGAGATACTCGTAATATAAAATTATACTGTGCTACACATCTTTCTACACTACATCCAGCGCTTGCATTTTCTTGTAAGTAATTATTATTATTATAATTGGCAACAAAACTTGTACTATTCTGATTAATTCCTTTCACTCTATCGTTCACTCATATTATTTATTTTCCTATTCTGGTAAGAATTATTAAATAGTTTATTAAAAATTAATATTAATTAAGTAAGAACTGATAAGTTTTTTTTTATTATAAGAAATCTATTGATAATTAATAAGCCGTGAGGTAAGTTGGTAAATTTTACATACGTTGCCGAGTTTGAATAAGTGCGGGTCTTTGCTTTGCAAGAACCCCAGCCCACTGCTCTGTCCAGGTAAAATAAAATTTGTTAGAGGCCAGCCTAAGCCAGGGTTCAACCCGCGAATTCTGGTGGCTGCTGGTAAAAATCGCGAAAGTAAAAAACGATTTGTCTCAATATATATAAGTACATGTAATATAACGGAGTTTTGAGAACATGATTGCGCTTACGATTTTTATCGGATTTCAATAAAAGGGTATAGTCGGATTGATATAAGAATCCTGCCCCCATGGATTTTTTTACGCATACGTAGGGGGTCGATATGGTGTCGCATGAAAATAATTTACCTCAATTTTTAGTCCTTCAACTCAAACGGTATTCGAGAATTTCAAAAATACCTTTTTTTTTTGAAATTATTTTTATTGTCATAGTAAAATTCGAAATTATTCAATGATAACTTTTTTTTCTAATTCTTACAAGTCCAAAACATGAAAACATCATATGATCATAATTCTCATACAGAAAGCCGATTTTTAACAGAAAAAAGAAAATTATAATCTTTTTTTTTTTAGCCTTTTTGAAATATGTCACTCACCAAAATTCGTCAGAAAATGTCTTTTATACTCCCCTATACTCAAGAATTTTTTTTTGATTTTTTGAAGTGGTGGAACAATTAAAAAAAAAATTAAACTTATTCATTTTATTAAAATCCTGCGTTTCAACAAACCTATACTTTTTTTTAGTATAAATAAATGCGTACAAAATTTTTTTTTTCACCAAAAATACATCTATGCGAAAGATAAACATAAAGAATTATTAGCCTAAAGTAATAAGAAGGGTTATTAACGATTCAAAAGACACTTAAAAGTAATACTTATATATTTTTTCATACTATTGGGAAATATTTTGAATTTTGATTCAGAAAAAATAAAAATTATAATCAAAATAATAATTACACTAGTCTTTATCACTGTCTTCGTTTCCGACGACATTGACTTTTTCATCAATAAACAGACAACTAAGTATCTCACAAGGTTTTACGATTTTGGCTAAGTATCGAACGCGAGATAAATTGTACATAATAGCAGCAATGTGTGAGCAACATCCAACAGTACGTCTACCATTCGCACAATAAATAATAAAGTATGATCGTTTCGTTTTCATCCATCATTTCAGCTAAATACGATACAGCTTGAGACATCTGATATGATCCTGTGAAAAAAATTTTGAGTTCTTGTTCCGTTAATTCAGGAAAATTAGTTAATATATCTGAAATTACTGTTGCAAAAGGAACTTTTCTTCTTGCTTAACGATTAGTCTCTACCTTCGAGACTAAGGTTTTATCTTAATCCTTTTTCGAGTTTATCGCGGCAATAATTTTTTCACAAAGAACGAGATCAGAATCAAGTCTCATGCCAATTTCATTATGCAGAAAACAAGCGATTCGACAAAAAACACTAGTTTTCGGAAGAAATTTATTGACTAATTTATGATCTAAAATTCTAAACTTCTGCTTAATATTGCCATGTACTGCTTCTACAACCCAACGGATTTTTGTAACAAAACGGGATTCATTTGATTCATCTGTGGTCAGCTAATTGCGGTTTTCTTTGAAAGCAGGCATAAGCACTTTGAACCCCAATTCTTCTAAATATACTATCACATCTCGAAAGCCACGATCAACTACAATAATGTCACCTCTATTCAGCAACTTGATCAGACCATTGGAGTCAATTAAGATGATTCTCATAATCTCAGCATCGTTCATATTAGCTGTATATTGCCCAAGCATATCTATAACGAAACCATTTGTAGTACATATCGTGAATGGTTTGCACAAAGGGACTTTCTTTTGACCAGAATATGGTTCCCTCTGGTATTCGTTATTTGCACTTTTTTGATGACGAATATATGTTCCATCTATTTCTTTTCTTCAATACCATATGAAGGATCTTGAGATGATGATACAGATGAAACAGTAGTCGATGAGGATTGAGACAGCATTGGCTGGCTTTTGATACTAACTTGATCTGCAGATAAACCTCAGTGTTTTCAAATATAGGTGATCTTGTTAAAATAAGTCGACACCTACTACAAAAGGCATTATTGAGAAGGACTCTCTTCCTAATTTTTAGTAGATTTTATAAAAATCTAACTGTTGTATTTGTCTTCATGACCCAACTTTTCAAAAATTTTAACATTTTCTATGTATTTGAGTCAAGTAGGTTCCAAAAATACTATTAGTGAAAAAGTTTATATATATATATATATATATATATATATATATATATATATATATATATATATATATATATTAGGGTGTCCGTTATTTACCAAAGTGATTTTTTTTTCAGCAACGCCCCCTAAATTTTTTCTTTATCGCCATAAAAAAATTATCAGACCCATATAAGCCCTTAATATTCATATTAAACCGTGCCCCAAAGACAATACATTTCCCATTTAAATAACATGGGGTTTCAGCGCGTTTTACATTTAATTTTTTTTGTCTTAAGCTAGTTAATCTACAGATACCAGAGATACATATTTTTGTAGGAAATTGAACACCCTACAAAAAAGGTCTCTTATGGTTTTTCGATATATTTACTGCTTTAAAAGTTATTCAAAGTTAAAGATAAACTTATAGTTAAGTTTTGAATTTTTTACTTTGACCGCATAATTATCATTATTTCTGTAAAAGTGAATGGTTTATTGCGAAAAATCTTTAATTTTAACTGTTATAGAAAACGTTACTGTACGATTTGAACATCTGGGTTAAAAATAAAACTTGATTTAGGCTCACTTCGCCTTATTTCCTTTTGAAGTTATCGGCTTGCCGACGATTTTTCGATACGATCTTGATTTTTTCGACTTAAATTTAATTTTTTTTCAACTTTGTGAACTTTTTTCATGTTAGATTCAACTTAGTTGTATTTTCTGGTCTTAGTTTGAACTTATTCGTCTTAACTTCAAACACGATAATCATTCACCTTACTTTTGAGTTGCTAAACCAAGTCAAAAAAAGGTTATTTATTTGCCTTCCTTTGGCCTTAGTATATAACAACTATTTCACCTTAGTTTTGACTTTTTCGCCTTATAATTTAAGTCGAATTGGTCTACATCAAGTGAGTTCCGACTTGATTTCAACTTTTCGTCTTAAATCGTGTCTAAGTAAGCTTGCCAAGTCTAAAACAAGGCGAAAACTCAATGTATTTATAATATCCGTAAAAAAAAAGTCGAGTTTATCTTGTAAAAACAGCTCCAAATTTCGATTTAGTAAACCAAGTCTAAATCAAGTTTTATTGTTGACCCGGGTAGTATGTGGTTTTCGATCTTCGTTCTTAGCTAAAGTGTTAGTATAGTTTCCATTCAATTTAACAGCTCTTTCTGCGGTATCAGTGACTATTTGTAGGTGTTTAACAATTTTCGAATAAAAATTTTCAAATTCCACCGAAGAATATTTAATCAAATAGAGTTTTGATCAAAATGTAAAAAAATTTATTAAATCTGTCATATTTTTTCCGTTAAATTGAAAAATATTGTAATTTACTCAACACGTCACTCACATTATTCTTCAGTTATCTGAATTTTAGACAGTAATTTTTTCAATAACACAGTCAAAATTGATGATTTTTCGCAATAAACCATTCACTTTTACAGAAATAATGATAATTATGCGGTCAAAGTAAAAAATTCAAAACTTAACTATAAGTTTATCTTTAACTTTGAATAACTTTTAAAGCAGTAAATATATCGAAAAACCATAAGAGACCTTTTTTGTAGGGTGTTCAATTTCCTACGGAAATATGTATCTCTGGTATCTGTAGATTAACTAGCTTAAGACAAAAAAAATTAAATGTAAAACGCGCTGAAACCCCATGTTATTTAAATGGGAAATGTATTGTCTTTGGGGCACGGTTTAATATGAATATTAAGGGCTTATATGGGTCTGATAATTTTTTTATGGCGATAAAGAAAAAATTTAGGGGGCGTCGCTGAAAAAAAAATCACTTTGGTAAATAACGGACACCCTAATATATATATATACATATATAGTACGATATAACGCGCGGTTCTCCCACAATAGCGTCCACAATTCTGTACCGATCTTAATGAAATTTTTTTTACATATTCTTTAGCTAAAGAGCTCAGTTCAGTTCAAAGATGAGCTCAATCGGCCAAAAAGTTTAAAAGTTATAGCCGTTCGAAGATTTTTTAATTTTTCAAAAAATTTAACTTTTCTTGATTTATCGTTAAATAACTTTTGATTCTAAAGAGATAATCTATTTTTGGTGATTCAATCTTTATGTTCATTCGATTTGCTTTAATTTAGGCTATGTTGCTTACTCTTTTGATAATTTTTCCTAGTACACTAGTCCCAAAAATTAAAGGATGGAAAAAAAATTCGAAATTTTTGGGTGATTTTCAACATGCTGTAACTCAGTGGAAAATGGTCGCCGAGTAAAAATAAAAAAAGCGAATTGTAGCTTCGAGTTTCTAATTTTTATATCTAGACCTCATATATTTTTATCATCCTCGGTTCCAGAGTAATCTTAAGAAAACTGACGAAAAAAAAATTTTCAAAATTTTGGCTCGTCTTTCAACAAGTCTATGGGCTTCAATAAAATTTTTTGGATAATTTGACCTAATGACTCTTTTAGGAAATTTTATGCCCTTTAATTTGGCGGGCTCAAAAAGTCTCTACGTTAAGTTGGCGCCGAGTTATCATTGATCAAAGCACAAAAGTCTATTTTGGCTTTGATAATCAATAACTCCGAACGTATTGGTCGTACAGAGGATGGAAGTAGGGTTTTGAAAACCAGAAAACATTGTCTATAAGACAAAATTAAATGCTTTTGATGAAAAAATTTTTTTTGAAGCGATAATGTTTATTAAAAAATAGGTCTAAATTCGCATATTTAAGGATATTCGGAAATCTTGCTGTAACTTTGGATATAATGGATGGACAAAGGATATCGTTGTTTTTGTTTTCAACCTCAAAGTGTCCTAAAAAAACCTTGAAAATTTCAAAGCGCTGCGATTTTTCTTTCTTAGTGTCCCGAAGCTTTAAATTTATCGATTTTGCCAAAAATCTCCATAATTGGTAGTTTCTCGGTTTTTGGTCATTTTTTCGATTTCCAAATGTTTTTTTCACCAGAAATCTTGATTTCTTTGATCATAAAGATTGATTATCGAAAAAAATAAAAAAAAAAAAAATTTTTTTTAAAAATTCTTCATTTCAAAAGTTTTTTTTTCTAAAATTTTTTTTTTTCGTTGTATTCGCAATGATTTATCATTGTCAAAAAAAATTCCTCAATTTTTTTTTACTGTCGGTATGTGTGTAAGAAGCGTAAATCCGACCATGCAATCTCCACGTGGTACGCTTTTGGAAACGCTAATGCGGGCGGTAAAAAAAAATTGAGGAATTTTTTTTGACAATGATAAATCATTGCGAATACCACGAAAAAAAAAAAATTTTGGAAAAAAAATTAAAAAAAAAAATCTGGGCATCGGTTGGCCCTGTGGACCAGCCCCGTAACTTCCCGCTGTTTTCGAGCTCTAAAATCTCCAAAACGTTAGTATAAATACATTTTCGAGCTCTCCGAGCTTGAAAATACCTTTGTTTTATTTTTTATGAGCTTTCCAAGCTCAAAAGGATTACGTATTATATTAAAATTGAAAAATTTAGACTCCAAAATAATTAATAAATAAGCGTTTTTTACATATTTATTGACAATTATGTTCAATAGTTCGCTCAAAAATAAGTTTACGTGATACGTTGTATCTATATGGTGTAAGTTTATCCTTAAACGAGCAAACATGATGATTTTTCAGAAGTCACTTCCAATAACTCACATAAACAAAAACACATCAGTTTTGAGTTATGTTTTTCAGTAATTATGATATTATTCAATGAAAAAAGCTGATACAGATTTTACATTGATTATTCCGTCAACGATATCTCTCGAACGAACGATCTGATTAGGACGTTCTTGGCAGCAATCGAATGCTTTTATCGTGTTCTAGAGCTGATTCGATTTTGGAATTGATCGACTCAATAGTTTCCGAAATATTCACGAAAAACGAAAAAAAAAAAACGATTTTTTCTCATTCTTCCGCCGACAATATCTCTCGAATAAACTATCCGATTGAGACGTTTAAGGTGGCGATCGGCGCGTTTTATTGAGGTCTAGAGCTGATTAAATTTTGTGAATGATTGGTTTCGTCTTTACGATGATTTTCGCAAAAAACCGTTTTTCACTATTTCTTTCGTCGACGATATCTTCCGAACAGATTATCCGATTGAGGCGTTCTTGGCGTCAATCGAAAGCTTTTATCGAGTTCTAAAGCTGATTAGATTTTGGAATTGATCGATTCGACAGTTTTCAAAATATCCAAAAACAGCGGAAAAAAAAAATTTTTTTTCTTCGTATTTCTTAAATATCTCAGAGACTAATTGACTAAATGATCAAAAACTTTCTGAAAATCTAAGTTGAGACGAAATCTTTCAAATGCTGCCAAAAAAATGTAAATCGGTTAATTTATTCAAAAGATATGAGAGGTTTACATACACACATACACACACTCATACACACACACACATACACACACACATACACCCATACAGACATCGCTCTGAAAATGTCTAAGTAGCATCCTCACACCTTCAAATGTCAACATATGATGAAAACCCGCTTTCTGAAAATCGGGGTGAAACCAATAACTTCCCGAATTTTTTGAAAAATCGTCGATTTTCTTAGCGGGAAGTTAAAAAAATTTGAAAAAAAAAAATTTTTTTTTTCCGATTTTTTTCGATTATCAATCTTTTTGATCAAAGAAATCAAGATTTCTGGTGAAAAAAACATTTGGAAATCGAAAAAATGACCAAAAACCGAGAAACTACCTATTATGGAGATTTTTGGCAAAATCGATAAATTTAAAGCTTCGGGACACTAAGAAAGAAAAATCGCAGCGCTTCGAAATTTTTAGGATTTTTTCAAGACACTTTGAGGTTGAAAAATAAACGACGATATCTTTTGTTCATTCATTATATCCAAAGTTACAGCAAGATTTCCGAATATCCTTAAATATGCGAATTAAGACCTATTTTTTAATAAACATTATCGCTTCAAAAAAAATTTTTTTAACAAAAGCAACTAATTTTGTCTTATAGAGAATGTTTTCCAGTTTTCAAAACCCTACTTCCATTCTCTGTACGACCAATATGTTCGGAGTTATTGATTATCAAAGCCAAAATGGACTTTTTTGCTTTGATCAATGATAACTCGGCGCCAACTTGACGTAGAGACTTTTTGAGCCCGCCAAATTGAAGGTGTTGTAATAATAATTAAATAAATACATGCCAGGACTGGTTGGTGGTTGGGGTGTTGGAAAAATACGCATATTAAAAAATATAACAATATTTTTATTTGTCACAGCACATAATATCACTCGGTTACAAAATTAAATCGTTGATTTAATTTATTAATGCTGTTAAATTGTCTGAGCTCATGATTACGTAATTAAATGAATGCAAATTATAAATTGATCTCGAGTAAATAATTTAAATAATTGATTTGAGTGTAATTGAACACGGAGTTGATCGCAAAATTGTCATGAGAATAAGTAACATGAATTCGGAGGTTACCGAGCGAAGTTTACTATTGAACACTTAATGATTAACTTAAATTGCACAAAATGCATAAATAATTGAGTTCATTGTTTAATTATATTATTGATCACTGAATTTAATTGTATTGAATGAGTCGATAATAGTTTGCACTGAATTTAATTTATTTTATGAGCAGGTGGTAGCATGATTGCAGAGGCTACCGAGCGAGAATTAACTGTTATATTATTAAAAATATTGAGCATGTTGATAATTAATTAATAATAAATTGAGTCTTTTATATTTATGAACACTTGATATAATTATTTATGGAATAAATAAGCACCTGTAATGTTTTCCTTTGCAATAACCTCTTTAAAAACGTGGTCGTCGATCACTTGAATTCTTGAGTTTTAGTTTTGAGCTCTGGCGCCCACAATTACAAAAATAATTATAATTTTCATGAGCTTGATGATTAATTAATTGAATTTAATTAATATTTTTATTTAATTACTCGAGATGAGTGCAAAAAGATACGATTAATTATAACACGTGTTATCGGTTGAACGTACGTATGCGAATGATAATGGCGGCCGTCTTCTCGACACGAGGCAGGAAAATTAAATGCGCATGCGCCGAGCTGCGCATGATCAAGTTCAAATTTATGGACGAGGCCCCAGTAGGTGCTGCCTCTTTTTGTCGGAAGTGAAACTATATTTAAATTTGAATATAGTTTCGATTACGCAACAGAAGGGCATAAAATTTCCTAAAAGAGTCATAAGGTCAAATTATCCAAAAAAATTTATTGAAGCCCATAGACTTGTTGAAAGACGAGCCAAAATTTTGAAAATTTTTTTTTCGTCAGTTTTCTTAACATTACTCCGGAACCGAGCATGATAAAAATATTTGAGGTCCAGATATAAAAATTAGAAACTTGAAGCTACAATTCGCCTTTTTTATTTTTACTCTGCGACCATTTTTCACCGTGTTACAGCATGTTGAAAATCACCCAAAAATTTCGAATTTTTTTTCTATCCTTCAATTTTTGGGACTAGTGTATTTTGATGAATCTCAAAATTTTTAGAAAAATCGAAAAAACAATTTTTTTTACTTTCTCATTTAATAACTTTTAAGTAATTCATAATAGTTGAATTTCGTTAATATTTTTATGTAGCTTATCTAATGAGCTTTATATTTCAGTACTATTATTTTATATTCAACGAAAATTACCTATTCATTTATTGAAATTTAGCTGTTGCATTCGTTCTTCCACTTTTCAATAAATTCATGTAACTGTTCTAATTCTGATTACTGCCGTGTAACACTTTTAAAATCTCAACATTAAAGTATGCATAAAGTATTTTTTAAAAATTGACAAGCATAAATATAATTGATCTTATAAGCTTCAGATGAACCTTTAAACGTTACCGTCTACCTTACAGATTTAAATAATCAAATAAATAATGAAAAATCTACTTCCATTTCTTTTGCCGAATGGCCTTTTTTCTGTCGCAATAATCGCTTCATCAATTGTCATAACAACTTTTTTATAGCCTACTGTTTTACGCAAACATATTTTACAATTGACACATTTTTAACTGAAATCCATTCTGAGATCAATATTTAAATTATATTTTAGGAATTTAGAAATATATAAAATGATCAAATCTAAAACTTCACTTACTTAAGTGGGTGTAATCGACTGTGACACTGTTTGAATAATTATTAATAATTATAAAAGGATGAAAGATTCTGGTTTGTGTGAATTGGCTGGTAGTTAATAATTTTATTTAACACTTATTTTTCGTAAATATTTTATTTACACTATATACAATGCATGAGAATTAATTTGCATGAGAAAGCACTTGAGATATTAGTCCAAGATCCCAGAGCAATAAGACACAACTTATTTTCTCAAGCATAGATCTTTCGGTTCTATGTAGTCTTTCATGTACTTTTTGATACCTGTACGTTTGTGGAGTTTGCCCGGTGTCACCTGCGCAGGTACCAGGTGAGAAAGGTAACTAAAAATTAGAGTTACTTAACTTATTTTCAAGTGTCTGATTTTTTTATATGTTATTCAGATAAATATAACAAAGTTAAATTTAATCAGTCAGACAGATTGTAATGATCAATCATTTTCTAAACACAAAAATTATTCAACTATGAGTATGAACACGAGAGCAATATGCGCATGCGCTTTAAAGTAAATTATCTTAATGTTTGAATAATACTTAATTGTCTTCAATTTCATATTTTTGCATATCTATTTAAATAAGATGAAATTTTTAATTAAAATAATAATTATTTTAAAAGTAATTATATATGGGGCATTCCACGCCAAATGGGACGGTTTCAAAAATTTATTTTTCCGATTTTCTTAATTTTTGGGTATTTTTTAGTTCCCCTCAAAAGAGGCTTCCTGGTAAATTTTGCGATTTTTTTGATCCATGGTTCAAAAACTATCGAATTTTAGAAAAAAACCGCTCTTTTTATGGTTTTTTGATCATAACTTTCGTAAAAATGGTCGAAATTCAATGTTTTTTTTCAAAATTTTCGTTTTTTGATGGCCTTTAAAGAAAAAAATACAAAACAAATATACAAAATGTTTTTCATCGCGATTTTTGAATTTTAAGTTTTCAACTGTGTTTTTAAAAAAAGATGTATCTTTTGATTTCCTTAAAAATTTTCTATTTTAAACTTCTATCCATTCTGCAACTTTTAAGCCCGGTCCGGTAGTGGGCCTTCCATAATTACTATTTTTTTTCGATTATTGAAAATTTGAAGTAATTTTTTTTTCGCTATAAATGATTATCAGTTCCGATTTTTGACGCTGTATACTTGTTTTTCTTGCATATTATAAATTGATTTCAATATTTTTTGGTTTTGAGTAGGGATTTAAAAGCAGTAAGTAAAAGTTAATGCTATTCATGAGCAGTTATAATGAATGTTTTTATTTATTAAGAAGCAACTATTTCGAAGCAAAAAAAGCATTAGATTTGCTATACAATACAGCTAAGACCATAACAGGAGCTCAAAAATTCAATATAATTATTCGAAAACGCGCAAAGCATGAAACAATCGTTGATATTACCCGCATGAAAAAAGTGTATAGGTGAAAAGTATATCTCAAATTATAATTGTATTATACAAAATTATACTCCAATATATAATTCTCAGTATATTTTCATACTACTATTTTTTGCCGTTTTGATATACTTGATTATACTTTATCAGTATAAGTAAGATTTATAATTTAATCTACTTTGAGTTATATAAATTTTGTATAAGCTAAACTATACTCGAATTTTATAATAGAAATTATATACAATGAGTATACTCTAATTATATCGAAATATTATAACTGGAAGTATAGTTTAGAACATAAATAAAACAAAAAACACAGCAGAACTTCAAAAATTAATTTATCATTGTAATAAAGATCCATATTTATATAAAGACGCAGACAACTAGTGTACTGGTGACCAAGATGTTTGAAGAAATTTAATTTGAGTATAGAATAACCTATACTAATTTGTATACTTTTTTTTATACTTTTTTTATATATTTGAGATATACTCGTTGATAGATTTGCTATGTATATCTATTATTATACTTTCTATTTCTATCATAAATATCTTCAATCAACTATAGTTCAATACATAAATTTCGAATATATTAAAAAGTATACAATCAGGTATAGTTTTGAATATATTTAATACTATACAATTATCTATACCTTAAATTTATAATAACTAAGTATAATATGTTATAACTCATTTATGAGATATTTTGCCGCATTTATAGAAAGTATACCCATGGCTATACTTTGTAGTATACTTTAGAACTATACATTATTTTCATACGGGTAAATTTTCGAAAGAACACAGAAATAATTAAAAACGTTTCATGCTTTACGCGTGATAGATATGCAAAAATATGAAATTGAAAACAGTTATGTATTTTTCAAATATTAAGATAATTTACTTTAAAGCGCATGCGCATAGTGCTCTCGCGTTCATACTCATAGTTGAGTAATTTTTGTGTTTGGGAAATGATTGGTCATCACAATTTGTCGGACTGATTAAATATAACTTTGTAATATCTATCTGAATAACATATATAAAAATCAGACATTTAAAAATAAGTTAAGTTCATTTATTTTTTGTAGAGCTTTAAAGCGTCTGACAAAAGTTCTGGCCCATGTAAAGCGTCTGAGTTTTTGGATATTACTTCAGAGTAATATCCTACAAAATATATATAAAAATCAGACATTAAAAAATAAGTTAAGTAACTCTGATTTTTAGTTACCTTTCTCACCTGGTGCCTGCGCAAGTGTCACCGGGCAAACTCCACAAACGTACAGGTATCAAAAAATACATGAAAGACTACATAGAACCGAAAGTTCTATGCTTTAGAAAAAAAGTTGTGTCTTATTGCTCTGGGATCTTACTCTATATTGTTTTTAATGTTTAATTTTATTAATTATCACTCGCGTGCAACACGTGGTCAGTATGGTGTCGTGGCGGGAACAATACCGGTACACGCGGTAAGAACTATTTTTATTGAGATTCACTGAGATAATTAAATGAGAACAAAAATATTATGCAAAATAATTACTCTGAATTAATTGAAGCGAAATGCACTACTTGAAATTATGAGAACGCAACTGATTTATGAAATAAACTGAGATTAAAGCAAAGCACGAAGCGTCAGCCATGAGAACACTTTAAGCAATATAAATGAGAGAGAGCGCAAAAGAGTGAGAGAGACAGAACTTCCGTCTTCTTCATCCCTACTCGAGCGGTCTTTGCGGTGAGAATGCGACTAGTAGAGCCGCCTAAGATTGATTGGTGATCAGTGGTACTGTTGATCACTTATCCACCGTGAGAATGATGATGAGAGCGCGGGAGATTGGAACATTCTCCCCGCCTTCTCCTACTTCTTGGAGAAGTTAGATGATCCATGAGATTCTTCCGCAGCTGATGAGATTGGTAGCAGCACGAGTTTGCTGATAGGGCGCTTGAGAACTGATGAGACTGTCTTGAGAGTGACAACTCTGGTGGGATCATCGGCACCGGGATGCAGTTGGATCACACGAGCGAGAGGCCATTTTGTTGGTGGATACTGCTCGTCTGAGAGCAAGACAAGTGATCCAACTTTTATGTCGTGATGAGAAGTGTTTCATTTTGAGATCGATTGATGAGATTGCAAGCATTCTGCTGACCATCAATTCCAGAAATGCTGCAAGCGTTTTTGAATATGCTGCAGAGGTGAGAGCCTTGATAATGAGATTAAAGTGAGTTTAGCTTCCGGTATGGTGTTGATAGTGGCACTACGGATGAAATGTCCGGGTGTGAGAGCGGTGAGATTGTCCAGATCCTCTTAGAGTGCGCTGAGAGGACGAGAATTGAGAACTGCTTCGACTTGGATGAGAATCGTCGAGAAATCTTTATAAGTGAGAAGCGTATCTTCTATGGTTCTCTGATGATTGAATTTACGGCAGCTCCCCATTTTTCGGCCATATGAGGAGCTCCAGGTGAACTAAATAACCAGTGGGTTCCGTCATTGGTAAGATGCTGCTGTAGATGAGGTGATTCCGTGAGAGCGTCAGTGAGAAGTTGCTTGAGAATGATATCAGCACCCTTGAAGTTTGTTCCACAATCACTTCAAAGTGTGCGGCAAATTCCCCGTCAACTGGTGAATCGGCGGATGATGAGACTCGCTACATGTGTCCAAGTGCTTCATACTCAGTAAAAAATGCGGTGTACTGACTCTGAAGTTCAGAGTCCTGAGAAAGTCGCTTGATGAGACGGTTGAGACAGCGCTGCGCAATATGACGAGATTTACGTAGCTTCTGTGATGACGATTTGATTCGAGTTCCCAGAACTTCGTGAGAGAGTCATGCAGTTGATAATTTGAGATGAGATGATGAGACAGGCTAGGTAACTGATGCGATTGTTCATGAACTGGGCCGAGGATTGTCCAGCCGAGCATAGTTTTCATAGCGATCGGTTCTGAGATACTTCCTGATCTGAGACTAGGTCGTATAATTTGACCGTAGGAATCTGCGCCGATGAGAAAGTCAATTTTGCTAGGTTTGTGGAGTTCTGGGTCGGAGAGTTCTAGATCTTAAATATGAGACCAAAGCGTTGGTGAGATTGATACTGATGGAATCTGCGCTGTTATTTTCTTGAGAATATGTGCGTTGGGAGATGCTTGTTCTGATGAGGTGGTAGAATGCAGTGTGAATGAGACCATGCCTTCTGTATTTCCTGATGAGATATTGCTGACTCCTTGTAGAGGTACATGGCAAGGCTGAGAAATGAGACTGCAAGTGCGAACAACAGCCTGAGAAATCAGAGTAAGCTCTGATCCAGGATCAATGAGAACTCTGATACGATGTGACGAACCTGATTGATGAGAGATGAGAGCATATGCGGTTGCCAACAGCACCGTAGGTCGAGATGTCAATGTTTTGTGATCTGGAGCACGACTGATGGCAGATGAGATTAAAGCTGCTGCTTGAGAAGCGCAAAATTGTTATTGCTGAGGTTGTTGATGCTGAGACTCTGGCTGAGATGCAGGTAGTGTTGAGATTTGAGGTGTTTCCGCTGCAACTGCAGGGGTCTTCTTAGTTAACCTCATAAGACGAGAATAATGCAGCACATAATGATGTTGTTCGTCACATTCTTTGCACTGACGACGATCCTTGGTTCGGCAATTTTCAAAGCTGTGGTCGCCAAGGCTGTTGCGACACAGATGATAATGAGCTGCAAGCTGGAACCTTCCATCAGGCGTCATTACCTGGAATTTAGGACAACCTACAATGAAGTGGTTTCCACAGCATGCGCAGTAATCAGTCTTGAATGAGAGCGTGTGTTTAGGAACTGCAGGATGAGACTGAGATGAGTTGGACTGAGACTTTGGAGGCTGAGATTGCTGTGTGCGTAGCACTTGATGAGACTGCATCTGAGATTGCTGTGTGCGTAGCACTTGATGAGACTGCACCTGAGATTGATGAAATTGAGATTGCTGAGATTGGTCCTGCGAAGCGACATGAACCTGAGCTGATGAGATGCGAGACTTGCTGCCCTGATCGCCCCGGGAATCGTGCTGAGGCTTACGTGGAGAGACGCCACACTCCATGGCTATACGAGCTCTAGCGCGACCGGTGAGAAATGTACGCAGGTCTTCGTAGGCGAGAAATTCTGTCGATGTGCCCAAATGAACTTCTCAGGCCTCACGTAATGAGATGTCCAGTTTCTGGACGATGAGATGGACCAAGTTCTGATCCTAACGGCCGGTGGGCGATCCCAGTGCCTTGAGAGCCTGAACTGCCTCGTTGGTAGTGTTGATGATAGCCTTGAGTTGTTTTGGCGAGTTGCTGTCAGCTGGTCTAATGCTGAACAGCTTTTCTAATTGTGCCGAGACGAGAAGACGCTTGTTGTCGTATTGTTGGACAACAGCGTCCCAAGCAGATGCAAACGAGTCCCCAGTGATTCTGATGTTTGCGATGAGACGGGCGGCATCACCCTCCAATGCCGATTTGAGATGATACATCTTCTCTACTTATGTGAGAGATGTATTTTCCCCGATGAGAGACACGAACATCCCGTGGAAATCTTGGTAGCGACCTGAGAACTCGGGCACCAGAATCGTGGGCGAGTTAAGACGACTTTCTGCAGGAGGGATGAGACTGGAGTTAGTTAGGACACTGCATTGTGAGGGCACTGCTGACTCTAACTCGTGGATGCGATGTAGTAGCGCATCTTGCGCTCCTTGAAATAATTTTAGGGCGTTTTCCAATGAGCCATCAGTAAAGTATTCGTGCTCAGTGGTGACGTCGGTCTTCGAGGAGAGAAACTTTTCATGATCCTCAACGAATTTTGCCCAGTGCTGAGAAAGCAGGTCCAACTTCGTGTTGGCTGCTCGCAATGAGAGGGTGTCAATGACACCTGCTTCTGCTGATGCTGAGATGGACGTGAAAATTGAGATACGTCCTTGCTGCAGGGTAATTCTGTTTGAGACGGCAGCCATGTCTGTAAAAAAATGCAAATGAGACACAAAAGAGAAAAATGCTCAAATGAGATTGAGAATATTACTGAGACACAAAACAAACTGACAATAAATTGCTTGTAAGAGTCTGCCCTGGCTTCCCCGTACCAGGAAGTTCGAACAGTCCTTCTTGTCCGGCTGCTTTGGTTATGAGCAACTGGGTTCTGAAATACCTTGTATGACTAAGTACGCAGCTTGATTACAGGATAGAGGAAATGGTGTAATGAATTAATTTTATAATGCAATTCTCTTTATTATAATATTGTTTAATTGATTTTATTAAGGTTCTGATTATTTACAAATGTTATCTACTAAATATTTGGACATTTAGATTAGAAAGAAAACGCCAAAAGAATTATTGTATTAATACGCAAATAGGAGATCCTGGGTCTGATCTCATCAGTAACATAATTGGTTTGAAGAATTTACTTTATACAATATGACTATTTCTGGTGACACCTTAAATAAATTATCTTAATCATTTCTATTAACAAGTCAAAATGAATTTTCAAGGTTTATATATAATGTTCAATAAATTAAGAGAAAATTAAATTTAACAAATTCTAAAATAAATAACTCCGCGTTTGGCAAACTTATAATTAACTGCCTGTAGACTTACATCGATGATTTCGTAGAATGGGTCGGACATCTTGAGCGTGGACTGCATCATACTGGACTAACCCTTTGACAAGACTACTGGCGACGACTCGATTTTATGGCACAGATTTCAGTACACACATTTAAATGAAGTATATTAACTGACTAGATTTTATAACAAATAAACTGAGTAGACTTTTTCAATAAATAAATAGACTTGACAATAAATTATAACGGACTTTACAATACAACGAATTGACTAGACTTGACTAGTAAAAAAGGTATGCAGCAATGTGTGCTTAGTGAGCTGGAGAGTGTAGAGTAAGGACCTCACTAGGCGTCCTCAGCCCTTCTCTACATCTCCCAGCTAATTGCTAGGTGCTGTGTATGCTAATTGCAAGCTAACTGCAAGCTAACTACTGAACTGAACTGCATTTTTCGACGATTATTCGCCCTTATATAGCCATAGAATTCGGGAAGGGATCATCCACGTGACCTCATCTGAACTTCCGCCTAGGGTGTCTGGCACACTGACCCATGGGCCTCTTTCGGAGTCTCAGTGAACCAGGTAGCGAATATGCTTTGATAAGGGTGGTGTGTAAACTGAGGGCTCCCTAAAATGGCGCGACCGATTTGAGTAGTCGAACCTCTAGCTGCCCCGTTACAACCCCCGCCACCAGACTCGAAAATCGGGTGCGACTTGGCAAGTTCAGGATGATCCTTTTTTCAACAAGTTAATTGACAAAGTTCCAGCTAAATTATATAAATATTACCATAAATTTTACATATATAAAATGACTATACAAAATTTTACAATAGATATCGCCGTGAGAAATGGCTAACAAATATTAACAATTATTAATAAACTATTTTACAATTTTTTCATAAGCTGCAACTTTTAACAACAAATTTCAACAGGCATTCCTTAATTTACATTTACACTCATACAAAATATCTGAAAAATTAATGATTCACTACAATTCTTCATTCAAATTTCTAATCACTCGAAATTAACTTGGTGTTTCAGCTCTTCTTAGTGTCGGGTTGTTGTTATCTTACATCTTATTATCCTTATAACTAATTTTCCTTAAGACTAAATTCTCTTAATCTAAACAGGGGACGGCAAACCCTCGTCACCCTAAATCCAATTTTTCATCAACCTGGGGGACGTAAACATCATCGCCAACCCCTAATATATATACCTTCTCAACTTGAGGGGCGTGGAAATCATCGCCAACCTCTGTCCAATCCGCCTTATCCCAGCCAAACTCTTTTGGGGAACGTGGAAATCATCGTTCAACCCCAACCATTCTAAAACGACTTTAAATTATCAATTTTTACTAACGGAGGGACGTGAATCTCAACGTCAAACCTACAACCTTCCCAATCAGCTCTGATGAGCGAATCCTCATCACCAGCAATAAACTTAACATTAAATAACAATAATAAATTAACAACAATAACTTAACCTATATTTATGACAACAACCCGATAAGTGATAAATTCATAGCAATTTCGATCATTATCTTAACTTCCATTCAACTATTATTA
Source organism: Microplitis manilae (assembly GCA_030273425.1). Lineage (NCBI taxonomy): Eukaryota > Metazoa > Arthropoda > Insecta > Hymenoptera > Braconidae > Microplitis > Microplitis manilae. The sequence continues at coordinate 11,437,146 of CP092727.1, read as the reverse complement.
TTTTTTCATCAAATTATAAATTATCATTATTACTTCGAATATAATTCTCACGGCGTAATATACTATTAATATCCATATCATTAATTACTATTACAATATTACATTTAAATTTATTTAGCAAAACATGTTATTTAGCAGCCAAAATTTACTATTTACAAAAATAATTTAAGTATGATAATTAACTGAGACTAACATAGGAAAACCTTGGATAGTAAAACAATAACGCGTAATTTTACAAACTTGTTCAAAATATATAAATATCTATGTGAATATTCGCGGATTATTTCCGACGTCATTTATAATTATAACAAAACTCAATTAACTTGATAAAGTGACTTGATGCTCTGTAAGTTGACTTGTTGATAATTTAACAATGATCAAAATAAATATTAAAAGCTCAAATTATTAGAGAAATCTCTACGATGATATTCGATTTCCATTAGCATTAGTATATTTTGTCTTTATTATTATGGTAGCGATTATTATAAAACCAGGACGAACCTTTTGGTGAGAGATTAATTTCAAAAGAGCTATTCACAAAAAGCTGAAGAGCAGAATAATCAAAAAGTATAAAATCTATACTAGAAGCTAAATTTATTTAAAACTATTTATAAGAGCCTGATCTCCGACAGGACTAAAATTATCACAGAACTAAAATTATTATTTACAAGAAAATTTTAAATTAAATACTCTCACCATAATCATCGTTTCACCATCGAATTGACCCGGTACTGAAACAAAGCCAGAAAAAAGAGCGATACCTGAGCCAGATTCGGTCTGAACACGATTTCTTTTCTTCTATAGGAGGGTTATTTCCCTGGTTAATCGTTGGATACGTTAACAAAAATAATTTATTGGTCTATGATCCATCGAAATGGATTGAAATTAAATTAAGATCCACATCAGATTCTCATCTATACAATTTTTTTTATTTTTAGTATTTTATCTACTATCGAAATCATTAGAATGGCTTGGATTTATTTCATTATAAATTTTCTTCGTAGTCGAGATCTTCTCATCTTCCTTGAGTTAGTGATTGACTACTTAGTATTAATGATCGAACCTATGCTTGTCAAAGTTGTGACGTTCATTATTGTACACATAGCTGAAATGATTTTATTTGTACTCAAGCTTAACACTGTATGTGTAACTGCACCAGGCCTCGTAGTTCATGGTTGTGTGTCGATACTATAGAATGTTGTGGGGTATGCATATTTTCTCGGGGTAGTCCCCACAATTTATATTTCACATGACTCTAACAATCTCAACTAATATTTTAAAGTTGCTAACGTTGATGCCATTTCTTACGTTATGACTAACAAATCAAGTTTTAATGTTTCTCTAATATTTTAATCTTGCGATTATCTTATTTACCAGACCCAGGTAATAATTGACCAGCAAAATAAATTATATGACTTCCGTTTATAATTAAGTTATATAAATTTGTACTATAGGAATTTACTATAAATTGAACACAGATAACAATAGAATATTTATTTTCATTTTAATTATATGCAGAAATTTTAATCGTTAGACTGAATGTATATTAACGTAAATTTTACAATAGAATAATAAATCTAATAAATTTATTTAAGAGGATTTTCCTTTGTATACTATTTTATTTTAGGTTAGAGTTAATTTATTTGAGACGTTATCTATTATTTTAATGACGAAATTTATTTCAACAGAACTTTGATTTTAACTTTGTTTTGATGAGTAAATTTTATTTCTGATAGAACAAATGTAGTAAATGATTATTTCATTATCGGATATATTTAAGCTTGACAAAATTTACTTTGAACTAAAGACGGTCTTTATTTGAGTGCAGATTTTAAACAATAGACATTCTAAAGTAAAATAAGTATGTGTACAGATAATCTATTTTATTTTAATAAATTTGGTTAAATTTATAAAAGATTTTGTGTTTGTTAAGACCGAAAGTTAAATTTATATGTATAAGCATTAGATTTAATTACTTGTTCCATAGCAAACGTGATAGAATTTTAACCATAGAGATTTATTTGAAAAATATATAAATTTTTGATTTTATAGTAACAGAAAATTAATATCATTTTACAATCACGAAAAAATTTGATGATAAAAATTTTGAAAGCATTTTAGACTTTATTTCAAATATTTTAAATTTTGTGAAACAAAGTATTGAAATTAAATTTTATAATACTGAAATTGATTATTTTTAATGTTTTAATTTTTGAACATATCCAAATTTTTATAATAAGAAATATGCTATTATAAAGCGAACTTAAATTTTTTGATAACAAAATTTTTGAGTTTTATTTGAAATTAAAATTTTTATATCTTTATTGCCGAAAACTTTATTAACTGTTTTATTATGTTGCAAGGCTTATATGCTAAATTTTTCAAAAATATTTCAAATGTATTTAAAATAACAAAATTATTCATTTCCAACGGATCAGATGACTAATTTTTCTTTCAACTTCTATGTATTTGTGTTACTTTCTAATACCGATGTTAGTAGGCTTTGCCTCGTCTTGATTTGAAAATTAATTAATTATTTAATCACTATTATTTGTCCACTCATTTTCTTTATCTCTTAACTTATTACTTTTAAAATTGAACTTTAGACGCCAAAACTATTCATGAAATTTTACTTTTCTTTCTCCAACATATTAATAATTATTATTATAATATCATTTAAGTTAAGTTTTAAACAAAAAAAATAAAAAAAAATATATTATTTCCACAATTATTTTTATACACTTAGCTCACTAGTCATATCATTTAAAATTATATCTTATAACAAGGAAAATTTTAGATTCATATATCACTTGTTAACAAATTAAAAAATATGATCGTCACTACTATCTACAACCAATTTTTGACGTCAAACACCCAATCTTTCAAAAATTTACTTTTTATTTTTATATTAGTGTCCAAACTCTTTCTTGATTTTTCCCGGATTACCCTCGTCTTGACAAACAAATGAATAATTATTTTCACTCACACTTAGTATTATAAATTTATAATCTGCTGTTTTATAATTTTAGTTTTCGATGACGACATAACACCCCCCCCCCCCTCACCAAGACTGTGAGCCAGGGTCACAGTATGACATACTAAGCGTCATCGAAAAAGAATTTTTACTTATTTAATTAGCAAAAACGTGAACTTTTCTTTAGTAAAATTATTTACACAGAATAATTATTCTTTGAAAATGTATGTCTTGTCAGTAGTAGAATGATAACTTTTCCAAGGGAAATCTCCCAGTAAATTATTTGTTTGCCTAACACGTGTTTAAAATAAAATAAAATTCATAAATTTCTAATTTAACGAATAATTAAAATTTATCAGAGAAAATAACGATATACACTTATCCAAAAAATTAAAGGAACAAGAAAATTTTATAAAATTTTTAGCGATTTTTGGAAGTCTGTATTTTCGTGAAAAATGATCGTATCGAAAAAATAAAAAAAGCAAATTGAAGCTTGAAATCTCTAGTTTTAAGATCTTTCAGCCAAATAATTTTCTGAGTCACGGTTTTTGCGAAATCATAAGAAATAGGCTGAGACAAAATTTTTCTAAATTTTCCGGTTTCGTTTTTTCAGCCTACGGGGCCGGGAAAATTTTTTTCGAAAAAACCAATTCATGGCTTGTTTAGGAAATTTATTCAGCTACAATTTACTTTTTTTTGTTTCTCTGTACGACAAGATGCCACTGAGATATTAGCCTTCAAATGAAGAAGGATCCTTTTGTCTTTGATTATCGATATCTCAGCAAATAATGGTCGCACAATAATTTAAAGGGCAGTTTGAGAAACTTGAATAAATGCAATACAAGCTCTATTTTTGATTTTTTTGAAAAAAATCTTTTTTTCATCCTTAATATCAATTCGAAAAACCCACAAAAAATGGCCATTTTCTGGTTTTTTAGTCAACTCATCGCTTTTTTGTAAATATCAATAAAAAAAATTATGTTCACAGGTGATTTTAAAGCTTAATGTACCCCCAAAAACCCTGGAAATTTTCAGATTGACGAAAAAAAAAAAAAAAACCCGAATAAAACGTAATAAAAAAATATAAAAAAAACTCTTGTTTTATCACGTGTTTAAAAAAAAAAATTTTTTTTTCTCTTTGCCTTACATTTACCGAATAACTATCGTGAAAAACAAACATTTTTTGACTTTTTGAAAATTTTGTTTAAACCACTCTACGCAAAGTTACATGCATTTGAAAGAAAAATCTCTTCCTTTTTCAAAATCCGATATTTCGAAAACGATTGGAGAAAAAAGTTGAAAAAAATCATGAAGGCCTCCTTCAACCTATGCTCATAGATTAAAAAGTTTCAAAAAAATCCGAGGTTCAAAAGCTAAATGGTGTCTGATTTGGCGTGAAAGGCCTCATTGATAGCCCCACTGGGAATCGAACCCAGACTATATCGGTATCGCTCTATCAGCTGAGCTATCCGGCACTATACTCATTCCATTCAATTTGATCTATAACTTATTGAGCCGGACCGCCCATCGCACGGTAATGCGCCAATTTAATATAGTGGAAACCTAAACATGCAAACCTCAATAAGACAATTCATAGATAAATTGAGAAAAATATAGATAGTCCGAACTGGGAATCGAGCCCAGACCATATCGGTATCGCGCCGAGTGCTCTACCAGTTGAGCTATCCGGCACTATACTATATTCCGTTTAAATTAAATTTATAACTTATATTAAGCCACACGGTCCATCGTGCGGTAATATTTCTACTGTATATAATGGAAACCTAAACAGAGTTGTTTTTTTTATTTTGCTCTATAATCGATTGAGGCAGTACGAAGTCTGCTGGGTCAGCTAGTTTTAAATAATTTTAAATTCTCCGAGGAACCAGAAATTGCAATATTATTTTCTAATTTGATTTAATTTGAAATAATTCGAGAGTTTAAATTATTTAAAATCATTCTAAATCATGGAATAATATTTCGTTATTTCTTAACCTAATATAATTTAAAATGATTCATTCTAAAATTCATGCTCGAAAGCAAAATAACGTAGTCAATTTGGAATTATTTAAAGTGATTAAGAGTTACGTAATCTTAAATCATTTCAAATTAGATTTCTTAATCAGGGGCGTATTACTAAGTGTATTATTTTTCTCTAGTAATAGGAATTCACTTAAAATTCATTATGAATTAACCTAACTTTACAACCTACTTACCGTGAACTCGAAATCCTAAGGGTTAGTGCTTCTTAAAATGTATTATAATAGTTTCTTATTTCATTTATTTTCAGATCCACCTGTTTCTGTTAAAACTGAATCAGGATTATTGGAATCTATGTGTGCAAGTTGTGGCCTGAAAATCTCTGACAAATATTTGATGAGGGTTGCAGATAGAAGTTACCATGAAGATTGTCTTGCTTGTTCAGCATGTGGTAATTCTTTATCAATTTCATGTTTTATCAGAGATCTTAAAATATATTGCAGATCTGATTACGAACGAATATTTGGTGTAAAGTGTGCTCGGTGCGTAGAAAAAATAAGTTTTTCTGATTTAGTTATGCGCGTAGCTGGATTAGTGTTTCATGTGGAATGTTTCGCTTGCTGCATGTGCGGGCAGCCTTTACCAAGAGGAGCTCATTATGTTTTACGACAAGGTCAACCAATTTGCAGAAGAGATTATGAACATGAATACTATTTAAGTAGTTCTCAAGGTTAGTTAATATATCACCTTTTCACAATTATGAGTTTCACCAACATTTATCTGAAATTAAAAATGTAAGGATAAATAGCAGATCATGCATAAGCAGGCAAGGTGCATGTATGGACATATTAGAGCTTACAGGGTCATACATCGACAGAATTCTTTAATAAATCCATGTATGATCACAAAAAGGCAAACGAAGTTGCCTGTGACTGTACATAATCATACATTAAATTATGTTATCTTATGTGATATGAAGTTCAATGAAAAGAGACCGTATTTAGCTATATTGTACCACATACAGCAACAGACGGTAAATTTTTTTTTTCAACAAGTCATGTATAACGATGCACAATTATGTAAAACCTGTATTGAAGCGAACATCGTTGTATATGATACATGAAGAAGTATAGTATTTTTGTTTGAAGTCTGATTAGAGTATATAAAGGGCATTCCACGCCAAATCGACCACGTTTGACCCCGACCCCTTTAGATTTGGCTGAAAACTTTTTTTTTTATTTTCTTCGTTTTTGAATGTAGTTTTAAAAAAAAAATTATTCAGAAAGTCCTTATATTTTTTAACTTGATTTTTCGAACAGAATTAAAATTATTTCGGTGATTACTATTCAAATTATTGTTTTTTTTTTTTTTTTTCAAATTTATAAGTTCTTTGAGCACTCTCAAAAATTTTAAGCATGGTGTTATGAGAAATAAGGCTAGTTATACAAATTTTTTCAATTGGAAAAAACAAATATAAATCGAAAAAACACTACTCTGAAAAAATTTGGCGTGGAATGCCCCATAAATTTTGCCTTCGCATGCGTAAATTAACTCGACCCGATAATGGACTACAACTTCACTTGATTTTGTGTCACTATTCGATCGAGTCAGACACATTTTTATATAAATTGTAATTAACAGAATAATACCATCACACGATAGGACTTATCAGCCTAGTATATTTGTTAATTGACAATTCGTAAAATTTGGAAATTAATCGTAAATGATAAAATTGTACCGTTACACGATATGAAACTATCGGCCAAGTATCGAAATCGATTACAATTTATTTAAGTATAAACATAAGACAAACCGCCATTAATACAATAATATCACTACACGAGTGGACTTATCGGCTTAGTACCTTCTACTAAGGACGATTACCCAGTAAACACATTGACGTAAATTTGACGTCAGAGTGACGTTACGCTATGTCATCATTTACGTAAAATATGAGTCATGAATGACTCAGGTTTGACTTATTATTTCGCACTTTTTTACGTAAGATTATGATGTAAAACTAATGATGTAAATATGACGTATATGCGATGTCTGTGTGACAGTCTTTGACGTAAATATGGCATATAGGTGATGTCAAAATTATCAATCCGGAAAAAATATTTTCGAAAAAAAAAAAAAAAGTTAAATACCGAATTTTTGATTAGATTATCACCGTGCGAACGAAACACAAATTTTGAAACAAGAATTGATAACATTAAATGATGAAAAAATCCTGGGCGTCTGCTGGGTCCGAACACAGCGCCCCTTGGCTGGTAGTCCTGAACGTTACTCACGGATCCACATTACGGGAGTTCAAGTCTAGTGCTTAATTAATGTATTTAAAGTGAAATGCCAGAAAAGACAGAGTTCGTAAGTTTTTGTAATCGATTCTTACAAAATTTTTTAAAACTCCATGAACAGATATGAAATTTTATAAAACCGATATTTGCCGGCCTCGATGATAAATGTGTAAAAATTTATTAAGTTTCATCAAATTTTGTAATTTTTTGTTGTGATATGAAATTTACAGAATCTCATATAAAATTTTGCGAAACATTAAATAATTCCACCAAATTGTATGAAATTTAATCGATTGAAGAATTGCGTTACTAAACTTTACAATCTTAATATTAAAAGAGTTGAAACCGTCGTAACATTTTTTTTGTCATCCTAAATAATATTTTCGGTATATCATTTAACAAACTAAAGTTGATTTCTTATGCTCACGCTAATGATTTAATCTATAACGTCTGAATAATCTATCATCGAGTTTATCGATTACATTGGCCCCAAAAAATGTTTGACATTTAGTTGTTATTCACACACTTTTGACAATTCATTCTATGATGGTCTTATTTTAATAAATAGATGATAAAAACTATAATTTGAAAATTACATCAGTATTGCGTTAAATACTGACATGCCACTGATGTAAAGAGATAATTTAACCCTCCGTTACACGCGCTTTCTCTATTGTCTCACTCGTATTCACGCCAACTCTATTAGCGCGTGTAACGAAGGGTTAAGAGTGACACCCTTATTACGTATAACCGTGACTTTGCTACTGACATGAATGCATGATTTTAAAATTACGTCATTTCGATGTATGATAATGACTTTATTACTACGTAACAATGTGAAGTAAATTTTATGTCAACCATACGTAATAAATAAGTTATAACTGTGACATCATACAAGAGTCATGCTTACATCAATATGATGTCACAAGTTTTTACATCATACTAAAGTCAACTTGAACGTCAGATTGAGATTAAATTTACATAAGATGCCGTGACATTTTTATGACCTACGTATGTTATCAAATTAAGGTTATTTGTTCACTTGGTACTTATTGCTATGTCTAGGACAGATTTTGGCAATAAGATTATGGGCTGTCGACGGTATTTTCGTATAGCAAAAAATAATTACTTGAACTAAGGAATTCACATTCTTCCTAACTTTTTGAAGTAAAACTTTTTTAGGCACGACTAGGAGGTAACTGGAGGACAATGCAACAGAAGTCCGTTACGGCAATATGGCGTCACGTTTCTGTACCATCCGGTTTTTGAATATTTTTAATTTTGTCAATAAATAGTTTATAAACAAATCAATCCATTGCTTTTGAAAAAAAAAAATAATTAATAAAAGAGATTAAATTGAAAATATTAAATTAAATGATAATAAATAAATAATAATTAAAAAAAGAGAGTGCGTATAACATTCACACGCGATTGAAGTAAAACTTCTTTGACATTGTACGAGATGGCGATTAAGTTAAAAATAAATATATCATATGATAATTTAAAAAACCATTTATTGACGATCTAACACTAGTAATATATACATTTATATTAACGTCGACCACTATACATTTTAAAACAATAATTTAATTACTACACGGAAAGAAATTTCTTTTAAAAATTACCGTTAATTTCACTGTAATCGTGGGACGAATAGCACGACCGAATTATTTGTCGGTAAGTCAGAAAATTTTTAACTTTTTTTAACAAATTTTATCATAGTCTACGGTAAATTTTATTCGGCTTTCGGTAAATTTTATGAAGTCTACCACTAAATAAATAAATTTGTTCGTCGTTTTTATTTTAAAAACGGCAATAAATAAAAGCACTGCATTATGTCCCACGATTACAGTGAATTTAACGGTAATTTTTAAAGAAAATTTCTTTCCGTATATCATACTTCAAATATGATATGATTGGTTTATGATAACTGGAATGAGAAACATAAATTCTACTTTGCAAATTTTCTAAATTTCTTGAGAAAACTGCATCAATAGTCGTGCCATATCTAGTTGTTGATTTTGAACTGGAGAATTATTCATCGTTAAATGTAGTTTATCACCTTAGAAATCAATCAATGGTCGAGATTCTTCTGAACAAAAATTAACATTGAAATCTCCAGCAAGAATTAATGTTAGCTCATGGTAAGTAGTATATGAAAGACTTGAACCTTCAATAGTGAAGTAATTGCTGATGAATAAATTTTATGATATTCGATATAGTTTTATTTGGAGAAATGTAAAGAACAACTATAATCAATGTTTGATCGAGTTTGTTTACACAGCGAACAAATGCAATATCAAAATCTCGACCATTGATTAATTTCTTAGGTGATAAACTAAATTTAAAAATGAATAATTCTCCAGTTCAATTAACAACAAGATATGGCATGACTATTGATGCAGTTTTCTCAAGAAATTTAGAAAATTTGCAGAGTAGAATTTATGTTTCTCATTTCAGTTATCATAAATCAATCATATCATATTTGAAGTATGATAGTAGTTAAATTATTGTTTCAAAATGTATAGTGGTCGACGTTAATATAAATGTATATTTTACTATTAGTGTTATATCGTCAATAAATAGTTTTTTAAATTCTCGAATGATGTATTTATTTTTAACTTAATCACCATCTCGTACAATATCAAAGAAGTTTTACTTCAATCGCGTGTGAATGTTACACGCACTCTCTTTTTTTTTTACGATGTTAAATTGTAATTTTCGAAGTATTTTTAATCCTAAAAGTCTTTGTTAAAATTACGATGTTAAATAGTAAAAAATATAACCCACATCGTAAATTTTGAAATAAAATATTTTAAAATTGACACTTATCAAAGTCTACTTCACGATTACGATATTAACATCATAAATTTTGCTAGAATTTTCTTTCCGTGTAGATCTATCACAAATCGATGGTAGACTTCTCGTTGATCTCGGATAGATCTACCACCAATCTATCCCTCGCGGACTTGGAATCACTATGAAATTATGGTGAAATTCCGGTGAGATTATAGTAAAAACATCGTGAGATCTTGATGAAACTACGGTGAAATCACCATGATTTTGTGCCATTCGGTCACTGTAGTTTTATGATGATCCCACAGTGGTTCAATAGTGGTTTCACTGCAAATTCACAATGAATTTAGAATGAACTTACAGTGAATTCACAGTGAACTTACTGTAAATTCACTGCAAGTTCACTGTGTATTCAGAGTGAACTTGCAGTGAATTTGCAGTGAATAGACACGGAGAAAAAAATGGAGTAAATTTTAATAAAAAATATGAAACTAATTTTACTATTCTGTTTAGTAAATTTTACTATATTAGAATGGAAATAAATTAAATTAAATTTTTAACAACTTTTAACTTTTTATTATTAGTGCTATCATTTCGATTATTATTGTTATTTATGTCATCTGTATTGGTGTTTGTGTCGACTTTTATTTTTAAAAAATCACTCGTTTTAACCGAGATTCGAACCCTGATCTCCCGCGTGCGTGTCCTTTCCTATGTCTAACGGCCTGATCCGGGTAAAAAAATTATAAATAAAATATAGCCCTATATAATTATAAATAACTACGTATAACTAACTACGTATAACTATATACAATTATATATAATTATTTTTATAAAAATGAAAAATTCGGGCGTGTGCAGGAATTGAACCGTGGACTTCGTGCTCGAAAGCTTAATCCGCTACCCGTTGACCTGAGAGATTAACTTGAAAAGTAAGTTTCGTATGAACTTTAAGTATTAAAAATCTTATACGTGATAGATTCTTGGTCAACAAAATCCTATATCTAATTCATTAGTTATTAGTTCTTAGTGATATAAAATTATATATAAGTTATATATAATTATAACTGCGATAGCTAGATATAATTATAACTAAGTTAGTTATATTTAATTATAACTAAGATTTTAAATTTAATCCCATATATCAGGCTGGATCAGACAAAAACAAGTTTGATCAGGCCTGGAACGTATTTAACGCTTCAGACATGAACAGATATGAACAGGCATGAACAGACAGGGGTGGGTATTTATTTATTTATTTATAAAAAGACCCAACAGCTATATGGCCAATAACAGGGTCACAAAGAGAAACACAAGTATAACATAAGATGATGTGGCGTCGAGCGTTAGCATACAAAAAAAAATTATAGGATAGATCACTATGATTTGTCTTCAAAAAAAAAAAAATGTTAACGATAATATTGGAATATAATGAAAAAATTTAACAATGAAAACAAATATTAATTACATTTTAGAAGACAGGCTACTAGTGTAAAGAGTTACTAGAACATAAGAGGATGTATTTTATTAATATTAATATTATTTTCTTTTCTTTTTTTTTTTTTTATTTTATATTATTTATTTTTTTATATTTTTTATTGTTAACTAACAATGTTTTCTATTTATTATACAGGGTGTCCAATAGAAAGTTGCTGAAACTAATTAGCTGTCATTTCAAAACACGTGCACAGAATTAGAAAGGTCAAATTGCTTCAAATAGAGGAAATTCTGCAGTTTTAAACGCACATAAATAAAATCGAGTCAAATATGTTTTATATCAATTTATTATATCTTATAAAAATAACGAAAAAGTACAATGATTAATGATACATATTTTCAAAGTCCAAACCGTTCGATTGTGCACAAAAATCAATTTTTTTTTTTAAATTGTGAAAAACTGTGTCCAACAAATCATTCGTAATGTCGCGAACCACTTTCTGGATGGACGCGATCAGTTCTTCTACTGTACTGGGGTTTTTATCGTAACAATGATTTTTTATGTAACCCCACAAGAAAAAATCACAAGGGTTTAGGTCCGGTGAGTACGGAGGCCATTCTAGTCCGCCTTGAACGAATTTAGGGTACGCCAGACCGATTACTCAAGTCTCATATACGCGATTAATAGCTTCAAACACCTCATGAGTCCGGTGCGGCGTCGCTCCATCTTGCATGAAGTAAAACTTTTTAACCAGTCCCCTCTTTTTTGCATAAGGGAAGAATTTCGTTTCCAAAAGCTGTTTGTAACTCTCTCCGGTTACCGTAGATTTCAAGAATTGCAAATGAATCTCTTCTACTGAAATCGCTGCCCATGCCGTTACTTTAAGTGAATGAAGGGACTTCGCTAGCGATATGTTAGGATTTTCCGTTCCCCAAAACCGATAATTTTGCTTGTTTACGTACCCATTCATCCAAAAATGTGCTTCATCAGTAAAAATAATCATTTTTTCATTAAGTTCTTCAGCTTCAAACATTTCCGTAATAGTCTTACAAAACTCGATGCGTTTCATCATGTCTCGTTCAGTTAACAATTGATGAGTGCTTATTTTATACGGATGAAACTTTAAAAAATATTTCAAAATGTTGTGTAATGATGATTTGGTTATTTTTAATGCTTGAGCAGCTTTCCGAATTGAATCATTTAGATTTTGTTTGAAATAATTTTCAACTTCGTTGATCTTCTCTGGTATAGTCTCCGTACCAGATGGGCCTGGCAACTCGTGTCTACGGTCCTGAAGGGTACCATACTTCACGAAGTTATCAATTATCCTACAAAAATTAACGTGAAATTACTTCAATACAGTTTAATTGAATTGAAACACAAGTTGTGGGATAGATGAATATGAATAAATATTAAATTCTTACCTTTTCAGAGTGTTTTCGCTGGCAACTCTATGGGTTCCAAACTTAGTACGAAACCCTCTATACGTATTACTATAAATTTTTTCCTTTGAGAAGAAACACTCAATAAGATATACTTTTTCTTCTGTGGTGAGCTCACTCATTTTGACGCGAGCGTACTTGCTTCAACCACGGCTGAAATGAAACTGCGGAGCCTCAGGTATGCACCTTAGGAAAAAGGACCCCTATTGAATTCATGGAAAGAAGGGACACTCATTTAGTTTTAGCAACTTCCTATGGGACACCCTGTATATGAAGTATACAGCTTTATTCGTTATATAAATATACAAACACATACATATAGATACTTTGCACATTATCATTTCTTAATTTTTATCACTATGGCTCTGACAAACGAGATAGGACGCAATGGTATTTATCGCAATTCGTTGGCTAAAGTCGAATATATCTAAGCTGTTATCACTAATATCACAGATACTATTACAAACTGTAGTGAGTCTGAAGAGAGGTGCAGATCGCGCCAGCATTGTTCTAGCTGGGGGTGGGTAAAATGGCCAGATTGCTCTCGTAGTTCGTGTTGGAACTAATACTGGTAGTATGGCAAGAAAACTGGCGCAATCCACCTGTCCTCTGACTAGGTTTTTGATAAACATAAAGGATGAGCACACCCTCCTCTCTTCAAGCGTCAGTAAGTTGGCATCTACACAAAGCGAAAGATAGTCAACCCCTTTCCCCGGGTACAATCCAAACTTTTGGAAAGCTAGATGTTTAAAAAATCTACGTTGTACGCTCTCTAAATCCTTTGAGTATTTTAGATAGTTTGGGGACCACACTAATGCAGCGTATTCTAATTTAGGGCGTACAAGTGATACATAGAGCATTTTCACCGCGTTAAGGTTTGTTAAGTTTTTCGTTAATCTAGTGATAAAACCAAGTGTTCTATATGCAGATAAAATGATATTTTTATAATGGTCGGTTAAAGTCAGTTGAGAATCAAATGCTTCCCCAGGTCTCTGCATACCGAAACTCTATCAAGCTCGACACCATCAATTTCATAAGGAAATGAGAGCATATTACGTGATTTGGTGAAAGAGATAATTTTGCATTTAAGCGTGCTTAGAGCAAGCTTATTGTCCTTACACCAAGCTATAAAGACGTTAATATTAACCTGAAGGAATTCACAGTCCCTCAATGCCCTAATACATAAATATAATTTTGCATCGTCTACAAATAGATCCAGGAACACCGAGAGAATCAAGCCAACAGGATTGATATAAATAATAAATAACAGAGGGCCCAGGTTAGACCCCTGAAGATTACCAAACATTCCGACAAATACATTTGAGAAATACCCTAGGAAGATTAGATAATTCATTCTATTAAGTAGGTAGTAACATCTACTCGGTCACCATTGGAGATTCTATCGTTTATGTATTGTGGGTATGGCAATAGATTAGTTATCGTGGATCTTTTACGACAGAAGCCGTGCGGTGCTGACGTTATTGAAAGGCTAAAGTAAGGTATTAGCAGGTCATATATTATCATTTCAAAGATTTATGCAAACACGGATATTATCGCGATTGGTCTGTAGTTATTAACTGTTGTCTTGTCATCACCTTTGTGGATAGGGCAAACCTTTGCAGACTTCCATGCGTCAGGAAATATGCCTTTAGCTAAACACCGATCGAATATTATACCCAAAGGACGCAGGAAGTGGTGGGCACAGTCCTTTACCACTGCGCAGGGTACACCATCCCAGCCCGTCGTCATCTTATTCGGTAATTTATTGATACGACCCAAGATGTCCTATTCAAAGATTAAATTACAGTTACCGAGTAAGTTGGGGCACCGTAAAGAGATAAATGCCTCGTCGCAGCATTCTAGCGGCTCATAGACACTACTGAAGAAGTTAGCAAAACTATTAGCGATTATTTGTGAATCATTGCAGGGTTTGCTGTCTACTTTAAATATCGAGGGAAATTGATTCATTCGCTTGCGTGAATTAACAAAGTCCCAATATTTTTTAGGGTTCTTAACTAAACTACTTCCTACTTTGTTTTGATAGTTTTTGAATGCTAATTTAATTTTAGATTTAAGAACCTTTTTGATCTCATTATATTGATTAACGAAATATTGTGACCGATATTTGTTTTTTTTAGCTCTAAATTTTTCCTTAATTTCACAATCTTTTATTATTTCTGATGTAAACCATGCAGGATAGTTATCTCTATGGTAAGTTTTGTCTGACAGGGGTGGTATAGCCTTGCTGAACACTGTGTTGAGAATCTCATAAAATCTATCACATTGTGAGTTAGGTGACTCGAATATTTCAAGCTCAGACCAATCCACCATGCTTAGTTCTATTAATAGGTTTTTTTTGTGTATTTGTGGAAATTATATCTTCCTGATGGTTTATAGGCTGAATTTCTGGACCTATTTACAGTTTGCTGAATAGATACTGTTAATCCTGGATGATACGAGGATGATAAGGCAAGTTGCATTTGAGACAACGAACACATTCTTTTACAACTTGATTCCCACAGCCCTTGCATAGGCGTGGTGAACCAGTTTCCGTAGACCCAGTAGACATTGCAGTGAGTAAATGAGTTGGGTTTGGGGCCAAAGGATGGCACCTCTTTAGCACTAGCCACTTATGTAGTAAGAGTCTATAAGCTATACTATCAATGAAAGATATCAGCAAAAAAATATAAATTAACTAAAATTGGTCCACAATAAAATAAATATCCAGATAGCAATATTACTCCAAAGAGTACACTTAATTCCGCTCACTTTGATATACTAATCTTATGTAGTACTGCCTGATTATAAATCTGAAATAGCACAAAATCACTGATCATACAAAACGTGATGCTTCTAACTCGACCCCATATTAGTTTATTCCTTAGGCTGGGGTATTTTCAGGCCTGAACGTATTTAACGCTTCAGACATGAGCAGACATGGACAGGTATGATCAGGCCTGGTCATGTCTAATTTCAGGCCTGATCGTACATGAACAAGAATGGTCAGGTCTGTCATTTTTTCCCGGGGAAGCTGTTTTATTGACAATATGTACATTGAATAACGGTGAAAAATAATATTCACAGCCAATATATACGCGATAGCGAATGCAAGTATACGAAATTCACGTATCAAAATTCGACACGTAGTCAGTAGTGGATCAAAACACTTTAATTAATTTATAAGTAATTAGATACGAGCAACAATTTTTTATATACTTATCAATTAGTAGCCTTGATAAACTAGCTAGTTATTGAGAATATTTTAGTGTAAGTTAAGCGGAATTATCACACAAGAATAATTTAGACTGAGCGAAGCAGTTTGAGAGCACGTGGTAGCACGTCAGCCTGCTCAAAGTAGGATAGAAATCACGAGGTGAAGCGGTTGAACAAGAGATAGCGAAAAGCCATGTAATGGTGGCGTCTTCTTCCCTCATGGCCACCCCGTGATGACGGGCGCAGCATGGCCGCACTAGCGAATTTTCCCATTTGCTTAAAAGCACGCCACCAGGTAGTAGTTAGCCGTCAATTTTCCTGATTGGCCCTAGTAACGGGACTCTCATGCCAGCTTGACACGACTATGAGTAAAAAATTGTATATACCGGGCCCAATTAGCGAGTGACCCGGCACTATTCTGACCTTGAAATCAGTAGCGAGTTCAGCAGCTCTCGGACGTAGTGAAAGTACACGAAGCTTCTCAAAATGATTAAGCTCGTGACTGAACAGCTACTAAAAAGCATTATAATGCTAAACGCTTGATTAAAATAATTTTTTTATAATGTTTTACGCATTAGATATATTTTTTTACTTCAAACTTCAAAGAAACATTTTTTCTTTTTCACAGGTAAAGATTCAAGTAGAAAGATTTTGTCATCATCCTCTCTGATTTTAGTATAATTCGAGTATAAATCGTGATTGATATAAGATTCGCCTCTCAACAGACGAATATGCCCACGAAGGAAATATCACAGTACTCTCTTGTTCGCGAAATCACGATCAAATCCCAAGTAAAAAACAATTCGATCAAAAATACAAGAATAGAAAACCCAGGAAATTCAATATGCACACGGTGAAATTTTTTACAAAAATGAACTTTATATGATAACTTTATACTGTTTCTTTCGAAATTATTACAACGCAAAAATCATAGCACGTCTGCACACTAAAATAACCCGCACCTTTTTGAATAGTTTTCCCATTATCTACCGAATATCACGCCCGGGAAGTGCATCTAGCTCGCGCTCTTATCGCTCTAGCCCTGAACCTTATGTAATTGCATAATTGAATAATGTAAATATTTTGTTTCAAACTGAATGGCATGGCATAAAATTTTATGTAGTATTTGTTTTCCCAAAAATCATATTTTCAAGGCATTCTAATTAATTAAGTAACAATTGATTCATTAATTAAATCAGCCCTGGTAGTTTTCTCCTACCCAGCGGTCGATGTTTTCCCCGCCTCAATACCCGGTTGAAATATTTACTTTATCACATAAAACAGTTATTGGGGCATAATGTTATGATGGATTATACACAACAAGTACCTTAAATTTATAAATTAATATATATATGTATATATATATATATATATATATATATATATATATATATATATATATATATATATATATATATATATATATATATATATATATATATATATATATATATATATATATATATATATATACGTATATATATATATATATATATATACATATATATATATATATATATATATATATACATATATATGTAATATAACCAATTTTGTCATCACGATTACGCCTACAGTTCTCATCGGATCCTAATTAAATTTTTCACACTTCTTCTATGTGTAACTACCACGGTTAAGTTTGAAGATGGGCCGAATCGGTCGATTGGTTAAGAAGTTATGGCTGTTTGAAATTTTAACGATTTTTCGAAAAAATCAGTTTTTCATCACTTTTACAGTCCACATAACTTGAAACGAAGTTTTTAAATTCTCCTCGTTCGTTACCCATTTAAATTAAATAAATGGGCCCGTGTCCATTTTAGCCAGTGGGCTAATAATTCGGTAGCAGATCCTGTGCTACCCGGTTCGCAAGGACCAGGCGACCGTTGGCCTTGAATTTACATATGCAGTGTAGACATATGAAGGATCGGGATTAGTGGGGCCATAGTGTACAGATTGTACAAAACCTCTGCGGTTTCAATTAATATAGATGTAATAACCACTTAATCAGATGTTGAATAAATAAATAATACAGAAATACCCAATTAAATAATAGTCATGATAATAGAATTATTATACTTAGCTGATGTTGGTGTTGAATCAGGTTGTTGTTCGTCCTTCTACCCATGGGTATGATTCACTGTGAGATAGAAAGAGATAGCTGGCCGATAAGAAATGCAATTATAACTAAAGCGTCATAATTGCATGTGCACTCTACGACAGTTATAGAGAGTGATACAAGGTACGACAGTTATACGCGAATCTCAACATTATAGTGTTACATTCTGGCTTATTTATTATTCAGACAGAATATTTTTTTAATTAACCAGGTTGACGTCATTAGGGTGTCAATAGACCCCAGGTGCGTCAGCTGTTGACCTTCTTAAATTTTATACAAAAAAAAAGTTTAATGACTTACCATGGTGGAGATTATGGGCCCCATAAGTCGGCCCAAATAATCCCTTTCTTACGTAGTTTCTTTTCCTCCGCCGGTGCGTATTCGTCCCTGCCGGTGGCCTTGAAATATGCCTCAGAATAATACCCGTAACGAGGGTCGTGGAATGGGATGCTTCCGCTGGGTGGATGGACGGATGGAACGTCCACTGGAATCAACCGCCAATTCGTTGATGCCGGTCCAGAAGGCCGGGTTCTCCCTGGATGGTTCCTCTGAACAAGACGAGCCTGAAAGGCCCGGGTCCTCCTTAAGGACGAGTGATTCCAGCTGATGAACAATTCCGCAAGAGCTCGACGGGTCACTAACTTCACTAGACGCGATAACAGAACTTGGTAACTCGTAAACCGGTTTTGGAACGATCAACGTTACCGGATCGAGGAGGACTTCCTCGGCAACGATCTCTAGGCGGGAACGTTGGTGAACTGAACGACCGAGATCCTCGTGGTTCGCCGAATGATCCGGCGGAACTGGGCCTCTTTGCCTGACCTTCGGCTTCTCGGCATGAATTTTTGGGATGCGGAATGGAAGTGCTTAGGCTGCCGGTATCAGCGCCCAAAACAGGTGAGAGTATTAGCTGCCGGTAGCAGCGCCCAATAGAAGGTATGAGATTATTAGGCTGCCGGTGACAGCGCCCAAAGTTTATAATAAGGAGTGCGTATTTGGTAAAATACGGATATATATTTTGCCTTAAAGTTCGAGTGACAGGATCAAGCTCAGCAGGTTTATGTAGAGTTCTTAGCTCTACTAGATCTTGTGATCGACTGCCTTGATTCTGTCGCTCCTTGGTATTATACATTATCAAAAGTGTTAACGTTGCATCTCAGGTTTCCTATGAGAGAATCGTCGTGGCCCGGGTCTCATGCATCGTCATCTGTTTAGACTATCCGCGAGCCACGGCGACTCTCTTATCGCAAGAGATTTCCTTTACATTGTTGGTGATGAATAAAATAATATCGCCAACAAAGTAACGATTTATTAATTTATTATTTATTTATAATTCTAAGAAGTGTCGAACCGTTTATTCGCCCACCGTGGCGAATAAATAATTCGAGACTTCAAAAAAAAAATTTCCAAAATTTTTATTTAAATTTAATTAGAGCCAGAACGTAACACCTCCCGACTTAAGTAAGTCGCGGCGCTTTAATAAAATCGGTGCGACTTCTATTAAAAATAAAGTGGCTCGATATAAATTTAAATTGATTATGAGACTGACTCTATATAAACCAAAGCTGAATGTGTAAATGACTCTATATAAACCAAAAGTTAAAATCAATTTTGAATACTGTAAAGAAAAGTTCTAGGCTATTGAATTTTAATCTATACCAGAGACACAACGTTTATAATGTTAGATAAACTTAGTAATATGAAACTAAACGTTAGTATCTAATAATTTTAATTACCTCCCGACTCGGTCGTTTGGTATTGAAATGATTAATTCTAAATATAATTCGTACAGATATACTTCCGCTTTGGGGTAATTTATAAATTACTTAAGAAGTAACTGCTTAAGTCGAAATTCATAATGAAAAATGAGGTAGCTACCTCCCGACTTAAGTCAGTTAGCAACTTCAATATTCATCTGCATTTATAATAAACAAAGTTATTAAACCTAAATTCATGTTCGTAACCATCATTTAGTTATCTGGTACTAATATTCTACGTATAATTATTGACAAATATAAATTTTCCTGTTAATAACAGGTATTAAAGTCCTTAAAGATTAAAATTTTGTCCGCAAGACAATTTCCTTAAATTTCTAAAATGTTTTAGATGAAATAGGCACAATCTGGCTTTCGCGTTCACTCACGATTTTCATTCACAATGTTCACTCGCGGTTTTCCGCACGGTTTCTCAAACGAGCTTACATCTCACTGTTTGTACACTCATGGAGTTTGGACTTCAGTGGTTGATCTTCCAGTTGTCGATTTAGCTCTGCATACGTGATTTCTTCAGGTGGCGCAGACTTATGAGTTTCGGGTTCCTCATCGATGATTGATATACTTGACCTCGGACGAGGTGTGGGAGCCTTGCTTCTTTGACTCTCTACATCCAAGTCGTATCTTCTGCGGTGATGGTGATGCAGTATGAGATTCGCCAATGTGTCCCATATTGCTGTTACTAGGACTAAGCTGCAGCCCCATATGCCATACAATGCGTATGCATGAAATATCGTGTCAAAAATGAACTTTAGAAGTCGCAATACCAACATAATTGATAATATGCCAGCGGTAACGGATCCGAAGTCGATTAAACTTCGCCAGATTCTCTGCTCTGTGGTGAGCGCTAATTTTTCTAACGCTTCTTCGTCGAATAGTCCCAGCACGTTGATGCTTCCTGCAGGTATGTCTCTTCCAGCTGCTCCCATGGCTATGGAATTAAGCAGTGCTGGTCTCTCAGCCGGAAACATTATCCGGTTACGTAATTTCTCCAAATCTTTCGGAGAGTAGATTCCCGATGTTGCCAGATGCTCTGGGTTTTCATAGTTCCAGGTCGGGATTGTCAGTGGTTGAAGTTGTTGTAGTGTTGGTGCCCGAATACCTTGAGGCGTCAAGTGGTACCACGCTCCATCGATGAAGTACCCTGTGGGTAAGATAGCGTTGCACTCGATGATGGTCCCTCTTTTCAGGAGTATTCTTGACTTTGGAGCTAGGAAATAACTTTGATTATTGTACGTTACCGGAAGTTCTTGATAACAATGTTCGTCCTGACGTACGCGCACGGGCACAGGTAGACACTTTGTAATGTGCACTAGTTCACCCGCAACGGTGGTATAGTACCCTGGGCTTTTCATAAGCGCATAACCGAACTCGTCTGGAGCCAGTGATGACAAGGCTAATGCATTCATCAATATTGAACGCTCTAACTCACAACGTCTAACAAGGACGTCATGGTAGAGGTTTTGTATCTGCTGCCTTATAAATTTTTCGACGTATATAAATTTGCTATTCACATACGCGAAAATATCCATATCCTCGGTCTTAATTGCTTCTATTTGCATGGTGTAATCCGTGGTTTTAAGGACTACTATAAAAAGCTTCGGGTGCTCCGTTTTGATAACATTATGCCCGCACACTTCTACCTCACCTCGCTGGGCCAGCGCGAAGGTGATATCTTCTATGGTGTGTGAGTAGACATCTGGATGTCCCTCTTCTCCAATTATTCTCGTAGCCGATCCCTGGTAAAGTAATGCGTATTTCATCAAACACGAATCTTTTGGAGTCTCGCTCCAGAACGCGGTCATACCTTCACTGGTAACGCAAGAAAGTTTTTGCGCGTCACATCGCGTTCCCGATCTTAAAATCACTTGATTTGTTTTAGTGTTCAGCGTTGTCTCGTAATCGGAAAGAGATATTTCGAATAACCCGTCGGCCACGACTTTTTCCCACGTACCCCACGAATCACTACAGACACCTTCCGCGCACGTACCGTCCATATGATGATCACCGGCTAATATTGCCTGTCTAAAGTTTGTAGTGTTCATTTTCAAGTCGATCATGTGGACTCGATCGTAAAGCCAGATTGCACCTGTATCATGCATTTTCTTACATCTAGTATAATCCATATCTAAATAGTATTCTCTACGCCCGTTTAACACGGAGGATGTATGGGAGTGCATTCCGCAACGTTGCACTACTCTATTTATCAATATCTTACACTCGATCACGTGAACGTGAATTATTTCAGCCGGTTGTATTAGGCTTACGATTACCTTTTCGGTTTCAGCTTTCCTTGCGGGGAAATTGCACTCTCCTACATCCAACAGTGATAGCGTAGTCATATTCATCGACGACCCGCTGCAGTCATATCCAACCAGGCCCAAGGAAAAGGGAAGGAGTCCCAGCAGTATCACCCATCCGGTCATCTGAAAATTATATACGAGATATTCTTAACTTGTTGAGGTGAACTCTTTTCACCACCCCATCTATATCTACTTCGGCCGTCTCGTTTTGACCGATCGCGATTACATCATGAGGACCGGTGTACTGCGGGTCTCCTTTACTTTTCCTTGGTTCCCATAGTACAAATACCCTAGTTCCAGGTTTAAACTGGTGTGGATTTATTTTCCTATCGTAATAAAATTTTGACCTAACTTTAGCCTGATGTAAGTTCTCACTGGCAGTCACTTCAGCTTGTCTTATACGTCTAAATAATTGCTCTAAATAACCTGCATATGTCTCATTGGGTTCTTCAATAGTTTGTATGCGAGAAGGGAGACGGGGTAATTTCCCGAATACTAGTTGATATGGAGTGAATCCTGTACCCTCATGTTCGCTTACATTATATGAAAATGAGGCTATGTCTAGGCATTCATCCCAGTCTTCATTCTCGCCTATATAATTTTTCAAGTATTCTTGTAATACATGGTGAGATCGTTCCACCGACCCATTACTCTGAGGTCTATATGCAGACGTATGATATTGTTTGATTTTATACTTTTAGCAATATTTTTAAGTAAACTCGAAAGGAAGTTTGTTCCTTGATCAGTAAGTATGGCCTTAGGGAGGCCCGAAGTAGCAAAATCAACGATTTACTAAAGCTTGTGCTACATCTACAGCTGTTGCTTGCTCTAAAGCGATTGCCATCGAGAACTTAGTCAGGAGATCCTGTATAGTTAATATGTACTTATTTCCAGACGCAGAAGTATGCGTTGGGTACATAATGTCTAAACCGATTTTGTCAAACCCAGCATCAGGGGTATCCGTGAGGACCATTGGCTGCTTTGTCTTAACTCTAATTAACTTTTTCAGTTGACAATCCAAGCATTTTTGAATATAATTGATGACATCTTGTTTAATTTTAGGCCAGAAAAAATTTTGTCGTATTCTTTTTATACGTTTTGGTCATTCCTTTTAGACTCCCACGGCTGAACCGTGGTATTCCTCTAAAATTTCTAATTTTTCATCCTCATTTGGGATACGCACGAGGTTAAGACAAATAGTTATTTTAACCTCAGTGTCCGTAAACGCATCAATTAATTCCTCTTGGATTGTCAGCCAATTTATATCATCTATTTTACTAGTTTTTGCCACACTAAATGACTCTAAACCTAGTTCCATTACTATATTGTATACAGAAGCCAATGTCTCTCGGATATCCTCGACCGATACGAGGTCAGTATCTCTGTATTTAGGCGCTGCTATTATACAGCGTTTATTTCCCTTGTAGGGTATTACAATAGCTCTACAGAAAGTCAGTTGTGCGGGAATTCCCAAGACGTCAGCAAGTTCTTTGCTTCCTTCGTCCCGAGGTTTCCCTTTTACATTAGTAAATATGAGTACATTATCTGATTGCATTGACAACCGATCACGCGTTTCGCGAACGTTCGGAGCTATTTCTCGCGTCATGGGTGTAGTATGTTTTCGCCTAGCTCGTGGACGAACCGGGGCATACTCTCCCTCATCGCTGTCTTCTTGATCCACGTCTTTACGACCTTGGACGTCATCGTCTTCCGATTCCGACGTTTCTCCATCGGTTTGGAGACGCTCCTCTCCGATATCATCTTCGTTACCGTTAGCTTCGTCGTCCGCGTCCACGTCTTCTATCATTGGTTCGTCGTCCGAGTCGGGAATAATATGGTGACGACTCCGATCTTCGTTATCCGAAACCACTACCTCCTCACCGTCGCTAGAATCGTTCGCAGATTGATGATCATTTGCGGACGATTGATTTGGTTCTGGTACAGGTGGGGCTGAAGGCCATTCGCGGGGTCTAAATACAAATCGGACTGGACGAGTCCCGTGCTCGGACTCGGTGTTCTTATTTTCCGGATCGTTAAAAACGCGTACTTTGCGTCTGATTGTACTGCTTCCGCGTCCGTTTTGCCCCTGGGGTAGAGTCATCTTCGCTGGTTTCATCTGGAGTCGTTGCCGTTTTATCTGGATCAAATTTCCGTATCGGGCCGACCCGTGCTTCAGGAATAAACTCCTCTGGTTCGTCAACCGGATTTCGAGAGAGAGAATCAACGTTTGAATTTACGCGACCCGGCTTGTAAACTACCTTATACATGTAATCTTCCATGCTTAATCGCCACCTCACTATTCGAGAGTTTGGTCATGATACCGAATTAACCCATGTGAGGGGTCTATGGTCAGTTACTAACGTGAATTGACTCCCGTAAATGTACGGCCGGAATTTATTCACCGCGTAGACTATCGCGAGCATTTCCTTTTCAATGGTCGAATAGTTACGTTCGGCTGAATTTAATAAGCGAGACGCGTAAGACACAGGTTTGTCTTTATTTATTTCTCCTTGGCTTAAACGAGCCCCGATTCCGTAATCGCAAGCATCAGTCGTGATGATAAACTCTCGCGAGAAATCCGGAAATTGTAAAATCGGCGACTCTACAAGTTTCTTTTTCAGCGTCTCAAACGCTTCCGATTGACTCTGACCCCAAGCGAATACTGCATCTTTTTGCAGTAGGGATGTTAGTGGCTTACTTATTTTCGCGTAGTTGTCAATGAATCTCCTATAATACCCGGTTAAACCCAAAAATTTACGAACTTTTTTAACATTCGTAGGTATCGCGAATTTTTCGACCGCGTCGGTTTTCTTAGGGTCCGGTTTAACACCGTTTTCTGATATTATATGCCCCAAATAATTAATTTCTTTCAAAAATAAATTACATTTATCGGGTTGCAGTTGCAAACCCGCTTTACGGAGACAAACAAACAACTCTTTGATTTTTGCGACGTGGTCCTCAAATGTTTTAGAGTAAACGACTATGTCATCCATATACACAAAGACACCTCTGCCAAGCAGTCCCACCAAAACCTTGTTCATTAATCTTTGAAATGTCGGAGGGGCATTTTTCAGCCCAAACGGCATTCTAACAAATTCATAATGCTGGTTTGGCGTAGAAAAAGCTGTCTTATGTATATCGTCTAGGTGAATTTTAATTTGGTGGAAACCACTCGCTAGATCAAAGGTTGAAAAGTACTCTGCATCGCCTATTTGGTCGATTATTTCGACAATATTTGGAGTAGGGTAAACGACTGTAAAAGTTTTTTCGTTTAAATCACGAAAGTCGATTACCATACGCCATTTCTTATTACCGAAAGAATCTTCCTTTTTAGGAACGATCCAAATCGGGGAACAATAACCTGATTCTGAGGGTCTAATAATACCCTTTTCTTCCAATTCTCTGACCTGTCTCGAGATCTCCTCCTTATGGATGGGAGGAAAGCGATATTGTTTCTTAAATACTGGATGGTCATCCGTATTTATTATACGATGTAAAATCTCGTTTGTAGACCCGAGATTCTCTCCAGATAAATAAAATAAATCTTGATTCTCAAAAATCAGATTTTTGATTTCCATGCGCTGCCGATCCGATAAATCTTCGGTAACGTGCACGGAGTTTGTCACTTCTTGTGCCCGCTCCGGCATTTTATTATTTTCAAAGATCGTAAATACCCTTGATTCTACGACCCCTGAACCTTTTAATTCCTCCCCGATTCCCGACCCATTGTCTTTGGATAATCGTGAGTCACGAATAGCCCTGATAGGCTCAATAAAATTATCTGCATCAATAACAGTTGATTGAGGCTCGCATGGAAAATCATTAATTAAATTTACTGATTTTAATTTAGTGGTAATATCGCTTTCATCCCGCCACAAGGAAGATTGTAAATCGACCACAGGCCTGGGAATAGAAATCTCAGTATCAGAATTATTATAAGCCCGTAAGAGCGTACTACCGTTATTATTAGTTTCAAATGTGCCTCCGATTTCGAGTTCGGATGCACAGTATATTCGAGGTACATAGCCATAGTCAGATGAATCGGGAGTAGTTTTAATTTTAATCACGGTAACAGATCTTGGAGGCAATTTTTCAATTTCCGTTTCAAAGAACGGGATTTCGACATTGTAAAACGTAAATAATTTGCGATCGAAGAAGAATCTAGCGCCATACTCGTTAAAGAATTTCGCACCCAAAATAGCGGGATGAACTGTGGGGAAGTCGTCTTCCACCGCATTAAATTCGATACCGTGACCGAATAATTCTATGTGGATTTTACCAACCGTATATACTGGGTCTTTATTTATGCCCAATAGCGCCAATTTATGTTCTTCGTCGATATCTTGCGGTTTATTTAACGCACCAATTTTTATAATATTTACCTCCGAACCCGAATCAAGCATAATCGTTAAATAGTTTTTTATATCATCGCTTTTGACCAAAATTGCCGGTACCTCGGTTTTTCTTAAATTATCTACGACTGTCACGACGTTGACTGGTGCGCGACGTTGAAAGGATTTTTCGGCGGGCTTTGAACTTGTTTCGGACTCCCGTGGGACCCGTCGTCGTTCTTCCCCGGGAGTTTGGAGTTTCCCGACGGCCCATAACGCGTTCGCATAAGCGCTGCAAATTTAAAACAGTTTGCCAAACTGTGATTCACTTGCCCGCAGCATGGGCACTCGTCCCGGTCTTTCTCGGGTTTTCTTTCGTTACCGCGAGGTTTGTTTTTATTACCGTCATTCCGATTTCTCCGGTCAACGTTATTGTATTTGTTATTAAATTTATTATCGTTATTAAATTTATTATTACTGTTGTTACTCGATCCTTTTTTCTGCAAGCAATCTCTTTCGAAATGACCGCGTTTATCGCAATAGTTACAGCGAAGATCTCTATTTTTTTCCACCCGGCGCTCTGGCTCAGGTGGCTTAGACCTGTCAGGTTGATTACTTTGTATATGAGCTATTGTGACCGCAACCGGTGTTTGAAAACGCTTCGCGTTGTCTTCCTGATTTTTAAACGCGGCTATCGACGACGCGTATGTTTGCTCCAGCGTATCGTGTGGCTTGAGTAAGCATTGGACCTGCAGTAGGGGTGGAATACCATTGAGGAAAGCCGAAATCGCGTCTTTCTCAATTTTTAATTTTTCTGCTTCGGTTAGTGTACCCCTTTCGGTTGTTTCCGCGTGCAAAATGTCGCGATAAATCGTACGAGCGCGGTTTACGTAAGAAACCATATTTTCTTTGGGTCGCATGATAATATTTTCTAACTCGGCCTTGCATTGGTTTGCAGAACGGTGACGATCGAAGACAGTGCGCAAGAGGTTCTCGAACTCTTTCATATTGCTGTATTCCATGTTTTCCACGGCGATCCGAGCGTCGCCTTTAAATTTTTGCCGAACAAGTGTCAAAAACATAAATTCGGCACTCGGTGCTAGCATGGAACAAGCTCGACTACACGATCTTATAAAGTCTGAAACTGCAGCGCTAGTACCGTCAAAGGTAGGTACGTAGGACAACGCGTCCTTGATTGTAATGTTTGCGTTGCATGTGAATTCGTTCGGCCCGCTGTTTCTTAATTGCGACATTTCCTCCTTGAGTTCCTGGATGACACTTGGTGCCCTAGTCACGGCGGCCGTTTTCAATTGCTTGAGCTCCGAAGCCCAGGTTTGTAATAGTTTAGAATCGCTTCGCAACTCATTTTCCCGAGCAGCGACAGCGTTTTCTCGCTCAACCAGATCGCGTTCCCGTTTATCCAGTTTCTCCGTTAACTCACGCTCCCGGTTGTCTAACGTAGCTTCGCGTTTGTTTAATCGCTCCGTTTGAATTATTTTAGCCTGCTCAAGAAGCTGACTAGATTCTGCTTCACGCTCTTTCAATTCTTGTAACCTACGTTCAAACTCGACCTTGAGCTCATTGGGTTCACCCTGATTTACTAACTCGCGTGACTTCAACTCAAGTTCGCGTTCTCCGAAAGAAATTTCTAATTTCCGTAATTCTGCTTCGATATCGCGCAGTTTCGTCTCTTTTTCAATATTTGCTTGGTCTCGCTCCGAAAGGTCACTTAATCGGTCATTAAGTAGCCGTTCCCGGGCCTCAAGATCTGCTTCCCGATCATCGTGCATTCTACACTGTTCGTTTAGTTTTTCTGACAGTTCGAGGAGTTCCTCCTCTGTCGTAGGTCTACGTTTATCCATTTTGCGAAATTATTGATCGTTTAAGCTTTCAATTGTCGCGTTAATTATTGAATATTTATGAGATCATAAAAAAATTGTCAAAGCAATCGTAATTATTACTAAACAGTAGGAAAATAAATTAATTAATAAGATTAAAATGATTTTAATTAAAACAATTGATTTGGAAAGAAAAAAAAACGGATTAACTTTTTCAATTGAAAATAATCAATTTCACACAATTTTGTGCAGACCCGATAGCTTTGACAAATTTTTGATTCTTAACCCACAATTGAGAATTCCAAACAAATCATATTTATTAAATAACTCAGTAACGTTTTATAACAAAGTCCGTAAAATAAAGCACTAACAATCACAAAATATTCACGGGCGTTTCCCGACAGCAAGAATTCAAATTCATTACTGATATCCTGATCCGACGGAAAATAAAATCACTTTCATACGTTAATACGTCGTTTATTTATCAATTTAAATAATAAAATAAAATTCCACGGGAAATAATTTAATAACTCCAAAAATCGTTCCCGTTTATAAGAAGTGACCGCGAAGATTTAAATAATGAATTTTCTGAGAAAACATTCAACACTTCTGATAAAAAAAACACTCGCGTTCACTTTTTATAAAAATTTCCGTAGCAACACTTTGTATAAATTAAAATAAAATAAAATAGAAGAAACTCAACAGCATCCTGGTCACAGCACCAATGTTACATTCTGGCTTATTTATTATTCAGACAGAATATTTTTTTAATTAACCAGGTTGACGTCATTAGGGTGTCAATAGACCCCAGGTGCGTCAGCTGTTGACCTTCTTAAATTTTATACAAAAAAAAAGTTTAATGACTTACCATGGTGGAGATTATGGGCCCCATAAGTCGGCCCAAATAATCCCTTTCTTACGTAGTTTCTTTTCCTCCGCCGGTGCGTATTCGTCCCTGCCGGTGGCCTTGAAATATGCCTCAGAATAATACCCGTAACGAGGGTCGTGGAATGGGATGCTTCCGCTGGGTGGATGGACGGATGGAACGTCCACTGGAATCAACCGCCAATTCGTTGATGCCGGTCCAGAAGGCCGGGTTCTCCCTGGATGGTTCCTCTGAACAAGACGAGCCTGAAAGGCCCGGGTCCTCCTTAAGGACGAGTGATTCCAGCTGATGAACAATTCCGCAAGAGCTCGACGGGTCACTAACTTCACTAGACGCGATAACAGAACTTGGTAACTCGTAAACCGGTTTTGGAACGATCAACGTTACCGGATCGAGGAGGACTTCCTCGGCAACGATCTCTAGGCGGGAACGTTGGTGAACTGAACGACCGAGATCCTCGTGGTTCGCCGAATGATCCGGCGGAACTGGGCCTTTTTGCCTGACCTTCGGCTTCTCGGCATGAATTTTTGGGATGCGGAATGGAAGTGCTTAGGCTGCCGGTATCAGCGCCCAAAACAGGTGAGAGTATTAGGCTGCCGGTAGCAGCGCCCAATAGAAGGTATGAGATTATTAGGCTGCCGGTGACAGCGCCCAAAGTTTATAATAAGGAGTGCGTATTTGGTAAAGTACGGATATATATTTTTGCCTTAAAGTCCGAGTGACAGGATCAAGCCAGCAGGTTTATGTAGAGTTCTTAGCTCTACTAGATCTTGTGATCGACTGCCTTGATTCTGTCGCTCCTTGGTATTATACATTATCAAAAGTGTTAACGTTGCATCTCAGGTTTCCTATGAGAGAATCGTCGTGGCCCGGGTCTCATGCATCGTCATCTGTTTAGACTATCCGCGAGCCACGGCGACTCTCTTATCGCAAGAGATTTCCTTTACATTGTTGGTGATGAATAAAATAATATCGCCAACAAAGTAACGATTTATTAATTTATTATTTATTTATAATTCTAAGAAGTGTCGAACCGTTTATTCGCCCACCGTGGCGAATAAATAATTCGAGACTTCAAAAAAAAAATTTCCAAAATTTTTATTTAAATTTAATTAGAGCCAGAACGTAACAATAGACAGTTAATAATGCAAACTTAAATCTAAGTGAAGGGTTCAAAAATTAGTTAATACATTGTGTAAGTAGTGAAAGCGATAAAAGATGAGAGTAGATGGAAAAGATATTTTATTAGGCACGCAGGCCCTTTTATAAGTTCTACATAACGCTATTGCGCATGCGTCACAGGTATTCCCTCTACATTTAAAATTAGGTAGAGGGGAATGAATAATAATAATAATTATATCCAGATAAATCAGGTATACACTAAGATAACAGGTGGCAATTTGCCATCTGTGATGACCTATTATCATGAATCGATAATGAGGTTCATCAACCTCGTTACAAACTTTAAAACTAAAACTCATCAATACTTTCTGTAAAAAGTATTTTAAAGCTTGACTAATGAGCTTTGACTTATGACCTTAAACTTTATATTTTGACCATTTCTTCCAATAATTTGATAGCCTTGAAAATTTTAATGGAATCAAAAAATGTTGAAAATATCGTTTTCATTCCACATAACTTATGCTTGTCCCATTAAAATCCAGTTTCGTCAGTTGTATTTTATTGTGCACAAAAAAAGTATTCTTTTATTATCTATGATGTATTAAATGTACCTCTAATCCCTACTATCATCACTGGTCTTGTCATTACGATAGCCCCCACAGTTCTAATCGGATCTTAATGAAATTTTTTACACTTATTTTATAGGCGATTATCTTGATCAAATTCGAAGATGAGCTTAATCAGTCGATTAGTTTTGAAGTAATGGCTGTTTGAAATTTTCACGATTTTTCGAAAAAATCGGTTTTTATTTACTGTTGAAGTTCATATAACATTAAAACTAAAACTAATAGATAATTTCAGTAAAAAGTATTTTAAAGCTTGTTTAGTAAGCTTTTATTTTTGTCCTTAAACTTCATGTTTTGACCATTTTTTGTAATTATTTGATAGCCTTGAAAATTCTAATGGTATCAAAAAATGTTGAAAATATGGTGTTTATTCCATATAACTTATGCATTTCCCATTATAATACAATCTTGTCAGTTGTATTTTATTGTGAACAAAATAACCTGTAAATTTCACAGCTATTTTATATTTTAAAAGTATTTCTTTTGCTATTTATTATGTTTCAATCGTACTTGTACGTCCTATAATTATAATTGGTCTTGCCATCGTAATAGTGATTGTAATTATGATATCACACTAATTAAATTATCTATACTTTGCTTACATGATGGTTAGTTTGGTATATTACCTATATAATTTTCTGTCAAATCAACTATTTGAAGTTATTCAGTCACGAGCTTAGACAATTTGAAAAGCTTCGTGCATTTCCGCTACGACCGGGAGTTGCCGAGGTCACTACTGACTGAAGGTCAGAATAGTGCCGGGTCACTTGCTATTTAGGCCCGGTACATACAATTTCTAGCTCATGGCCGTGTCAAGACGCCTTGAGAACCCACTGCAAGCCGGCCAATCATATAATTCGTTTTATATTGGCCAGCCAATGAGAGACTACGCTATCAACTTCTTCCTGTTGGCGCGCTTTCAAGCCAATGGAAAAAATTCGTTTTATACAGCAAGGCTGCCACGTCGACACCACGCTTTTCGAACGATAAGTCGCCAAGTTTACCAGTCATTGTGATTTCTCTTCTACATCGGTTTTTCGCTCCTGAATTCAAGAGTACAACCTCGTACTCTAAGACCACTCTGCTTTAATAGAATTATTCTTGGTTGCATTCGCTATCACGTATACCTTTTGTTGCGTTCGCTGTTTCATATTATTGTCTCACAGTTTCAAGTGTAAATAGTGTCAATAGATATCTAATTAATTTATTATAATAATTTGTGTAATTTCTTAGTTGTTAAGAATACATCACACCTAAACCAGATCCTTTTTGCGCATTCACTCACTTTACAGAAGTTCTTTATCGAAAATAGTCGTTGTCTTTTTTTACCCTGACTCTTACACGGAAAAAAGAAAACTGGAATAGTTACAGAATAAAATGTAAAAACCAGCCCGTGATATTAAAAATTACAAAAGTTAGAATGTATACTGTAATTTTTAAATTTTATCCTGTAAATAATTAGTTGCAAATTAAGCAGTAATATTTACAGTTTGAAAATGTAAATGGTACACAACAAAATGTAAAATAAATATTATCTTTTGCTCACAGAAAGTTTGTTTCTTTAAAAATCATTTAATCCGCTTTAAAACTGTAAAAATTACAGTTGAGTCGTTGTGTAAAAATTAAAGTATCAAATAAGAAAATTTGTTGAGTGGTTCGAGAAGATTTACAGTATGGGCATTCAATTATGAACCTTAATGTAGAAAATGGAACTATTACATCTCACACTGTAATTTTTGAAATTTCTATGTCAAGTATTATCAATGCCTTAGCAATCACGAACTTTTACTATTTAAAATGTAGAAATAGTAAAACTCTATTTTAAAATATCGTTAATAAGTTTCAGAAAATTTTAAATTTACTTTTTAAACTTTAGCAGTTTGACAACCATTCATTAAAGTTTGAAAACTGAAAATTTGTGTTTCAATTCCATGAAATCACTTGAATTTGTTTGCATTTGCTTGCATTTGAATTTATAAGTTTTACATTTTAGATATTGAAATTTAGGACCGTATCACGGCAATTAGCTGCATGTACGAAAATACTAATTCTATTCAATTGTCAGTAAATATTTTTGAAATAGTATATGTGAGTGCATGTTGCACTAAGCCAAGACCCATGCTCCAATATTAGAGATTATCGACAGAAAAAACAGTTAACTTGAATCAAGGAAAATATTCTTGATTCAAAATTTTTTTTATCGATTCGGAAATTAAAAATATACTTGCATCAAGTAAACAATTATCTCCAAATTTTTATCTTGAATCAAAATTTTTTTCTCATGTCAACATATTTTTACGCTTAAATCAAAAAATTATCACTTACTTCAAGAGCTTATATAACTTAATGCAAGAGATTTTTTTTTAAGCAAGATACATAATTTTTTTGCAGCAATATTGCATTTTCTTGTTTAAGAAAAACAAAATTTCTCGGAACAAGTATTACACTTTTCACGCAAGTATTTTTATATGCTCCGACCAAGAAAACAAAAGTTGCTTAAGCCAAGGAAAAAAATTTCTTGGGAGAAAAGATAGATATGGAGAAGGGGAAAGTCACAAGTGCTTGGCAGCAGCAGCAGGAGTAGTTCGGTGCTCACCTCGAGATCGCGCCCAGCCACTTGTACACTAGTCCCAAAAATTAAGGGATAGAAAAAAAATTCGAAATTTTTGGGTGATTTTCAACATGCTGTAACTCGGTGAAAAATGATCGAAGAGTAAAAATAAAAAGAGCAAATTGTAGCCTCAAGTTTCTAGTTTTCATATCTGGGCCTCAAATATTTTTATCATACTCGGTTCCGTAGTAATCTTAAGAAAACTGACGAAAAAAAAATTTTCAAAATTTTTGCTCGTCTTTCAACGAGTCTATGGGCTTCAATAAATTTTTTTTGATAATCTGACCTTATGATTCTTTTAGGAAATTTTATGCCCTTCAATTTGGCGGCCTCAAAAAGTCTCTACGACTAGTTGGCGCCGAGTTATCATTGATCAAAGCAAAAAAGTCCATTTTGGCTTTGATAATCAATAACTCCGGACGTACTGGTCGTACAGAAAATGGAAGTAAGATTTTAAAAACTGGAAAACATTCTCTATGAGACGAAATTAGTCGCTTTTGATAAAAAAATTTTTTTTGAAGCGATAATGTTTATTAAAAAACAGGTAAAAATTCGCATATTTAAGGATATTCGGAAATCTTGCTATAACTTTGGATATAATGGATGAACAAAGGATATCGTCGTTTTTTTTTCAACCTCAAAGTGTCCTGAAAAAACCCTGGAAATTTCAAAGCGCTGCGATTTTTCTTTCTTAGTGTCCCGAAGCTTTAAATTTATCGATTTTGCCAAAAATCTCTATAATTGGTAGTTTCTTGGTTTTTGGTCGTTTTTTCGATTTCAAAATGTTTTTTTCATCAGTAATCTTGATCTCTTTGATCAAAAAGATTGATTATCGAAAAAAATTAAAAGAAAAAGAATTTTGAAAAAAAATTTTTTTTTTCTTCAAAATTTTTTTTTAAAAAAATTTTTTTTTTTCAAAATTTTGTTTTTCGTTGTATTCGCAATGATTTATCATTGTCAAAAAAAATTCCTCAATTTTTTTTTACTGTCGGTATGTGTGTAAGAAGCGTAAATTCGACCTTGCAATCTCCACGTGGTACGCTTTGGGAAACGCTAATGCGGGCGGTCAAAAAAAATTGAGGAATTTTTTTTGACAATGATAAGTCATTGCGAATACAACGAAAAAAAAAAATTTGAAAAAAAAAAATTTTTGAAAAAGAAAATTTTGAAAAAAAAAAATTTTTTTTCAAAATTTTTTTTCTTTTAATTTTTTTCGATAATCAATCTTTTTGATCAAAGAAATCAAGATTACTGGTGAAAAAAACATTTTGAAATCGAAAAAACGACCAAAAACCAAGAAACTACCAATTATGGAGATTTTTGGCAAAATCGATAAATTTAAAGCTTCGGGACACTAAGAAAGAAAAATCGCAGCGCTTTGAAATTTCCAGGGTTTTTTCAGGACACTTTGAGGTTGAAAAAAAAACGACGATATCCTTTGTTCATCCATTATATCCAAAGTTATAGCAAGATTTTCGAATATCCTTAAATATGCGAATTTTTACCTGTTTTTTAATAAACATTATCGCTTCAAAAAAAATTTTTTTATCAAAAGCGACTAATTTCGTCTCATAGAGAATGTTTTCCAGTTTTTAAAATCCTACTTCCATTTTCTGTACGACCAGTACGTCCGGAGTTATTGATTATCAAAGCCAAAATGGACTTTTTTGCTTTGATCAATGATAACTCGGCGCCAACTAGTCGTAGAGACTTTTTGAGGCCGTCAAATTGAAGGGCATAAAATTTCCTAAAAGAATCATGAGGTCAGATTATCAAAAAAAATTTATTGAAGCCCATAGACTTGTTGAAAGACGAGCCAAAATTTTGAAAATTTTTTTTTCGTCAGTTTTCTTAAGATTACTACGGAACCGAGCATGATAAAAATATTTGAGGCCCATATATAAAAACTAGAAACTTGAGGCTACAATTTGCTTCTTTTATTTTTACTCTACGATCATTTTTCACTGAGTTACAGCATGTTGAAAATCCCCCAAAAATTTCGAATTTTTTTTCTATCCCTTAATTTTTGGGACTAGTGTATTTTCCCTGGTAAGAAAGATGTTCTAGAATTGTTACACTGTAAAAAATCACCGGGGTAAGTCCAAGCGGTGTAGATGTTAAAGTCAGCGGTGTTAAATTTCAACACCGAAAGCGGTGTAAAAATAACGCCGCCGCCGGTGTAAATATTCTAAACCGGTGTTAAAACAAATTCTCCGGTGTTAAAATGACGCCGCCGCCGATGTAAATATTCTAGACCAGTGTTAAAATAACACCGCCACCGGTGTAGATATTCTTTACCGATGTTAAAATATTTTACTTTGTGAATATTTTTACTTACTCGATGACTATACTTGTTAATAGATCATATTTTTTATTTATTTTCATAAAAAATTGACATTTTTTGTGTTTTATAATCTTTAAAGTTGATTCTCCAAGCATATACAGTTTACCCCGCTTCTACACCGGTTACCCCGCTTTAACACCGATATTACTCCGCTTTTACGCCGGTTACCTCGCTTTTACACCGGTTCTACTCCATTTTTACACCAGTTACCCCACTTTAACACCGGTATTTTTAACACCGGTGAATTACTCCACCTACACCGGTGTAATTTCATTTTTACACCGGGCGGAGTTAAAAGGAGTCCATTTTTAACACCGCTCTTTTTACAGTGTATATTCCAAATTAAAATACAATTTTGTTCAAGTATTCTTCTGTCACCTGACAGAGTAACAAGTATCTTTTTGGAATGTACTATAGTATATCCTATAATACATCATGACTTTAATAGATAATATTAATGTTTGCTTGAATAATTTTCTCGAAATAAAATAACGAAAAATTACGTTTAGATGAAAAAGAAAAAAAATAATTTACATTTAGCAGTGGCTTCTATCACTATTCAAACTAGATTGTTGAAAAGAATAAACACAAATATTACTAATCGAAAATGTAAAATTTACATTTTATAGTGGCAATATCGTTATTTTGAGAAACAAGTTTTAATAATTTTTACGTAAAACTTGCTGAGAAAAACTGTAAATTTTAAAGCTTATCGAATGATACTTTGATAATTTTCATCAAATATTACAGTGTGAGAAAGTAAACTTGATACATTTTCAAACTGTAATATTTCATAGTTAAAATGTAAAACTTACTGCGCGGCGCCAAACTGTAACTTTTAAAGTTTCGTTTATGAAGCGCTGCGTTACTATTTGAAAATGTAATAAATGCTCGTTCGAACAGCAATTGCTCCTGTTTTCTTTTTTCGTGTAGAAAAACGAGCCTAATTCCATATCATGACTATACACTAACATGTATCACAAGATATGTATATTTGAAACTTTTTATATAGATTAATTGGAAAATCTACCTTCCATTTCGGCTGCCGAATGGCCTTTTTTTTCAAGATGAATGTCTTAAAATGATAGCATGCTCAGGATTTACTGTTAATAATTATCTGACACACAACTATCATTAAAATTTTCAAATTTTCTTCCATAGAAAAATTATTACTCATTAATCAATAAATAATAATTTTAATTGATAATTATAATAATTATTTAACTAATAATAATTTTTCTGAGGAAATAAAATTAGAAAATTTTGATGATAGTTGTTTGTCAGATAATTATTAACGGTATATCCTGAGCATGCTATTATTTTAAGACATTTTTCTTAAACAAAAACTGGAATATGAAATTTAAAAAATCTAAAAAAAAAAGATCCCATCGTTGTCCCGTTATGAGCATAGCTGGAAAAGTTGTAGAAAAGGTGACAGTTTTCTGTGAAAAATTATGAGGAAAATCGATCAGTACGTGTTTTTTGTGAATCGACAATTTATATTTAGAAATTAAAATTTTAATAGAAGCGCCCGGGAAAAAAAATTATATATAATAAGATATAATCATATAAAATTATATATAATTTTGGATAATTATATATACTTATATATGGCATATCTAATTAAGGTAAGTGACCCCTCTATCGGCCAGGCCCCCTTTATTGGCCACTTGGTCGAAAAATCGATATATTTCCACAATAAGTACGTATTGATACATAAATAGTTTTTTAAAAAAAAGTAAAATTAATCTAGCTTAGATTAAACATACTTTGATTATTGGAAAAATTTATTTTTTAATTAAAAAAAAAAATAGTAGTGCGTCAGACGCGATTTCTGGTAGTTTCTTATCAGGGAGGTTAAGTATTCGTGTTTTTTCATTAACCGATTATTAATCAAAAATAACACTAAAAGTCCGATTTTTTTTTGTAATCTTATTAGCTCGTTTCATAGTAGTTTTAAGAGTTAAAACTTTAATGATTTTTACCTAATTTATAGTAAAAATAGGGTGGCCAAATATAGATACAAGAAAATTACCTCTGTATGCATTATCGGCCACCTTAGTTTTACTTTTTTTTGAGGTTATTAACATTTATGTGCAAAATAGTCAATTTGATTTTTTAATGTCAAAATAAATAAACAAATTGATTAAGCTATATTTAAAAATAAATATAAATATTTATAATAGATTAAAATAAATTATATACATCCAATCAACTAAAATTTTATCTAAAAGGTGGCCAATAGAGGGGACAGCTAGGAGGCCAATAGAGGGGACAGCTAGGCTAATAGAGGGGACATTAGGAATTGAAGTTATTTTTATTTATTATTAAATTTCTAATAAATATTTTTACATTTATTCTTTTTCAATTTGAAGTTAAATGTATACGCTTCAAGTTTCTATCATTGTTTTATACATGAATTGTCTTTTTATACTTTACTTCTTAATTCGAAAAAAAAAATACGCTTAACTGGCTAATAGAGGGGTCACTTACCTTATTTCAAACTTTTTATACACAAACATATATAATTATGTACATTTATATATGTTCCTTTAATTGTGTAATCATAATCAAAATGAAAAAATAATTTTTTTTTTACTTTTCTTTCATTTTTGCAATTGTAACTCAGTAAATATGAGCGAAAGTGTTAAAAAAACGAAAAATTTCCATAAAATGTCAAAAAAAAAATTTTCGACCCCAAGACATAAGTTTTAATTTTTTTGATTTCTTTAATTCCGTTCAATTCGATCTATAACTTATTGAGCCACACCGTCCATCGTACGGTAATACACCAATTTTATATAGTGGAAACCTAAACATGCAAACTTTCTCAATAAGACAATTTATAGATAAATTGAGAAAAATATAGATAGCCCAAACTGGGGAATCGAACCCAGACCATGTCAGTATCGCGCTATGGAAATATGGAAATCCAGAAACCCATAGTACTCTACATGGATTTTTATATAGATCCATACACTCCTATATTAATTCTTAAGGTGTCTTGCATATATTCATACTTTCCTACATGGATTCCTATGGGTTCTCATGCAATCCTGAATAAATTTTTTCGATAGGGTACCTGTATATTACCCAATTAATTTATGTGAATCGTAAGATTATTATTTAAAAAAAAATTTTATTTAAAAATAATTATATTTATTGTACATAAGTTCATTTTTATGCTTTTTTTATATAGTTATGTTTTAAGGGGGGGAGGGGTAAGGGCTAAATCGTGAAAAAGCGCTTTTTTTACGAATTTTTTTAGGCGCGCGGAAAAAAAAATATTGCAATTATCGCTCACCAACGGAGAGCGACAGTTGTATCGCGATTAGTACCAAATTGTTACTTGATTTTCACGATATATATATCAATATGAATGAAACACTAGATACTTATTATAATGATCCTACGGATTGTGAATATACTTAAATGTATAGTGATCGTCAGTTAATGTATCCATATCATACCAAAACGGATCGTGATTATCGCGATCTACTTCTCAAGCGCCACCACTCATAACCAAATTATTTAATAAAAAATTTCCATCAATTACTTACGTATATTCTATTACTTGATTACATTTCTTGATATTAAATAATAATTTTTTATTGCGCTTATTAGAATTATTAACATGTAATTATTAATTCAAACTAAAAATAAAATTGTAATGAAGTTAAAGTTAAAAATTCATCTATTTTAACCTCAAATGTTTTTATGATTTCCTCAAATGATCTTATGATTTCGGGATCCACCTGGATCGCGATAATCGCGATCCAATAGACCAAGACTTTCCGTATACAACGTATAATTTACCGAGGAGAGTGAATATCACGATACCGTTGAGTGGTGAGCACAATATTTTTTTTTCCGTGCGTATGGATTGAGCTAATTCATTGCAACTTTTTGAACATTATTTAGTATAGATTCAACAATATTAAGTAATTTTTTTATGCAAGAGTATCCGCAAACAAGCCGGTGACGGAGTTTCTCCCAGAACGTCATTTAAAATAGACGATTAGCGGTGAGCACTGCATCTCAGAAATTATTTATAATAGAAAACCACTGAAATTTAGTCAAAGCATAATTAAATCCGCCTCCCAGCGTTCGCTGATTATTTTTTTTTTCATTTCTTCTTTTTTTGTGGTAATTGAAAGTTAAAACCGCTATTTTTTACGAAAATTTGCGCCATTTTGGAGGTAGGAAACCCCCTTGATGTGAAAAAAAAATTCTAAAACTCAACGTTGGGGGAGATATTTCATACGAAGAAAGTGTTACCAAGTTTGAAATACATCGGTAATGTAGTTTTTAAAAAGCAGTGCTCACGAATACTGTAAAAGTAGTTTCGAGGAAAGTGCGTTTAAAATTTTAAATGCTAATAATGAAAAAAGAAATTTTTTTTTTCAACTTACGTAAAAATTTTTTAAAACAAAAAAATATAGGTTAGAACGATCACCAAGTGAATAAACTGTATACCTGCACTTCCGTTCCGACCGCCCGCAGCTATCGAAGCTGAGTCAGATCACGTCAAGTAGACCTCCAATTTTCCACTTGATCATAAAAATTAAGTCTATGAATTTTTTTCTTAAGTAGTCACTATAAAAAATTAATTCCCCGAACGATTTCTCCAAATTTTCATTTTAACAACAATTTTTTTCACAGTGAAATTTTTGAGTACTTTTAATGAAAAAATGTATTTCAAAACAACCGTTAAAGATTAATTAATGAAATTTTCAGGATTTATTGTAAAATGTCGATATGTTATTAAAATATTAATTGCTTAAAATTATTTAGTTATTATCCTATTGTTAATTAACTGTTAATAATTATTTGTATATCAGGAATGTGGACAAGATAGGATTGTAAATTACAAATTACATTATTATTTCTGCAACGTTTTGGTCATTTATTAGACCTTCCTCAGGCATCTGAAAATTACACATGTCAATAACCTACAAAATAACACAGCTCTTGATATAATTACAATATTTACCATAATACGAATCATAACATTATATCAAGAGCTGTGTTATTTTGTAGGTTATTGACATGTGTAATTTTCAGATGCCTGAGAAAGGTCTAATAAATGACCGAAACGTTGCAGAAATAATAATGTAATTTGTAATTTACAATCCTATCTTGTCCACATTCCTGACATACAAATAATTATTGATAAGTATGGACGATAATAATAATAACATTAACTGTTAAGTAAACAAATGAAAATTTCATTGACTTCTCGGTAAAAAAATGAAGTTCTTTTTCATCGATTACATGCGTTATTTATTAAAGTTATAAATCCCGAAAGAAAATTTCACTGTTCGCGATTAGTTTGAACAATATGAATTTATTGATCACCGCACGCTGGGTACTAGGCGCTCTCAATACAGTGCGCGGCGAAGCGTCTCAAGCTATATTGCAGCTTCAGTAAGTCATAATTAAAGATAACAATTAAAAATATTGTTATTAAACAAATTTTATTTTTTTAAACAATCTCATGAATAATATTATAGAATAATTTTTGTTTATTAAACTGAAACATGGAAAACTAATTAATAATTAATAAGTCAATAATTCAGAAGTTAATAATCAGGGACAACTAACCAATAATTAGTTTAATTATTAGTTAGTTTCCCCTGATTCATCATGGAAAATTATTTTATCGTATTATTCATGAAATTGTTTGAAAAAATTAAATTTATTTAATAATAATTTTTTTAGGTTTTCAATATGTTTCGGTTTAATTATTAGTTAGTTTTCCATGATTATTATTAAATAATAAATAATTAATTTATCAATTATTATTTAATAATAATTTATAAACGAGCAACCTGCAGTCACTACGTGACTGCCCAAATATCACTACTGATTTTATAAAATACTCAGAAAAAAACAATTTCTTGCCTCAAAAAATTTTATTTGCACCAAGAAATTTTATGCATCATAAATTCAATACAACAATTATCTTGGGGCGAGAAAATATTATATTGGTCAAGAAATGATTCCTTGCCCAAAAAAAATATTTCTAGTTCTAATTAACTTTTTCGTTTTAATTCACAATGCGAAAAATTTCTTGGGGTAAGTAAAAATTTTCTTCAGGAAAGTATAAATTTTTTGTGTCAATGAATCCTTTTTTTTCTATGCACACTTTTTTGGCTTTGAAAATCTTCCTAAAACCAAATGGAAATATGAAACTTTGTCATTTTGGAATAAGTAACGCGATATAAATAATATAATATATATTCAGTGATATTCAGTCATATTTAGTGACAGAATAATTAGAATATTAGTTTATTTAAAAAAAATAAGTACGATCGTATTTTTTCTCGCGTAACTTGAATGTTATTTCAATGATACAGATAAATCGATTTGTCTCAATGATTGATAATAAAAAAGTGTTGAAACTATGAAAAGGCACAAATTCAAGTCAAAACTTTTCTAACGATACCAAATTTAATAACATTATCCAATTCTATCATATAGATATGCCGGAAATTTTCCTTATTCTCTTAATAATATAGATTATTTTTAACTTATAATTAAGCTTAATTATTCATTAGTTTACCCTGCTTCAGTTTAATAATAAAAAATTATTCTATCGTATTATTCATGATATTATTTAAAAAAATAAAATTTTTTTGATAACAATATTTTTAATTGTTATCTTTAATTATGACTTATTGAAACTGCAATATAGCTTGAGACGCTCGGCCGCGCACTGTATTGAGAGCGCCCGGTACCTGGCACGCAGTGATCAATAAATTCATATTGTTTAAACTAATTGCGAGCAGTGAAATTTTCTTTCAGGATTTATAACTTTACTAAATAACGCATGTAACCGATGCAACAGAACTTAATTTTTTTACCGAGAAGTTAATGAAATTTTCATTTGTTTACTTAAAAGTTAATTAACAATAGGATAGTAACTAAATAATTTCAAGCTAACAATATTTTTAAAAAAAAATATAGATATTTAACAGTAAGTCCTGATAATTTCATTAATTTATCTTTAACGGTTGTTTTGAAATCTATTTTTTAATTAAAAGTACTAAAAATTTTCATTGTAAAAAAAATTGTTGTTAAAATGAAATTTTGAGAAATCGTTCGGGAAATCAATTTTTCATAGTGACTACTTAAGAAAAAAATTCATAGTCCAGGAAAAAATGATCAGACATGAAAAATGACCATGCCTGACCCGACCTGGCCAGGTATGTTCAGGTCTGATAATACTATGTTCATGTCTATTCAGGCCCATCCGGGTAAAAAAATTATAGATAAAAAGTGGCCCTATATAATTATATATAATTATGTATAACTATATACAATTATGTATGATTATTTCTATTTCTATTTCTATTTATATTAAACCGTGGATCTTGCGCTCAAAAGTTTTACCCACTACCCGTTGACCTAAGAGATTGACTTGAAACGTAAATTTCGCATGAACTTCAAGTAATAACAATCTTATACGTGATAGATTCTTGGTCAATAAAATTTTATATCTAATTTATTATTTATTGATTGATCATTTTATAAAATTATATATAAGTTATATTTAATTATAACTAAAATTGTAAATTTAACCCCATATAGCAGGCTGGATCAGACAT
Source organism: Microplitis manilae (assembly GCA_030273425.1). Lineage (NCBI taxonomy): Eukaryota > Metazoa > Arthropoda > Insecta > Hymenoptera > Braconidae > Microplitis > Microplitis manilae. The sequence continues at coordinate 11,393,444 of CP092727.1, read as the reverse complement.
AAACAGGCATGGACGGGTATGATGAGGCCTGAGCGTATTTAGCACTTCAGATATGAACAGGCATGAACAGGCATGGTCAGGTCTAATTTCAGGCCTGATCATACACGAACAAGCATGGTCAGGTCTCATCATTTCTTCCCGAGAGACTTAATTTTTATGATCAAGTGAAAAATGGGGGGTTTACTTGACGTGATCTGACTCAGCTACAATTTTAAAGAAGACCAACTAGTTAATAGCTCCGAGAGTTTTACTCGGATCGACTTCAAATTCAGAGACTATATTCTTAAAATATGTAGCTATAAGAAAACCAAGATAAATCTGATTTTTAGCCCTTACCCCCCCCCCCCACCCCTTAATGTGGATGTTTATTTTCACCTTGTGGAAGTTATTGTTTTCACCTTGACTTTCAAAACTCAAGTTTTCATCAGATGTCGACGTTTTGAGGTGCTAGGAAGCTATGCTGACTATTTTCAGAATGATGTCTGAGTGTCTGTATATATGTGTATGTGTATGAGTGTGTGTGTGTGTGTGCGTATGTGTGTGAGGGTGGGTGTGTGTGTGTGTGGGTTTGTGTGTGTATGTGTGGGTGTGTGTGTGTGACCGGTCTATAACTTTTTAACTGATAAACAAAATTGAATGGTTCTTGCGGCAATCCAAAGAGCTTGTTGGCCATCGACTTTCCTAAAAATTTTAGATCATTTGATCAAGTAGACTCGAAAACATTTGCGAATTACGAAATAAAAAAATTGTTTTTTTTTTTTAGTTTTTTATTGATTCCTCAGAACTGAGTGAAATGATCGACTTGAAAATCTCATCAGCTATAGAACTTTATAAAACGCATCAATTGCCGCCTTAGCTATCTTATTCGGTTAATTTGTTCGAGAGATATCGCGGGAGAAAGAAATAGTAAAAATCGGTTTTTTTCGATTATCGTTGAAGTTACTTATCCAATCAATTTCGAAATCTAGTCAGCTTTAGAACTTGATGAACGCGTCGATCATCGCCTTAACCATCTCAATCGTTGAATTTGTTCGAGAGATATCGCAGGAGAAAGAAATGGTAAAAAACAGTTATTTGCGAAATCAATGGCATATAAAAGTATTTTCGAGCTTTCAGAGCTCGAAAATGTATTCACAACAACGTTTTCGAGCTTAAAGAGCTCGAAAACTGTAGGAAGTTTTTGGGCTGGCCCACAGGGTAAACCGAGAGACTAATTTTTTTTTTTGGTTATGTTTATTATTTTTAAGGTTATTTTGCTCAGTTTCTTGTAGAGATGTTTATTTGCAGTGTTTCTTTGTTATTTGATAATTTATTAATGAGTCTCATATTTATAGATATATTTATTTGTTCATTTATTTTTTAAGCGTTCTATTTTTTGGTTTGCATTTTGAATTATTGGTATATTTTATTATTCATTTATTTAGCTATATTAAATTTATTTGGCATATTTATAGTAATGCCTATATTTATTTTCATATATATATTAGGGTGATTCATTTCCGCAAAAGTTTTGTTTTTTTTAAGTGCTCAAACAAAATCTCAATCTACATCGAAAAACAAAAATTCTCACCAAATATGAGCTCTTAATTCCAATGCTAAGTACTTACTATTTGATTTCAAAGATTTCCCATTTAAAATACACGTAAATTAAATTATTTTTTTTTTAACTTTCTAATACTCAGCTGCGTTTCATGATATCAACACGGGTTTGGTCGCAAATTGTAGGGCATTTGGTGTTCTTCAAAAGTGCCCATAGTTACTTAGCTGTTTTTCCAGCTGTTTCACTTGTGTCCGCTGCGGAACTCATTTTTCCTATGAAATTGACCTTCATTGGCTTGCAGAACGTAAACCAATGAAAGTGCACTAAAAATGCTAATGATAATGTTATAGGAAACTTTATTCCCTTCAAAAAAAGTCCTATTAGTCAAGCCGCTAAAGTCCATAGTTTCCGAGTTATAGTCATTTTAATAATTTGAAAAATATAATATAAAAAAAAAAATTACAATTGATATTTTATTCTTTAAATTATTAAAATGACTATAACTCGGAAACTATGGACTTTAGCGGCTTGACTCATAGGACTTTTTTTGAAGGGAATAAAATTTCCTATCACATTTCTATTAGCGATTTTAGTGTACTTTCATTGGTTTACGTTCTGCAAGCCAATGAAGGTCAATTTCATAGGAAAAGTGAGTTCCGCAGCGGACACAAATGAAACAGCTGGAATAACAGCTAAGTAACTATGGGCACTTTTGAAGAACACCAAATGCCCTACAATTTGCGACCAAACCCGTGTTGATATCATGAAACGCAGCTGAGTATTAGAAAGTTAAAAAAAAAATAATTTAATTTACGTGTATTTTAAATGGGAAATCTTTGAAATCAAATAGTAAGTACTTAGCATTGGAATTAAGAGCTCATATTTGGTGAGAATTTTTGTTTTTCGATGTAGATTGAGATTTTGCTTGAGCACTTAAAAAAAACAAAACTTTTGCGGAAATGAATCACCCTAATATATATATATATATATATATATATATATATATATATATATATATATATATATATATATATATATATATATATATATATATATATTGTGACGTTATTTTTTTTGTACGAGGCTTGGATCGAAATGAACTTCACAAGCACCTACTGATTTTGTTGTATTTACGAGCATAGTAACTCAAGACTTAGAATTTAGCGTACATGTATTAACGATTTTGATACAGATTTTTGATTTAAATTATAGTTTAAGAATGAAATATAAAGTGACGTCTGGCTACCGCTACAGCTGTTGATAAGAAAAATTAGATTAAAGAATTAGAATCAGATTTATGGAAAATTATGATGGGATATGGCTTTAGATTAGAGTTTGTTAAAAGATGGGGTTGGAATTTTGGATTTACAGTTTTGGGTATATTGAGTATGTGGACAAGTCAGAACAACCATGGAGTAGGGCTTAAGTAATTGCCACCCGGTTGTATCTGATGTCAGGATGCTTGCCTGACCCTATGAGACTTCCATGTGGATTGCATAGGCCTAGCTGAAATGCTAGTGCTCCAAAATACGGACTATGGATTAGGTACATGAGATCAGTTTTTTGTTATTATGATTGGCAGGACTCAGCGACAATTTTGTGACCATTATCGCTGTGGAAGCCGCTATTTCTGGTCATTTTTTGAGTTTTGGGTTCAGTTGGTAGGCCTCAGTGGACAGTTTTGACCAGTGTGCTGCTGAGGCTAATCACCGGTCACTTAAATTTTGGAATTTGGTCTGCGATCTCAACCGAAGCCAAGTCCAGGAGAGCAACCACTTTGGGATATCCATGCTCAATAGAGTGCGCCTTAATTATTGCCTGTTGAGTATTTGAGATTGAGTTGGAGTTACAAGATAGGAGGGAGAGTAGAGACTCGAGCATTCGACTCGAGCAGTTTAGCTTCTTCTGACTTTGAATAGCACGCAATGAGCGTGGCTTTCAACTCTGCATATGGCGTCGTTGCTGGTGGGTTAATGATGAGGGTCTCAACCTCACATGCATACTCAGTGTCGATGAGAGAAACCGCGTGGTTGAATTTCTCTTTCTCAGTTGCTATGCCGTGGATCGCAAACTGAGCTTCAAGCTGCGCAAACCATAAACTCACTCTCTTCGGGTTGATGTGAGGTGCCTTGAGCGAGTTGACGATCATTGGTTTAGCGTCAACAAACTCATCGTTTGCCTTTGGATCTGCCATCCTAAAAATATATGAAATACTAACACAATAAAACTAACACAAAATTATAATACCACTGTAAGCGGATTAGTGTCCGTCGAAGCTGACTCAACGTTTAGAAATGTTCGAGACGCTTCGAGTCGCACGAAAATTATCACTGGGCGAAAATTTAACTCGAGCGATAACTTTATTCACTGTATTTGCACAGGAATTCACTAATCACTTTTATCACAATTTCATTTGCACCCCGATGGTGTCCCTTAAATTGGGAACCAGTGCGGCATATGTCCGAAACGCCCCGCAATACACCAGCCGTGATAAAAGGCTTGAAAAACACTTAATTGACGCACTTCACTGTTGTAAAGAACTCGCGGAATTAATATGTTGCGAATAGCTATCAGCGTAGACGCGGTATTTGACACTCAACGTGCTATTTGCCACGTGGAATGTGTGCACGAAATGGCGTCCTCTTGAAAATCACGTCGGGCAGTCACCAATGTAGTGACTGGAGTGTGGTTCTTGAAACTTAATCACTACGATAAATAAATTATCTGACTCCAATTTTACTATTAACAAAATAATAAATCATGAGTTTTATTAAAATTATATAATACAAGATAATGCTAGTTGTACTATAGATATGTGTTAGCTAGTTGCTGTGTATCTCTCTAATTGCACGCGTGTACTGTACCGTGTACTTGAGTGAACTGTTGCTACCGAATATCGTATCCGCGTGGGGGAAATATTCGGCGATCGATGACGATCGATGATTGACAGACTTATCCGAAAATATGAATATCAAATGATATAAGTAGTAATGTGGTCGCTACATATATATATATATTAGGGTGCTTTTTATTTTTCGAACATTTTTTTTTTCTTGGCCCATATGAAAATTTTATTGTAGGCGACAAAAAAAAAATTTCCTGGAAATTTTAGCACTAGATTTTAATTTTAAGAGGTCGCTATCTATTTTTAAAGTTTTCCCATTTAAAAAGCATGGGAACGATATCACATTTTTTTATAAAAATTCCTACCAAGGCAGTTTTTGAGCAATTCACTCGTTTTTGGGCTCGTTTCATAGGGCTTGTAGTTCTCTTTAAAATTGATTTCAGTGACATAGATGCATTTACAACAGTTCATAAGTTATGAGACTTCAAACTTCAGAAATTTTTATTTTTACCAAAAAATAATAATTAATGGCTATTATTATTCCAGCTATCAACTTTCTAGAAAAAATGACATACAACTTTTGTAGTGTGTTAAATACTCTGAAAGAAATACCCAAAAGAATTCAATATTATCAACGTTATTGTTTGTTTTTTTTTAACTTTTCTCTTTTAAAGGGTTTTAGAATTATTTAATTTTAATTTTATTCTCGTGACAAATTGAACTTTTGTACTTATCCTTTTTTTTGGTATTTAATTAATCGAGCTTTATCAATTTTTATGTAGTTTTATGATTAAAAAATAAAATAATATTAAAAAAACTGATAATAGATTTGTGACTTGTAATTAAATTTCAGTCATAAAGACTGAGATTTTAGACCGTCGAAAACTATCGGCACTTCGATCGATACGTTAAATCATAAAACTACATAAAAATTGATAAAGCTCGATTAATTAAATACCAAAAAAAAGGATAAGTACAAAAGTTCAATTTGTCACGAGAATAAAATTAAAATTAAATAATTCTAAAACCCTTTAAAAGAGAAAAGTTAAAAAAAAATAAACAATAACGTTGATAATATTGAATTCTTTTGGGTATTTCTTTCAGAGTATTTAACACACTAAAAAAGTTGTATGTCATTTTTTCTAGAAAGTTGATAGCTGGAATAATAATAGCCATTAATTATTATTTTTTGGTAAAAATAAAAATTTCTGAAGTTTGAAGTCTCATAACTTATGAACTGTTGTAAATGCATCTATGTCACTAAAATCAATTTTAAAGAGGACTACAAGCCCTATGAAACGAGCCCAAAAACGAGTGAATTGCTCAAAAACTGCCTGGGTAGGAATTTTTATAAAAAAATGTGATATCGTTCCCATGCTTTTTAAACGGGAAAACTTTAAAAATAGATAGCGACCTCTTAAAATTAAAATCTAGTGCTAAAATTTTCAGGAAATTTTTTTTTTGTCGCCTACAATAAAATTTTCATATGGGCCGAGAAAAAAAAAATGTTCGAAAAATAAAAAGCACCCTAATATATATATATATATATATATATATATATATATATATATATATATATATATATATATATATATATATATATATATATATATATATATATATATTTTTTTTAATACATTTATTTTAAAGGAAAGAAATTATGCAAACATCACAGATGTGACAGCATTACATTTCTTATAAATCACTAGACAAATATACCTGGGTAAAAATAAAACCATCTACGGGAGACTTACCGAAGATCTACCGCATATCTATCGCTCAAAGATCTTTAACAAATCTTCCAGAAGTCTGTTTGGCGAGAAAATATTTTGAATCAATAGATTGACGGAAGATCTGTTGTAGATCTACGAACAATCTTTAGTAGATCTACTAGAGATTGTCTATATTTATCTATAAATTTCTGCTAAGAGATTGAAATCGGTCCTCTAGCCTAGATCAAAAATTCCAGAACAAGTGTAGACGGTAAAAATGGGCCTCTTACTTGCAATATAAATTTTATTTACTTTTGAAAAACTTAGATTGGGTTCTTGAGATTGGAATAAACATCCCTGCGGATCATTGAGATCCTGAAATTGGGTCTTTGGGCGGATATAAATATTCTAGCAACTGTTTGAATCCAAAGTCGGCTTCCAGCCTGGAATAAGTTGACGACAACCCTGCTTTGACATTTGATGACAGTATAGCACTACCTATCTGCTTTGCGTTCGACGTGTACAATAAAAATTTTGGTGACTTGTGAAACTAATATTGAATCTCTAGACTAAAATAAAAATTCTAGCCACTGTCAAAACACTGCTATTGGGCCTCTGGACTGACATAAAACGTTGCTGATGGTTTAGACCCTGAACTTTGTCCTGTATATAGAAAAAAAATCCTATCTACTGTTGAGAGTCTAGTTTTAAGCCTGTCAACTGAAATAAAATTGCTACAGATTATTAAGACTTTACGAGTGGGTCTCTAAGGACTAATATCAAAGTCCTCGTTTCTGTTAAGACCCTGAAATTTGGCTTCTATTCTGGAATAAACAATTAATTAATGTAACGGAACGGCATGGCCGTCCACCTCCGTTTTACGGGAGGCCGATTCCTCACCCTTTTGGGCATACTCGCACTGCGTAATCGCCTATTTTCCACCATAATATTATAAAAGCGGAATATGAGCATAAGCTCACATTAGCGTACCCATTTGGCATGCAGTGCATGTGGGTGCCTCACGCACAAACCACCACGAATCCAACCTCAAAAACGACCCACACTCCTCCTATCTCAGGAAATAGAGAGACTCTGGTCGAAGTGGGGCTTGGAATGGGTCTCCCATGGTACCAGACTTCAGCTCTGGTCAACTGCTTGCTTCAGTTAAGTGGTGGGATGCAAGTTCTCCCCAACCCATACGGGTTTCCTCCACTTATACTCACTCGGATTTAAGACAGCAGTCAGATATAATTGCCCTCAATTATTATTACCGAGTGATTATCACTGTATGAGAGTGATAGTGTTGTGTACGAGCTAGTATCCCTTAGAATTTTTAGACAGTCTGAAGAGTTGGTATCACTCGCGCAGCGGTACCTATTGGCTTCCTGCAACCACGGAGTTGCCGCATGTTACGGGTGCAAGACATGCGGGCACCGCTAACGGTTGGAGTACTGGTCCCAGAATCCGCGAAGAGGGTGGCACTTGCTATTTTTGGCGCCCCCTAGAGGGCGCCAGAAACACTTCTGGGTTCTGGAATAAACATTCATGCAAAACTTGAAATCCTAAAGCCGGATTTTAGCTTCAAAAAAAAATTCTAGCGTCTGTTGAGGCTCTCAAATTATAGACCGCTGAATTAAAATAATAGTTCAAGTGACTCTTGAATCAGGCTTTTGCACTGAAATAAAAATCCTATCGACTCTTGATACCCTTAAGTTGGACTTGCACGCTGAAATAAAAATTATGGCTACTATTGAGACTCTCCAATTAGGCCTCTAGATATAAATTAAAATTCTGTCAAATTTTGATATTCTTTAGTTAGTTCTTCAGGATGAAATTAAAATTTTGTTGACTTCTTACACTCTGTAAAAAGACCTCTAGACTGAAATAAAAACCCAATCGAGTATTGCGACTGTGAAATTAGGACTTTACTCTGGAATAAAAAATCTACACGGAAAGGAAATTATGGGAAGTGTTCTTATGCATTATGGGAATAGTTCCCATAATGGTATAGGAACTGTAGCCATACTATTACAGGAATAGTTCCTATATATTATGGGAACCATCCCTATAATAGTGGGGGTACAATTCTCATACGATTATGGGAACTATTCCAATAATGGTATGGGAAGTATTCCTATAATATTATGAGAACTATTCCCATAATGTTATGGGAACAATCCCTATAATGTTATAAAATTGTTTTTTTGCAAAACAGTGAAGAAATATTTTCAAAATTTGAGATTTTATCGAAATGTAAATTTTTATTTCCTAATTTTGAATTTTCTTGAATGTTCTGCGCTGACAAAAAATTTCTGTTAATAATTTTGATGTTTTTTGTCAAATACGAATTCTTTTTTCAATGTTTAAATTTTTGTTTTTATGTTTAATAATATTTCTGTGTATTGTAGAAGTGATTTCCACACTTTTCTTTAAATTAATATTTTCATGATAGTATGGGAGCCATTCCCATTATATTATAGGAGTGATTCATAGAATGGTATAAGAACGAGTCCCATAATGATATAGGAAATATTCCACTTGCATTATGGGAACCATTCCTATAATTTATGGGAATGGATCGTATAATTTATAGGAATAGTTCCTATATATTATAGGAATGATTCCCATAATATTATAGGAAGTCGTCTTATGAATTATAGGAACTAGTCCTATAATTATGGGAAACATTCTTATAATTATAGGAACTGCTCCCATGATTTATGGTCGTAATTTCTATACTGGTATAGGAAAGAATTTCACAAAATTATGGGAACCATCCCCATAATTTTCTTTCCGTGTAGCTGGCGTTGAAACTCTGAAATTATTTCACTAGACGGAAATTATTATTCTAGAAATTTTCCATTATCATTTTACGATAATATTTAACTTACTTCCTGCACGGAAAAAATTAGGTGCTGCAACAGGACGCAGTCCTGTGGGAGCAACAGAATTTTTCTTGTGGAATCAATAGGATAAGGAACAAGTTTCATGTGCCAATTTTTTTTGTCAGTAGAATAAAATTTCAAAATTAAAAAAAAATTAAAATTTTGAACGAAAATTCCAATATTGAAAAAACAAATTCACTTCGAAAAAAGATTTAATTTTTTCCAAACTTTGAATTCTTTTTCAAATTTTCAAATTTCATTATACGGACAAAAAAAGTAGTACATGAAACTTGTTCCTTATTCTATTGATTCCACAGGAAATATTCTGTTGCTGCAACAGGATTTTATTCTGTTACTCCCTCAGGATTTGTCCTGTTGCTGTAATATGAAAATCCTCTTGCTGCAATACGATTTTGTCTTGTTGCTCCCGCAGAACTGCGTCCTGTTGCAGTGCCTATTTTTTCCGTGTAGTTATGTATGAAATAATAAATCTACGATGGTACTCTTTCCATTTTTTAATTAACAGGTTATGGAGTTACAAATAATAGGTAGTCGTGTATACCCTGGTCAAAAAGAAAACTTGATTTAGACTTGGTCGTCTTAAATTGTGACAACTGGCTTACTTAGTTTTGATTGAAAACGAACAAGCCTAAATAAAGTTTTATATTAGACAAGGGATATTACCAACTTATCCAACTGTGTTTTAAACAAAAAAAAAAAAAAAAATAATAATAATTCCAAGAGTTTTTAATTATAATATTCGTTTAGTAATATGTTTCTTCTTTTTCGGACTCAGAATGGTCATTTCCACTTCTATTGTTATCATGATAGTAGTTCAGTTTGCAGCATGATTTTTCAAATGAACGGGGATGGTAATTAATAGAAGAGCCCTTATGTGGTGAACGACTTCTGGAAAATTGTTGAGACCGTTTGAAGTCAAAGCTTCTTTCGCGTGGTCTTATGCGAGATCGATAGTTAGTGAAATCAGGAGAGTGAATCCGAGGCTTGGCCGGAGAGTAGCTACAGGCTGACGGTGTTCTTGATCGTTGTAAATATATACATAAAATATATGAATGTATAAAATAATAGAAAAAAAATTAATAAATAAAAATTTTAATAGTAAATTACAACAAATCAATTAGAAAAATAATAAATTAAATTAAAAATGCTCAAAAGAGTTAAGTCATTTGATGATTATTCAGCATCGTACCAATATAAAATTTTAAAAATGTTACAAGAAGCTGATGAACAAGGAGACTTAAGTAATGTTGATAAAATAGACCAAGATGTATCAGGTACAGACTTGAGTGACAACAGTCAATTAGAAGACACAGGTATAAGGCAACATAAATATATGTATTAAACTGTGCCAAATGATATCGATATTTTTTTTATTTTATACTAAGACTACGTTTAGTAACAATAAAAAAAAATTGGATACCAAGTTGTGCCCTTCAACTCAATTACAAAATGTGCGCTCGTTTAAATGAGATTTCTCATTTAAATAACGTGAAAAACTTTTTTTAACCTTGAAATTTCATAGTTTGTTAACGTATCAATAAATTGTAACGACTACAACAGATTTTTGTAGAAAATTTAATTAATAAAAAAAAAAAAAAATTTTTCTCATGTTATTTAAATGAAAAAACTTACTCAAACAAGCGCGCGTTTTGAAATTGAGTTCGAGTGCCCAATTCGGTACCTATTTTTTTTTTTCTTTGTAATTTTCATATGGGACCGAAAAAAAAAAATATCGATTTTATTTGGCACAATTTAATATATATATATATATATATATATATATATATATATATATATATATATATATATATATATATATATATATATATACACACTTGTATATTAGGGTGTCCGTTATTTCCCAAATTGGTTTTTGACTCTGCAGCGCCCCGAAAATTTTTAGTAAATGGTCGAAAAAAAAATATCCGACCGATATAAGCTCTTAATATTAATAATAACCCGTGCCACAAAGACGATTCATTTCTCATTTGAATAATATGGGGTTTTGGTACTTTTTGCAATTAATTTTTTCTTTGCAAAGCCAGTTGATAAAGTGCAGCGGCATCAACTTATTTTTGTAGAAAATTGAATGCTCTACAAAAACTTTTTTATTACATTTTTCGAAAAAATCACTTGCGTCAAAGTTATTCAAGGTCAAAGTTGAACTAGAAATAATTTTTTATTTTTTTTTGTTTTGTACAAAAAATCATCGTTATTTATCTCAAAATTTATTATTTATTGCCGAAAATATCTTATTTTAAGTATTTTTTTTGCATCCGTCAAAATTATTGAAAAGAGAAGAGTCGAACATTCTTAAAAAGAAATTCCGAAAAATCAAAAATTTCAGATTCACAATTACTTTTATGAAAAAATAAAATCCGGGCCAACGCATGAGCATGAAAGAGAAATGTAGTATCGTGACTAGCCGGCGTCGTGTATTGACTATTGCCCTGGTGGTCCTGAATTACGGTGATTCACGGTAGTATCACGGTGATTTACCGTGAGAGTTCACCGTGATGTCGTAGATCACGGCAACTTCGCGGATATCACTGTTGTTGTATAGAAAAAAAGGCAATACATTAATGAGTCTACATGAGGTTTGAAGATCACGGGAACCGTTACCGGTGATTACCGTGACCTTAACGGACCGTATCTCCACCGTCCATCTTACAGCTTTTAAAAAGTACAATTAATGTATTGCCTTTTTTCTATACAACAACAGTGATTTCCGCGAAGTTGCCGTGATCTACGACATCACGGTGAACTCCAACGGTAAATCACCATGATACTACCGTGATTCACGGTAGCATCACGGTGAAGGTTCACGGTGATTCTACGGTGAATCACCGTAATTCAGGACCGCCAGGGTGACCATAGTCAATACACGACGCCAGCTAGTCACGATACTCCATTTCTCTTTCGTGCGTAAAATCTAAAAAGATTTTAGTGTAAAAATAAGTTGTCTTGCAAGCTCCCGGAAAATTTATAAATTTTATTGATCTCTCTTACTTTTTAATTTCTCTAACATTAAACCAACTCTTATTGCCTACAAGGGCGAATGAAAGTTTTTGAAAGACACAAATCGCCCTTCAAATGTTTTCGAATAATAATCAATTGGTACTGCCTTGGTTAAAAAAAAATTACGGCCCTTTATTTTACATCAAATTATGTCTCATTGCCTACAGAGGCGAGAAAAAATTTTTGAAGGACGAAAATCAACGTTAAAATGTTTTTAAATGAAAAATATTTGATTCTTCTCCAATTTCGACGAAAACGTTGTTGTGGGAAACTTAATTCCTGACAAATAGGATCCGACACCATATGTATGTCAAATGTATGAGACAAAAATTACAGCGCTTTAAGTGTCAACGAAAAATGAAGTTCACTTTTCGTTGACATTTAAGATTAAAAAATTAGTATTTTTCAAACTTTATTTTTCGTTGACACTTTAAGCCTTGTAATTTTTTTCATACATTTGACGTACATATGATATCAGATACTTTTTGTCAGGAATTAAATTTCCTACAAAAGCGTTTCTCCTCAAAATTTGAAAAAAAAAAATTTTTATATAGAAAAAAAATGAATAACAAAAAAAATTTAACACTGAAGAAACTATCCCGAGTCAAAAAACAAATTCCAGTTCAAAAATATGATATAAATAAATAATAAATTACAAATTTGCAGAAAAATTACCGGAACCTCTACAAAGTATAACAAATGAAAATTAATATTTATTTTTATTTATATCCATTAAGAAAAGAATATAATAGTTACTTGAGAAAATAGTTAACCAAAAGAAAATTTACTATACATTTTTTTAATCAAAATACAAAAATTTATTGAGGACAAAATGTTTGATATTGTATTCTATATTATTTAAGAAGTTTAAAAAAAAAATTTTTTTGAGACCTATAAAAGTTTGTTCAGGAATATATAAAAACGAATAATAATAATAAATTAATGAATTTATTTTATTTGAAACATAAATTTTTCTAAGTACTCAGATTTTTTTTTTTTTCAACTCGAAAATTTTCTAAGTCCAGAAAACGATAATTTTTTTTTGAGGATTTTGAGAGCTTCGTTAAAAATTAAACCAGATGAAGAGTTTGCATTTATACCTCATAATTCTTACTATTTAAAGTACCAATATCGTATCATTTTTCGCCCGGTAAATAAAAGATCAAAGGAATTGAATTTTTTGAGGTCCAAACTAGAATTTGTTTTTTGACTTGGGTAAGTTTTTCCCGTAACTCCTTTCCAGTTCGTTTGACGTACATAATGCTTCAACACATTTTTGTAGAGAATTTAATTTCCTACACAAAAATACACTGGGTAGAATTGAAAAATAAAAAAAATTTCATAGTTTAAATAACAAAAAACTAAAATGAAAAATTTTCACGTGTATTTTAAACAGGAAAGGGGACCTTCTTTTGTGATAGCTCAATTTGAAAGATATCTGACTGAAATTTGGTGGGGATTTTTTTTTTTATAACATAAAGTAACTTTTAAGCCCATAAGACGGTAAAAAAAAAAAAAAATTTTTTTTTGGACACGCTATATATATAATACACATAATATACATATTAGGGTGTTTAAGAAAAAACAACAATTTTTTTTTTTTGTGGTATCCAAAAATTGAAAGTATATTTAAAAATAAAAATTTTGGTACCAATCCGGGCTCTTAATAGTGATATTAAGGCTTGCCTCAATCCATTTTTTTATTTTCCATTTAAATAACAACGGGAAAAAAATTTTTTAGCTCACAAACCAATCAACGGATTTTTATGCCCAATTGATGTTTTTATAGGAAATTGAACGCTCTACATAAAAAGTCTCTTATCATTTTTTGATAAATCCCACTGTGCAAAAGTTATTTAAGCTTCAAGTCAAATTTATAGTAGATTTTTAGATTTTTTTACTTTTCCGTCGAAACTATCAGTCTTATCAAAAAAATGTCATAAGAACATTTTTGTATATAATTTCATTCCTTATAAATTATAACAAATAAAGTTTTTCAAAACTCCGCATTGTTCACAAGTTATTTTTATTTCAATGTCAAGCTCTTAAAATCAATCAGAAATTTAATTTTCTAAGAGCTTGACATTGAAATGCAAATAGCTTGTGAGCAATACGGAGTTTTGAAAAACTTAAGTCATAATAATTTGTCAGGAAAAAAATTATCTACAAAATAGTTTCTACGATATTTTTTGATAAGACTGATACATTCGCCGGAAAAGTAAAGAAATCTCAAAATTTACTATAAATTTGACTTGATGCTTAAATAACTTTTGAACAGTGGGATTTATCAAAAAATGATAAGACACTTTTCTTGTAGAGCGTTCAATTTCCTTTGAAAAATTTTTAGGGCATAAAAATCCGTTGATTGGTTTGTGAGTTAGAAAATTCTAAAAAAAAAAAAAAATTGTTTCCCGTGTTATTTAAATGGAAAATAGAAAAATGGATTGAGGCAAGCCTTAATATCACTATTAAGAGCCCGGATTGGTACCAAAATTTCTATTTTTAGTTATTCTTTCAATTTTTGGATACCATAAAAAAAAAATTGTTGTAGTTTTTTAAACACCGTAATACATATATAAGATTTTGTATGATTCCACGATTATGATCATTTGAATTTTATTGACCTATAGATGAAGCATCTTTCGTATTATTTGATCACATCAATGATGCACAGGATATGCTGGAGTTTTTATCTGGTCAATCTTCCTCTTTAATTCAAGATACTCATTCGATTTTTGAAGCTGACCACGACGATTTATATTCAAATGATACTGATGGAGCTTCTTTTCATAGTGCGTCTTCTGAAAACTTTGAAATTGATGAAGAATCTTCTTCTGAGGAGGAATCCTCTTCAGAATCTGATCAAAGTTTTTGTGATGAAGATATATCTAACGAACCTCTTTATCCAGGAGCTCCTATATCTGTTCAAGAAAGCTTGCTCTCGATCCTTTTATTGACCATTCGTCATAAAATTTCTGACGCACTTCTGTCAGATATTCTATTACTCATTAGTACACGGAAAAAGAAATTTCGTCACTCCAAGATAAGATAGCTTACGATAACAAATATCTGCCTTAGTATACGGATAACGAAACATTCGTTGTAGTCACAATGATTTTGTAATGGTAGCAAATCGCTTGTTCTGTCTAGCAATGGTTTGTAACTGTAACAAAACTGTTGTGTTACAGTAAAAAAATTGATTTGTTAAAGTAACAAACTGCACTTTTAGCACTGACAAAAATATTTTGTAACCATAAGCTAAAATTACTTATGGTAACAATTTTTAGGATTGTAGCACGAACAACGAAACTTTTGCTAAAGTTACATTGTCTTTGTAATACTAACAAACTATTTGTTACGCTAAGTAATGGTTTGTAACTGTCGCAAAACTGATTTGTTAGAATAACACACACTGTAAAAAATTTGATGGACCCGGTGTGGTGTAGATGCATCGGAGTAAAAATTTTGGTGTGAATATTACACCAAAAAATCCCGTGTGAAATTTGAGCAATATGAATTTTAGTTTTTCACACCGCCAAACGAGTAAATGTATAAATGTAAGGGAAGGGGCTGGGCAAAATGGGTTCCCTGAAATTTCTGATGCCTTGATATATTTGGAGGCAAATTGGGCCTACCAAAATTCTTAACATAAAGAATGTAAAAAGTGTTGGGGCGGGGAGGGGTAAAATGGGCCAGTGAGACGAATTGGGCCCGTCGAAATTCGTAACATGAAAAGTGTTGGGAGGAGGAAGGGTAAAATGGATCACCGGGGCAAAATGGGCCCGCCAAAATTCATAACATGAAAAGTGTCGGAAGGGGGAGGGGTAAAATGGGTCACAGGAGAAAATTGGGCCACTGAGGCGAATTGGGCCTGCCAAAACGCGTAACGTGAAAAGTGAGGGGGGGGGAGGGTAAATGGGCTGCCTGGACTTTGACAACCTACGAATATCTTTTAGCCAATGGGCTCGTATAATTTTTTCAACAGAATTGAATAGAGAATTATGGTAAGGGGTTCTTTGACGGGGGAATTTTTTGAAAAATTATGTTTTGGCGCGAAAATTCAATTTTTTTTTAATTAATCGACTAATATTTGAACAGAATACTTTAAATTTAGTTATTTTAAGATCTAAATCTTTACTATTAACTCTTTTTTATAGTCAATACATAACAAAAAGTTTTAAAACATAAAACAAACGAGAAACATACATTGAGTTTCGTTGGCGCCCGTTTTAGCCAACTTTTCAGGATTTTTCCCTTTTAATAAACACAGCTAATTACCACTAAAAACTCAGCAGAAAAAAAAAAAGGAAAACAAGCTTGAAAACTCACATTATAAAAAATGTTTAAGGGGGGCCTATTTTGACCACATTTTTTTATTTTTTATTTTTAATGAACAGCAAAAATTAAGGTCAAAAACGAAGCAAGAGAGTAAAAAAACGTAAAAGAAGTAAAAAAAACTGAGGATTCGAAAATTTTGTTCCTAAGGGGCCCATTTTGTCTCAGTGACCCATTTTACCCCTCCCCTTCCCAACACTTTTCATGTTATGAATTTTGGCAGGTCCAATTCGCCGCGGTGGCCCATTTTGCCCTGGTGGCTTGTTTTACCCCTCCCCGTCCCAAGACTTTTCATGTGCAGAATTTTAGTAGGTCCAATTTGCTCCCAAATACATTAAGGCATCAGAAAGTTCAGGGGGCCCATTTTGCCGCGCCCCCTTCTCTTACATTTATACATGTACTTGTTTGGCGATGTAAAAATAAAAGTTCACATTGCTTAAATTTCACACGGGATTCGGTGTAATTTTCACACCAAAATTTTCAAACCGATGCATTTACACCACACCGACCCACCACACTGACACACTCGGCCTACACACTCGGGCACACACATACGTTCGCACACACTCATACGCACAAGCACGCGTATGCGCACACATGGGCACGTACGCGCACTGATACCAAAAAAATCGGTAACAGCTACCGAAAAATATTCGGTAGCGTCTACCGAAAAATAATTGGTAGCGTCTACCGATTATTTTTTTCCGTGCAGGCTTGGCCCAGGCTTAGCCCAAATATGTAAGATCTTGGGCCAAGCTTGTAAACCAGCCTTGGTAGAAGCCGGGATTGAGAACACGGGGCCGGTTCTGGTTGCTAGACCTGGCCCATGCTTGGTTGCCAAACCCGGCCCATGCTTTGTTGCCAGACCTGGCCCAGGCTTCGTTGCCAGAATTGACCCATAAATCGAGAAAACGAATAAATTTAATGAATGAAAATTTTATTATTATTAACCTCGTAGAAATCATGATCATTAAAGTTTCAACTATCTAAGGGAGGTAAATGATGTGACAAAAACTCGGTGAAAATTCTGCCAGGCTCTGGGCACGAACTGCCGTTTTTTTGATTGCTGGGTCCGAAGGGTAGCTACTGGACGTATCTACATTAGTTATGTTGAACTGATGCATTTATATGATCTACTTATTAAACCACAGGTATATCCAAACTTGGATAATCCTACCTTGACTCAAGTCTGGATTGCCATTGGAAGGCCCAAGCCTGGCTTGCCATTGAATTGCCAGGGCTAGGTTACCCAGTCTTGGCCCAAGCCCGGGTAATCATTGTGACGGCCAGGACAGAGTACCTAATCTTAAGTTAAGCATGGGCCAATGTAGGTGTGCCAAAACTAGGTTCCCCAGTGCTGGGGAACCTGTCATCAGTTGTCCCTGACTTCAAAGGAGTATGGGTTACTCTCATTCAAATGTAAATAGTAACAACGTACTTGAGCCCTGTAATTCACTTCCTATCATATGAGACATATAAATGAAGATATTTCTTGTGTGAGTGTCAGCTAAAAGTATAGCATAGGATGATAATAATAATAACAAAGATAAATAATAATGATAATGAAAATAATAATGCAGACTCACACAGCAGACCTGAAATTCCTAAAGAGGCATAAAATACCATCGTTAATCCTCTATTTAATTTTTTACTTCCTATACCTATCAGCAATGAGCTTCAAAACACTTGGACCAATTGGTGATCGACAAATGGAACGTTTAAAACTTAAACAATGCCTGTATCCTACTTCCTAAGGCCCCAACTAATTTATTGTACCTTGTACCCGTGACTAACCTACTCTGAAGCACCTGGAAACGTTGCAGACTCTTACGGCAGACCTGAAATCCCTAAAAATTTAAAGATTACCATCCATAAACATATTTCATTTCTTCCTGCCTAACATCTTTAAGCTAACGACATCAATCCTCGGATGAATTAGTGACACATAACCAGAACGTTCAGGACTCAAATGTTTAAGTTCTCGGAGCCTTAAATGATTTATTCGTTCGTACCCGGGACTATGTTTCTCCGAAACACCTGAATTTTTGGTTAATTAAACTTTAAATTTTTATGTCTATATGATGTATGATCTCATTGCATTAACAGATTTTTTTTTTTACAAATTTAGTTTGCTATGATAACGAATCTACTTCGTTATGATTACAAGAATAAGTTTGCTTCTACAACAAATATTATTCGCTATGACAGCATAATGTTATTTGTTGCTGTAAAAAATCTTGTGGTGCCCTAAGAAATCGACTTCTCAACTACGACACAATTCCATTTGTTGTCACAACAAATCGATTTGTTACCGTAAGCTAAGCGTGTCTGTTACTATAACAAAATTTTTCTTTATCCCGTCTTTTGTTATAATGACGAAACTCTTTTTCTCTGTGTAATCACTGTATTGAACCTAACCATTGTTTGACATCGAAGTATAAGTTCAAAAAATATTTCGATCGTTTAAGAATTAATTTCAATCGTCATTTTTATTGTCGTTCGTGTCATTCAACACTATTGTCTGAAAAAAACAGTTGCTCCCAGTGTCAGTGTGTTCCTGATAAAGATTCGAATGCTCCTTATTTCATTTCACTATCTATTCTTGCTCAGCTATCAGCTATGTTTTTACGAGTTGGATTTTATAAATTACTTAATTATCGTTTTACTGGAAGTAAATCTAATGAACAAAATAAAGAAGATATTTACGATGGTGAAGTCTACAAATCTTTTTTGAGTAAAGATCGATTACTTTCTGTCTACTCAAATATTTCTTTCATGTGGAATACTGACGGCATTTCTCCATTCAAGTCATCGAAATTTAATGTATGGCCTTTTTTTTTTTAGAATAAACGAGTTACCTTTTCTTGAGCGCATAAAACCAGAGAACACTATCTTAGCAGGTTTGTGGTTTGGCTACGATAAACCGAATGCCAATAAATTTATGGCTACTTTCTATGATGAGCTCAAAGCTTTATCAGAAGGCTTACATTTTAATGTTCCTGGATTAAATCTTCCAATTTTTATACAAGGTTTTATCATGTGTGGGACCCTTGATTTGCCAGCGAAGGCACAATTTTTAAACATGTCTCCTCACATGGACAAATATGGATGTCAAAAATGTGAAATTGCTAGTGAGAAAGTTAACCACGTTCAGTCATACCGTTTTACCAACTCGTTAACACTTCGAACTACTGAAAAAACTATTAAATATGCTAAAAAGGCAATTAAATTAAAAAAAAAAGAAGTGCAAGGAGTAAAAGGACCTACATTCTTATCGAAAATTTGTTTTGACTTCATTAAAACCACCGCAGTTGATTCTATGCACTGTATTGATTTAGGGGTGTGCAAAAAATTACTGTCACTTTTGTTTGATAAAAAGTTTGCAGGCCACAAAGCTTCAATGTACCAATATGTTGATTTAGTAAATTCAAGAATTCGTTCTATCCGCCCTCCTTGTCATGTCGTCAGAAAACCGAGATTATTAACTGAGATGAAATACTGGAAAGCATATGAATTTCGTTCCTTTCTTTTTTATTATTGTTTACCTCTTCTTCATGATATCATGGATAAATATTATTTTAACCATCTCAAATTTTTAGTCTTAGGTGTGACATTGTTACATCAAGAAAGTATTTCCGATCATATGATAGAACTAGCATCCCGATTAATTACAGAGTTTGTAGGGTGATACGAAGATTTATACGGTTTAAGCCACATGTCTTGTAACCTGCATCATTTGCTTCATCTACCTGATAGCGTTAGAAATTGAGGGCCACTTTGGGCAACATCATGTTATCCTTTTGAAGGTTCAAATGGATTGCTAAAAAAACTTATTCATGGGACACGATACGTTCAGCTTCAAATTTCGTCAGCTATTACTATTTTTATGAATATGACTAGTGAAAAATTTAGAACATTTTTACCAGGTTCAAAGATTGCTTTGTTCTGTGAACGATTAGAGCTAAGTGGAAAAAATAGACGCAAATTGCTGAAAATATTTCACAATACATCTATCATTGGAAATTGCAAGAAAGTTGAAAATTTGCCTCATGAATTACTCGACCGATTCTCAACAAATCACACGATGGACGATGTTCGAAAAATTTATGTATTTCAAAGATTATTAAAAGATCCTATTGTTTACGAATCTGAATTATATCAACGTAAAAGAACAATAAATTCGATGTTTGTCAAATATTTTGATGTTGGAGGAAACTATAGTTTTGGAATAATAAAAAAATGTATACAATTGTGTACTTGTCAATGTCGTAAAGGATGCCAAAGCTGCAATGCACATTCTACTTACTATGCGATAATCAATAAATTGACGACATCAACACCATTTGATACATTTCCTAATGTTATGATTGATTCTGTTCATTTATGTAAAATAACCGACGAAGAGAACTTATTTGTAGTTAACATTGATCAATTGAAAAACGTTTGTTATACTGTAAAAAATTTTGACGATGATACTTATATTTTTCTTATTGATTCTGTATGTTGCATTGATTATCAATAAATAATTCTTTCTGAGTTCAAAACTAAGCCATTTCTAAATATTTATAAGTTATATTTAAAGTTATAAATTATAACTTTAAATATTCCTTTAGATATACAATGTATGCAGAAAAAAGTATGTACAATAATGTTTATAATTGTAATTTTTATTTGTGATTAAAATCCTGAAGGAAAATATTAAATAATAGATAATAGTCATCAATAGTCACTAAAATTTGGATTTTAGTCTAGAGACCCAACATCAGAGAAAGTGTCAACAGTTGCAAGAATTTTAATTTCAGACTAATTTCAGCTTCATCAGTTATCAGTCTTATTATTCCAAGCTAGAGGCCAGATTTCAGTGTCTCAAGTGTGATTAGATTTTTTTTTTTTCAGGATCAGGGCCTAATTTCAGAAATACAATAGTCAGCGAAATTTTTATTTGAGTCGAGAGGCCTGATTTCAGAGTTTCAAGTGTCTCCAGAATTTTTATTTCAGTCTCAAAAGCCTAAGCTAAGAGTCTCAACAGTTACGAGAATTTACATTGCAGGCTAAAGGCTCAATTTCAAGCTCAAAGCCCTAATTTCAATTTCTCAACAGTTACTGAAATTTATATTGCAGGCCAGAAGCCCAATGGCACGGTCTTGGAGGTCTCTAGAATTTTTATTACAGGCCGGAAGCCGAATTCGGATTTAAACAGTTGTCAGAATAATTATATTCTTCTAAAAACCCAATTTTAGGATCTCAATGATCTGCAGGATTTTTTATTCCTATCTCAAGAACCCAATCTAAGTTTTTCAACATTTAATGAAATTTATATTGCAAGTAAGAGGCCCAATTTCACCGTCTACACGGGTTCTGGAATTTTTATTCTAGGCTAGAGGACCGATTTTAATCTTTTGAGCGGAGAGATCTATAGATAAATATAGACAATCTCTAGTAGATCTACTAAAGATCGTTCGTAGATCTACGACAGATCTTCCGTCAATCTATTGATTCAAAATATTTTCTCCCCAAACGGAGTTCTGGAAGATTTGCTAAAGATCTATGAGCGATAGATATACGGTAGATCTTCGGTAAGTCTCCCGTAGATGGTTTTATTTTTACCCGGGATTAAATTGACAACTAAGTATAGAGTATACACAAAAAAAAATGTGACCCAAACAAAACCGACTATTTTTATTTTCCGAGTCTCCTATGAAAATTTGTTGGTTTACGATGTTTTAAGAAGTCATTCCAAAAGTCAGCTCGACAAAAAATTTTCAAAAGGTCGCTCACGAATTTTGAAAATATCAAAAAATATCGAATTTTTTCTTTCTCGTGCCAGCAATAGTTTACATTCGTGAAATCATGACTACGCTGAAAATTTAAGCCCGAAATTTAAATATTTAAACCTCCCCGGGTAAAAAAAATTATATATAATTCAATATAATCATATATAATTCTATATAATTATATATGATTTATATAGAATTATATATGATTCATCTAGAATTATATATAATTATACAGAATTATATATAACGATGAAAAAAATCTCAACTGATTATATATAATTATATATAATTATATACAACTATATATAATTTTACAAGATTATATACAATTATATAGAATGCTAAGAAAAATCTCAGATGATTATATTGTGACGTCACGACGTCGTATTCTTGCTGTCGATCAACTGATTAAAAATCATACATGTTATGCCATCTGGCTATGCATGAATAAATTAATTAGCAAATGACTTCCAGCCATTATTACGGCTGATGATTTTTAAATTTGAATTTAAATTCAAATTATTTTTATTATAAAATATTGTTGTTAATAATTATAAATATGGAAATAAAATTTTTCAATGTATAAAAAAATAAATGGTTATGAAATTTGAATATAATTCAAATTATTATATTTGTCAATTATTAATAAATAATGAAATTTATTAATAATTAAATTAAAATTAAATAAATAAAATATTGAAATAATAAAAATTATGAAATATGAAATATGAAATAAAAAGTGAATAAATGAAATAATGAAATGATAAAAATAATGAAATATGAAATATGAAATAATGAAAAGAAATAATGAAATGAATTGATGAATTATATGAATAAAGAAATAATAATAATTAATAAATAAAAATGAAATAAAATTATGAAATATGAAAAGAATATTACCATAAAAGGTATGAAATAAAATTTTAAATAATAAAAATATTCGTTATAAAAATATTTGAGAATTAATTATTAATAATAAGTTTATTAATAATAAAATAAAAAAAAATCAATGAATATGAAATAAAATATGAAAATGTATAATGAAATATAATGAAATAATAATTATTAATAAACAAAGTTATTAATAATTAAAATGAAATAAATGATAAAATATTTAAAAGAGTTTATTACAATAAAGAAAAAAATAAGAATCAATAAATATTGATTTGTGAATTCGACTCCAATGCTTTATGCGTATGTTGCTAACTGCATTGGAAGTCATGAAAAATATATATATAAATAATAATTATAAAAAAATATTGATTTAATTATAGCCAATAAAATAATTGGTATAATTAAATAATTATTGGAAGGGATGTTACTACCTGGTAACAGCTCTTCTGGAAATCGAAAAAGATTTCAGTTTCCTAAGTGAGCTCATTCGTCATTGACGAAATTTTAATTATTTAAAGGCACAGTCCTTAATTTTATTAAATCATTGTAATGTGATTTAATTATTTATAAACTGAATTATAAAAATATAATTCAGAATATTTTTTAAATAATTATTGAATTATTAAAAGTAATAATTTATTTTATTAAAAAAATAATTTTGATAAATATTCCATCAATTATCAAGTTCAAGTTGAATTATTTAAATATAATTCATTCAATAAATAAAATTCAATATTGATAAAATTCCATCAATTATCAAGGGTTAAGAAGGAAGAATAATAAATAAAAATCAAATAAATAACTATTGATAACAATAATAATCATCAAATAAATCAAGGTAACAATTTAATTAAATAAATAATTAATTATTCAATTTAAAATAATAAATTGATTGATTTTAAATAAATTAAATAACAAGTGAAATCGAGAGTTAAACCATTTTATAAAAGTGTTAAAATTGTAAATTGCATTTAATTGTCTAATGCAAATTAAATTTTGTTTTGTAATAATTTTTAAATAATTGTTTTGATTTTAATAAATTTGGAAGTTGCTTTAATTTTGCTTTTATTATTTTACTTAATTAATTAAATTTTATTTTACTTAATTTTTATTATTTTAATTTATCTCTTAGACAACGAAACCATTTTTAATTTTTATTTTCTTTTAATTTTAAATAAACAGTCATCCTTATAGCTCCGTCCCAGTTATTTCGCTCGGCGAAGGCTAAACAGGAGCGCTACTCTTAATATGTGTTATTTTGACGTAACATATATTAAAAATTTTTGGGGGCTCGTCCGGGATGCATAAGGATGCTGTTCATTTTTAACTACAACAATAAATTTAACATCAATAATGATTAAGTAATTAATTTATAAAGAAAAGAAAATATTTTTAAATTAAATTTAAAAATCTATTTAAATTAAATAAATAATTGAAATAACTTTATTCATAGAAAAATGATTTTCTATGTCCGATAGAATAGTTACTCGGAAATTTGCAAAAGAAAATAATATAGATATCAATCTGGATCCTCCGAGAGAAAATCCAGGTTCATCCACTGAAAAACAAAAAAATCCTTATCGACCTAGTGGAAGACGTTCTCTCAAAGATACCTCGATTCCACTTAGTTATTCAAATTTTGTTCAAAATAATAATTTACATAGTACTAACCAACTAACTAATGAAAGTATTGAAGAAAATCCTAATCAAAATAATTCTGAATCTAATCATTATTCTAATATTGAAAATGTTATTGAACCACTTGAAAAATTTACCTTAAATCTAATGGAAAATGACGGAGTAAATATACATAATAACACAACAAATAATTCTGCACAACATTCTGCAGCTGATTCTACCAATGATAATCGACACAATGTACCGATAAATGATGAGCAATTCTTAAATAACAATAATAATAACGATAATAATAACATGAATGACAACGATAATAATAACAATAACAACAACAATAACAATAATAATCAAATCAATGACAATAATAATCAAATCAATAACGAACAACCGGTAAGAATGGCTCTTTCAGCAAATCAATTCATTTCTTTACGTGACGCGTTAGAATTTGTACCCGAATATGACGGTGAAAATTCGACACTTACAGAATTTATATGCGCTTGTAATGAAGCTTTTAGTTCTTTACCAAGAGATGCTCAACCTAATTTGGTTAAATTATTGCGAAAAAAATTAAGAGGCGATTTAAGAAAATCTATAAACTGTGCAACAATAAATACAAAACAAGAATTTTATGACTTTTTAAGGGGAAAAGCAGCCCCAAATAAAACAGAAATGCAATTATTGGGTGAATTAGGTCGCGTTTTTCAAAAAGACAGGGAATCTGTTTTAAAATATTCTAATCGAATTTGTGATATTGCAACACAATTAGTCGAGGTACACAAAAGAACACATACACAAGCAGAAAATAATGCTTATGCAATACAAGTAGAACAAAGAGTAGTAGAAAGTTTTATAAATGGTCTTAATCCTGAAATTGAAAGTAAAATTCGAAATTTAAATAATAATTTTCAAGGGACACTCGATGAAGCTATTAAAATTGAGCAAAAAATTAAATTAAGAAGGGAATTAAGTGAATTTGAAAATATAAAACGAAGGGGCAATGAAAAACCCGTGTTTCTTTGCGATGAAGTTAAACGTGAACACAATAATTCTCAAAAACCACATCAATCTAATTACCAACAAAAACAAGATTTTCACACTCAAAATAAACAATTTGACAATGATAAAAATTTTAATCAACAATTAAATTTAAGACAAACTGTTATTTGTCAATTTTGCGATAAACCAGGTCATACTGCTGATAAATGTTTTAAATTATTAAATTCTAGAGAAAGATGTCAAATTTGTAATAGATCTGGCCATAATGCTAAAGTTTGTAGATTCAAACACGAATTTTTAAATGACAATCTTAAAAATTTTAATAAATGTTTAACTTGTGGTAGTCATGAACATTCAAGTAATAATTGTCCTAAACAAATTATTAGTTGTGATTATTGTAAAAAAATGGGACACAGAATTAGAGATTGTTGGAAGAAAATAAATGATGAAGAAAAACAAATAAAAGAAAATCATCCCTCAACCTCTAGTTCACATTTTGGTATTTTTAATAGAATTCCAATCAAAACTATTTCTGATAAAAAAGAAACTCGTGTTGAACAAATTAATTTAAATAAAAATAATAAAAGTCCAACAATTTTATTAGGATATAGCGTAAATCCTAATGTTGGACGAATCTCTGTAATGTTAGACACAGGTAGTGGTCCTAATATTTTAAAAGAAAGTTTTTGTCCAAGAGAGGCAAGTTTAGATAAAACTAAAACTATTAAATTACTTGGAATTAACGAAATTCCAGTCGAAGCATTAGGAGAAGTTGAATTAGATTTTCTTGATTTAGAAATTAAATTTTTAATAGTTCCTGACGATTTTCCAATCGAGCAATCAGGGAATATTGGGTTCGAATTTCTTTGACGAAGCAAAAGTACAAATTTGCTATAAAGATCGCGTTATTAAAATAAATAATAAACAATATTTTTTCTATGATACTGATGAATCTATAAATCAATCATTTAATTGTGAAAAATTAGTGCAAAATAATAAAATAAATTTTCAAGATAAAATTTATCCTGTAACTACTAAAAGAAATCAAGAAGAGATAAAAGAAGACAAAAATGAAATGAAGAAAGAAGAAATAAAAGAAGACACAAATGAAACGAAGAAAGAAGAAATAAAAGAAGATAAAAATGAAATAAAGAAAGAAGAAATAAAAGAAGACAAAAATGAAATGAAGAAAGAAGAAAATGAAATGAACAAAGAAAAAATAGAAACTGATGAAGAAACAGATGAAGAAATGAATATAAAAATCAAAGAAGAAGATGAATCCGATTTTGATGAAGATATGCATCAAATAATGGCTATGGGATTTCAAAGTTTTATTACTTATGGAAGTGATACCGACTATGATTCAGACGATGAGGCGGAAGAAGAAACCGAAGAAGATAATAAAACAAAGATAAAAATAAATGGAGATACTACTAAAATTTTTAACAAAAATCAAAAAGATAATAATCAACCTGAAAACGAGAAAAATTTAAAAGAAAAATCTGAAAATATCAACACAATCAAACAAAAAAACAATCAAGAAAAGAATTCAAAGGAAAATTCCAATAACAATATTGAGAATAAAGATTACAATTTACATGAGTCAATCAATAAATTTAATAAAGAAATTATATATGCTCAGAGAGTATTAGTTATCAATAATGCTCATGAGAACAAAGGAAAGAATCAAGAGAATGTCACAGGACACTTTTCACATGATACTGATGCAATGAAAAGTAAATCACGTTTTGAAACAATAAAAGAGGTGTTAAATATTAAACATTTAAATAAAATCGAGAAAGAATCTCTTTACGATTTAATAAAAGATAATACTGAAAGGTTTCACCTTCCAGGTGAATATTTACCTGCAACAGATAGAGTTGAACATGAAATTTTAACCACAGATGAAAGACCTGTCAATATTAAAAATTATAGAATTCCTTATGCTTTAAAGGAGGAAATCAATCGACAAATTAAAGAATTATTGGAAAATAATATTATTATGGAATCAAGGTCACCATACAACAGTCCAGTCTGGATAGTTCCAAAGAAACCGGACTCTGAAGGAAGGAAACAATGGAGAATGGTAATCGATTATCGAGCGTTAAATGAGAAGACAATTAAAAATGCATATCCACTGCCAAACATAACTGATATTATTGATAGTTTGGGTGGAGTTGAATATTATTCTGTATTAGATTTATCATCGGGTTTTCATCAAATTAAGATGAAGGAAAAAGATCGACATAAAACTGCTTTTTCGACTATTTTAGGTCATTTTGAATTTTTAAGATTGGTTTTCGGCCTAGCAAACGGTCCAGCAACATTTCAAGCATTGATGGAGGATGTTTTTTCAGGATTAATTGGTGTTATACTATATGTTTTTATGGATGATATAATTTTATTTTCAAGAACTTTACAGGAACACATCGAAAGATTAAAAATTGTTTTCAGAGATTAAAAGAAGCAAATTTAAAATTAAAACCAGATAAATGTAAATTTCTCAAACGAGAAGTTTGTTATTTAGGTCATTTAATAAGTAAAAATTCTATCAGACCTGATCCAAGTAAAGTTGAAGCTGCAAAAAAATATCCAGTTCCTACTACAGAAAAAGTTCGTCAATTTTTGGGTTTTACTAATTATTATAGAAGATTTATTAAAGATTTTGCAAAAATAGCTAAGCCATTGACAAAATTACTTCAAAAAGATGTCAAGTTCATATGGAATCAAGAAACTCAAGAAGCCTTTGAAATATTAAGAAATAAATTATGTGAACCACCTGTACTAAATACACCTGACTTTACAATGCCATTTATTATTACTACTGATGCATCAGGTTATGCAATTGGAGCAGTTTTATCACAAGGACAAATCGGGAAAGACACTGCATGTGCATACGCTTCAAGAGTATTACGGGACGCTGAAATAAGATATGAAACATATGAAAAAGAAGCATTGGCTATTGTTTTTGGTGTAAAAACATTTAGACCATATGTTTATGGTAAAGAATTTATTCTTGTTACAGATCATAAACCATTAGTTTGGTTCCAAAAAGCAAAAGATGTAAATACAAGACCCGATGAAAAAAGTTTTTGTCTAATCATATATAATTATGCATAATCATCTATATATGATTGGATCCAAAAATTGGCCAGGTCTAATTATATATAATCAGATCTGTTTATACATGATCATGCATGAATGAATATAGTCATTTTTAGAATCTCATTTCGAATACCTTTAAATTATTAATTAAGTAATTTAATTAGGATTTATTGTTTTCATCAATATAAATATTGATTAAATTTAAATAAAAAAAAAAAAAAAAAATTACTATTCGTTGACCACCACTTTACTACGAGGTCACCCATCCAATCAATGACCTACGCCGATGCTGCTTAACTTTGGTGATCGCTGGATTGTAGTCTGATCCTCTAGTCTGTTATGAACTTACAATAAAGGAAAGTTTATGGCATTACTTGACTCAAATAATCAAGTCAATACATCATACGTAAATAATGCACCTAATAATGAATTTGATTTTGTACATAAATGACAATAGAATTCATTAGATACATATAATCAAATCTATTTATCTATAAACTTATAAATATTCGTATATAAATCGATATCGATTAATACTTTTAAATTGCTGCCGAAACCTTTGAACATTTTTTAAGTATTGGGGATTTAAGTTTATTTGATAGTTGACAAAATAAAAATTTAATAACATTTATATTAAAAAATTGTCATATTATGTAATATATATATATATAACTTTATATCAGTCATGTCTGATCAGATCCAATCATATATAAACTTATGCACGACCATACATGAATTTATATTAGCCATGTCTGATCAGATCTAATTATATGTAGACTTATATATAATTAGATCTGATCATATATAGACATATATGGTAGTAAATGGAGTTGACAGCCAAGTATTATCATTCCTAATTATATATAGAGTCATATATAATTAGATCTGATCATATATAGACTTATATATGGTTATATATGGAGTTATACCAGCCAAGTATGAACATATCTAATTATATATAGACTCATATATAATCAGATCTGATCAGATCTAATTATATATAGACTTATATATAATTAGATCTGATCATATATAGACTTATATATGGACTAATAACAGCCAGGTATGATCAGATCTAATTATGCATGGGGTCATATATAATTATATATAATTATATATGACCCCATATATAATCATGCATGATTATATATAACTTCATATATGATTATATATAATCATATATGATTATATATATGAACATATATAATCATATATAATTAGACAAAAACTTTTTTCATCGGGGAGTTTTAAAATGGAGATTAAAATTAGGAGAATACAATTTTAAAGTGATTTACAAACCAGGTAAAACAAATTATGTTGCGGATGCTTTATCAAGAAATCCAATAAAAATAGAAGAATTTGAACAAATCAAAGTAACAACAAGAGCTGCAGCAAAGGAACAAGAATTAAAAACAAAATCACAATCAACAACCAAAACAACTGACGAAATTAATAAAAATAAAAATTTAATAAAGAACAAACAAGAAATACAAAAGAAAGTAAGTGATAAAACCAACGATTCGACCGACGAAGAAATTGAAAACCAACTAAAAATTATTAAACGTAAGAAAAAGGTGAAACAAATTCAAAAAAGAAAAGAAACAAAAAGTCAAGATTTAAGTCAAGAAAGTGTGAGTAGTTCTTTAAGTTCAGACGAAAATATTGAAAATATAATAAACGAACAAAACAATAATAAAAAAGATTCATCAGATCATAGCGATTCAGATATTAAAGAAAATTTAGAAACGGAAATATTCGTAATATAATTGATATTAAAGATTATTTTCATTTCAGAAAAGATAATTTAGCTTATTTTATCAGTACCAATGGTGAACCATGCGATAATGGCGCAATTAAATTAAAAGAGTTGAATAAATTACCGACATTTAAAAATTTAGAATTAGGAAAAGTAGTTGAAAAGAAAATTAAAAATAAATATTATTTTGCTTTGCCTATTCGTGAAAAAGAAAAAGAATCAATTGCAATTTTAATTGAAAATTTAAAAGTAATTTTTGAAAATTTAAAAGAAACTTTAGAAAAATTTAAATTAAAAACAGTAAGTTTCGCAAAAAGTGAAAATATAGAAAATTTACCGTGGAATAATATTATAACAGAATTAAAAAATGTTTTTGACGGAACTGATATTAAAATTATGATTTGTTTGGGCACAATTATTTATGTTCCTAATGAAAAAAGAGATGAAATTTTTTATGAAATGCATAAATCGCCAATTGGGGGTCATAAAGGGGTTACTAAAACTTATCAAAGAATTAAAAAAGATTATTATTGGGAAAATTTGAAAAATGATATTCAACGTAGAATTCAGCAATGTTTAGATTGTCAATTAAAAAAATTAGTTCGTGTAAAACATAGAGAACCTATGATTATTACTGATACTCCAGCAACGTGTTTCTGGAAAATTTCTATGGATATTGTCGGGGCAAAACAAAAAACTAAAAGGGGAAATGAATATATTTTAACTATTCAAGATTTATTTTCTAAATTTTGCATTGCAGAAGCATTACCTAACACTTTAGCTACAACAATTTCAACTGCTTTTGTTAAAAGATTTATTTGTTATTTTGGTCCGCCAAAAATTATTCTAACAGACCAAGGTCGTAACTTTTTAAGTGCTATTTTTTTAAAATGCGTAGCAAAACGATTCGGCATTAAAAAACTTAAAACTACAGCTTATCATCCACAATCTAATGGTTCATTAGAACGATCACATCACACATTAAACGAATACCTTAAACACTACTCATCCATTGATGAAGAGTGGGACGAATGGATCGAGTTAGCAACATTTTCATACAATACAAGTTATCATGAAGCAATAAAAAATACACCTTATGCTATTGTCTTTGGACAACAGTCTAGATTACCTTCAAGTGAACCTATAAGAGAATGTGAACAATTACCTACAATGCAAGGTTATTTAATTGATTTAATCACAAGATTACATGGGATAAGATTATTAGCTTATCAAAATTTAGTTGACGCTAAACACAAATCTAAAAAATATTACGATAAACATTGTAATCCACAAAATTTGAAAGTAGGTCAATATGTATTTTTACAAAGTGGACCAAATCCAGGTAAAACAAAAGATCATTACTCTGGACCACACAAAATTCTTGAAATTTTGGGTAAAGGAAATGTAAAAATTCAAACAGAAAAAAGAATTCAAATAGTTCACATGAATCGATTGAGATATTCATTCATAAATCCAGAAATTACACCAATTAAAAAAACACGAAAACAAAAGAAAAATAGCGATGAAGAAAATTCTAATTAATTTATGTTTACAGATGATTATCAATATCACTTTTGCGATTTATTTTATTTTATTATGGCCGTCATCAGTGAGTGGAATAATTGGGTATGATTGCGGAAAATTTTCATCAAATTCAACTACAATTTCAATTACAGAGGTGGGAGATTGTGATATTCATCCTAAAGAAATAAATACAACAGAACCGTTTATTCAATTATTACAATTAAAAGAATATTCTTTAACAAAAGTTATTCAATGTAAAATCGAAGTAGATCGAAATATTTATTATTGCGGGGCTTATTCTCATATGTCAGTCGTACATAGTGGACATATGGAATATATTGAAGAAATTTCAAAAGAAAGATGTTTAGATATTCATAAATCGGGTTCATATAGATTCGGTACGTTATTTATAACCAGTTTAAAAATTAATAGCACAACTACGCGTGGTGCAACACTCGCAGGATCAATCGGTAATGATGGGACGTGTAAAGGGGCAGTTATTCAGATTTTTATGGAAGTTGGTGTGATATTGCCGCTCAAGGAGATTTAAAAATAACAATACAAGAATATTTCGCGGAAGTTAAATATGAAAATGATAAAGTTTATTTAAAATCGGGTTTAACGTGTACTTTATCTGATTTATCTTGTTTAGATTTAGAGGGAGGGTATACTTTTTGGGACTATATTCCATCACATAAATGTGATTTTCAAAATTTTGGGGTTTTATATACGGGTAAAGTAAATAAAACATCTGAGAAAAATTCAGATAAGCATGAAATTGTTTATTCTTTAGAATCAAATGGAGTAACATTTGCATTAACTACCACAAATGTTGAAATTATTTGTGGCTATAAAATAATCAGAACTGAACATCCAAAATTATTTATCTTTGAAACATCAAAGAATGATTTAATGTTAAGTAATAAAATATCAATAGAAAATTTAGATTTATTTGCATATATTAATTCTAAGTTTGTATACGTAGAAAAATTTATACAAAAACAAATCAAACAATTATATTATGATGTATTAATTCATCGTTGTATGTTAGAACGTAATACTTTAAAAAATTTGTTATCAATTGCGTCAAGTAAACCAGACGAGTTTGCTTACAATTATATGAAAGGACCAGGTTATATAGCTATAATGTCAGGTGAATCAATAAATGTTGTTAAGTGTATACCTGTTGAGGTATCAGTTTACCCAAGAAGTGAGTGTTATAACGAATTACCAGTGAAAAAAGGAAATGACAGTTACTTTTTAACTCCAAAGACAAGAATTTTAGTAAGAAAAGGTACTCAGATTGATTGCAATCCACTTTTTCCACCTTTATTTTTAATAGATGGATCATGGTATAAATTTACACCTAATCCAGTTGAAGTTTTACCACCAAATAAAATTCAACCATTAACTAAACCAACATGGAAATATACTTCTCCAAAATTCTTAGCTACAAGCGGAATTTATTCTGAACAAGATCTCGACAAATTAAGACAAAGAATTATGTCTCCAGTGGAAAAACCAGCAATTTTAAGTAATATTGCTAGAGGAATGGATGGTTTGCATTTTGCAAATCAAGGTGAATCAATATTAAATTTATTTGATACTAATGCTTTACAAAAATTAGCTGATTCAGCATGGGAAAAAACAT
The DNA here is from genome assembly GCA_030273425.1 of Microplitis manilae. Classification (NCBI taxonomy): domain Eukaryota; kingdom Metazoa; phylum Arthropoda; class Insecta; order Hymenoptera; family Braconidae; genus Microplitis; species Microplitis manilae. The sequence continues at coordinate 11,359,747 of CP092727.1, read as the reverse complement.
GGGGAAAATTCGTAATTTTTGGATCTGCAAGTGCAGGAATATTTAGTATAATTATGATTATACGAATTGTAAAATTTTCATTTGACACATTACTTCATGCTTTTCAAATTCGAAAATCTTATGGTTGCTCTTTTTATATGTGTCTATCATTTTGGGATGCTTGTACTAATTTCATTTTAATAAAAGCACAAGAAAATAATATAAATAATATTCATAAAAGTATTAATAATAATAATAATAATACAAATTCAAGCAACGACGAAAATGTTGAATTAGTTATAATTCAACAACCAAAACAAAATCAAGAAATTCAAACAATAAATGAAAATACCGAACCATCAGCACCATCAACAGAGGAAAAAATTTATCCAAGTTTACCAACAAATCAAGAAGAAAATAATGGAGCAAGAATTATTCAAAAAACAACCAGCATGTTCCGTTTATCCTCATAAAATAATTTTAAATTCAATTATAAAATTACTAACAACTTACAACTAACAAATTTCAAATTTTAATATTTTTATTTTATAATTTTAAGTGATGATACTTAAATTAAAAGTATTATTACAGATGAAAATTCCTGCCGGAGTGCTCAAGCAGATGAAAGAAGATGAAGAATTAGATGCATTATATGGAATTCCACATACAAGAATTCCTGGAAGAAATTTAAAATTTTATGCAAGTTTGATAACATCATATTGTACCATGCCAAGGGAAATAGTGAAGGAGTTTTATCATAATGATTTTGATAACGCATCAATGTGCGAAAATTGTTTAAAAGACTGTCCAATGATTTTTACGAAGAGATTTAAATATTGCAATCAAAACTGGCATCGGTTATATCCGTATAAAATTTCGGGAGTTTGTATTAAGTGTGGTGAAGTGTTAATAAACCAAAAACCGGGATATATTTGTGAAGATTGTGCGAATACTTGGGTAAACTATCGTGACATTTTAGAAAATAAGTATTTTATTGATATTTATGTGTAATTTAGTCTGTTAAGAAAAAAATAAATAACAGTGTTATTAATATTGTTAATAAATAAGTATATATATATAAAGAAAAAGAAAACAAAAAAAAAAAAAAAAAAAAAAGAGGAGAGAAAAAGTATAAAAATGAGAAAAATGAAAAAATTAAATAATAGTAGGAAAAATAATAATTAATTATTAATATATAAAAATATATATTTCTACATTTTTAATATTTCAAATTATTATTATATAAAAAAAAAATAATTAAAACAATATAAAAATACATAAGAAATTAAATATAATAAATTTTATAAGTATTTCTTAATAAAAATATATATATATTTATTTATCGATTACTTTCAAGGTAGCTTTCTGTAATATGATAAATAATCGATACATTACCATCTTTGCGCTGGTAACGTTCTTAGCGCGGGAGGGTAGCGACGCGCGCAGTCGTCGCGAGATTTAAATTTTTACATGTATCTGTATACATATATATATTCATACAAATTACTTATATACATTATATACAAGAATATAAATAAATTAATAAATAAAATAAGTTAATCAAGAAATATATAAATAATACAAGTAGGAATAGAATATATGAAAAAAAAAATAAAAGAAACTGAAAAAAAAAAAAGAGAAAGAAAAATAATACAAAAATAAATAAGTTATAAAAAAAAAAATATTAATACGCATATCTAAAAAAATTTTTATTATAAAAATTTATACAAAAAATTTTTTATGAAATATTATTTTAATATTTTATGTATGTTAATTTTTATGTCATTGGAATGCGTGCAAATCCAATGCATAAGTCGCGTTATCGCAAAAAGGGGCTCATATGACACCCCTTCCGCATATAAATTCTTTTCAAAATTTTGAGTAGGGATGTTACCAACTGGTGACACCTCATATTTATTAAAAATAATGTGTCATTAAGTATTTAGCTTTGCTTAAAAAAAAACCACGTAAAACTATCAACTACGTAAAACAAGTGACAAAAAAAATATATATCCAATAAAATATACAATCATTGAATTAATATTAATAAAAAAAATATAACACTTACTATAAACATTAATAAAAAAAAAAAAACTTGTGAAAAAAAATTTTATAAAAAAGGTAAAAGGAAAGTTTTAGTATAAATAATTTAAATATTTAGAATTAACAACAAAAATAACTAAATAAATTAAATATTATTAGATGTCGTCTAATCCACAAAATTTTCTGGAAATTGAAATCATTCGTCAACTCAACGTGCAAGAGCATATGGAAATATTCAGAGGAATAGAAGATTATTCTTGTATTCAAAGGAACAGGGCTACAACTAACAAAATTTTCATCAAAAATATTATGACAGAAAATGAAAAAATTATTTGTGTCAAATGCTACATTAATTTGATAATTAACGAGGATGAATCCTACAAGGATTTTCAAGGAATTGTTAACTTGCATAAGATTTCAAGAAATCAGAAAGACAGTTGTGATTATTGCAATTCAGTAATTTTAGAAGTTATAACAGCAAGTGATTGTGAAGATTGTCGGCAAATTTTCATTTGGAAAGAAGAAGAATTAACTGTCAAGGGAGAATTGCACGTTGAAAAATGGTAAAAAAAAAAAAAAAAAAATATAATAAATAAATAAAAAAATAATAAATAATAAAAACTAATTAGTGAAAAAAAAAAGTAGTAATGAAAAAATATATTATCAAGTAAATAATCATTGCACTGTATAAATGAATTTATATACATATAATATTGTTAATGCACAATCAATGTACTAAAAAAAAAAAAAAAAAAAAAATGTTAATCAAAAAATATATATGAATAAATAACCCACATTATACATAGAATTAAATATACAATTTTATTGTTATACTGTTACTAAAAAATTTTATTTATATATATATAGATATAAAATTTAAGAAATTTTCAGTTCTGATTATTAAAGCGAAAAAAATATAATGGAAATAAAATACAAAAAGTAAGTACAATGAATAAAATATATATGGAAATATTATTAAAATAGCTTTAAAAATTTATTTCTATTAAGTAAATAATAAATAATAAAATACGATAAATAAGGAAAGATTAATGTTTAATGAACAAATTGTTACCGAGTGAATATAAAAATGGAATTCTAAAAAATTTAACATAAATAAATGAATAATAAGTAAATACTTGAAAGTAAGTATACAAATCAATTATAAAAAAAAAAAAAAATAATAATATAATAACAAAAAAAAATTTATAAATAAATGTAGGGAAATTTTAGATTGAAATAAGAATTCTTGTGGAAAAATCATCAATAAGTAAGTAAAATAATAAAAAAAAAAAAAAAAAAACGTATATACATATATGTTAACGTTGTAAAACTAAAATAAAAATTTCCTTTGTTAATACTTGTAATAAAAACAAAAAAGAAGGGGAAAGAATTTTTTTTTTAAGGAAAATTTCAATAAATAACAAAAAAAAAAAAAAATAATAGTAATAATAAAATAATAATAATAAATAAAAATATTACATATATATATGAAATTATTAAATATACATAGAAAATTTTTTTTTTATATTAAAACAATAATGAATGAAATAATTAAAAAGGAATAATAATAAACAACATAATAATAAAAAAAATATATATATTTAAATAAAAAAAAAAAAAAAAAAAAATTTATGTATATTTAATGTTATAAATATTTGTCCTATATTAAAATATATGACAAATGACTAACAGTGGGGGTGTGACGTCACGACGTCGTATTCTTGCTGTCGATCAACTGATTAAAAATCATACATGTTATGCCATCTGGCTATGCATGAATAAATTAATTAGCAAATGACTTCCAGCCATTATTACGGCTGATGATTTTTAAATTTGAATTTAAATTCAAATTATTTTTATTATAAAATATTGTTGTTAATAATTATAAATATGGAAATAAAATTTTTCAATGTATAAAAAAATAAATGGTTATGAAATTTGAATATAATTCAAATTATTATATTTGTCAATTATTAATAAATAATGAAATTTATTAATAATTAAATTAAAATTAAATAAATAAAATATTGAAATAATAAAAATTATGAAATATGAAATATGAAATAAAAAGTGAATAAATGAAATAATGAAATGATAAAAAATAATGAAATATGAAATATGAAATAATGAAAAGAAATAATGAAATGAATTGATGAATTATATGAATAAAGAAATAATAATAATTAATAAATAAAAATGAAATAAAATTATGAAATATGAAAAGAATATTACCATAAAAGGTATGAAATAAAATTTTAAATAATAAAAATATTCGTTATAAAAATATTTGAGAATTAATTATTAATAATAAGTTTATTAATAATAAAATAAAAAAAAATCAATGAATATGAAATAAAATATGAAAATGTATAATGAAATAATAATTATTAATAAACAAAGTTATTAATAATTAAAATGAAATAAATGATAAAATATTTAAAAGAGTTTATTACAATAAAGAAAAAAATAAGAATCAATAAATATTGATTTGTGAATTCGACTCCAATGCTTTATGCGTATGTTGCTAACTGCATTGGAAGTCATGAAAAATATATATATAAATAATAATTATAAAAAAATATTGATTTAATTATAGCCAATAAAATAATTGGTATAATTAAATAATTATTGGAAGGGATGTTACTACCTGGTAACAGCTCTTCTGGAAATCGAAAAAGATTTCAGTTTCCTAAGTGAGCTCATTCGTCATTGACGAAATTTTAATTATTTAAAGGCACAGTCCTTAATTTTATTAAATCATTGTAATGTGATTTAATTATTTATAAACTGAATTATAAAAATATAATTCAGAATATTTTTAAATAATTATTGAATTATTAAAAGTAATAATTTATTTTATTAAAAAAATAATTTTGATAAATATTCCATCAATTATCAAGTTCAAGTTGAATTATTTAAATATAATTCATTCAATAAATAAAATTCAATATTGATAAAATTCCATCAATTATCAAGGGTTAAGAAGGAAGAATAATAAATAAAAATCAAATAAATAACTATTGATAACAATAATAGTCATCAAATAAATCAAGGTAACAATTTAATTAAATAAATAATTAATTATTCAATTTAAAATAATAAATTGATTGATTTTAAATAAATTAAATAACAAGTGAAATCGAGAGTTAAACCATTTTATAAAAGTGTTAAAATTGTAAATTGCATTTAATTGTCTAATGCAAATTAAATTTTGTTTTGTAATAATTTTTAAATAATTGTTTTGATTTTAATAAATTTGGAAGTTGTTTTAATTTTGCTTTTATTATTTTACTTAATTAATTAAATTTTATTTTACTTAATTTTTATTATTTTAATTTATCTCTTAGACAACGAAACCATTTTTAATTTTTATTTTCTTTTAATTTTAAATAAACAGTCATCCTTATAGCTCCGTCCCAGTTATTTCGCTCGGCGAAGGCTAAACAGGAGCGCTACTCTTAATATGTGTTATTTTGACGTAACAATATATAATTATATATAGTTACATACAATTATATATAATTGCATACAATTATATATAGTTGCATATAATTATATATGATTATCTGTCATTTTTTTTAGCGTTATATATAATTATATATAAAAACATATAATTCTATATGAATCATATATAATTCTATACAAAAATAGAAAATGGAGAAAAATAACTTGGGAGTGAAGATATATATGTAAATATGGTTGTTTAAAAAAAAAAAAATATTTTTTTTTTAATTTTCTAGCTCACAAACCAATCAACGGATTTTTATGCACCATAAATGATTTCGTAGGAAATTGAACGCTCTACAAAAAAAGTCTCTTATCATTTTTTGATAAATACCACTGTTAAAAAGTTCTTTAAGCTTCAAGTCAAATTTATAGCAAATTTTGAGATTTTTTTACTTTTCCGGTGGATATAACGGTCATCAAAAAATATCGTAGGATTCGTTTTGTAGATAATTTTATTCCTTACAAATTATTGCGAACAAAGTTTTTCGAAATTCACCGGAAAAGTAAAGAAATCTCTAAATTTGCTATAAATTTGACTTGAAGCTTAAATAACTTTTGAACAGTGGGATTTATCAAAAAATTATGTGTGACTTTTTTTGTAGAGCGTTCGATATCCTACGAAAACATTTATTGTGCATAAAAATCCGTTGATTGCTTTGTGAGCTAAAAAATTAAAAAAAAAAATTTTTTTTTTTCCGTGTTATTTTAACGGAAAATAGAAAAATTGATTGAGATAAACCTTAATACCATTAGGAGCCTGGAGTGGTTCCAAAATTTTCATTTTTATTTATACTTTTAATTTTTGGATACCACAAAAAAAAAATTTGTTTTTTTTTTTAACCTCTTATGAGCTCAAAAGTTACTTTATATTACTAAAAAAATTCTCACTAAATTTCAGCCAAAGATCTTTTAAATTGAGTTATCACAAATGGGGGCCCCCTTTTCCATTTAAAGTACACGCGAAAACTTTTCATTTCAATTTTTCGTTATTAAGACTGTGAAAACATTTTTTTTTTAAATTCAACCTGGTATCATTTTGTAGAAAATCAATTCTCTACAAAAAAGTGATTATGCATTATGTACGTCAAACAAACTGGAAAAAGGCACGGGGCTTCAAAGATCGACAGACATTTAGTCTCCTCAAATTATTTTTTGTTATTTTCAATTTTATTCGATCAAAAAAAATTTTTTCAAATAATGACAAGCACAGTCTTGTAGGAAATTTAATTTCCTACAAAAAGTATTTGATATCATACATACGTTAAATGAATGAAAAAAAGTTACAGAGATTTAAATGTCAACGAAAAAACAAGTTTAAAAAAAATCAATTTTCTGAACTTAAATATCAACGAAAAGTGAACTTGATTTTTTATTGATATTTAAAACCCTTTAACTTTTTTCGCATTCATTCGACGTATATATAATGCCGGATACTTTTTGTAGGAAATTAAATTCGCTACAAGACCGTGCTTGTCATTATTTGAAAAAAAAATTTCGATAGAATTAAAATAAACAACAACAAAAAATAATTTAATACTGAGGAAACTAAATTTTTGTCGATGTTTGACGCCCCGTAACTTTTCCCAGTTTGTTTGATGTACAAATTGCATCAGCACTTTTTGTAGAGAATTTTATTTCCTACGAAATAATACCAGGCAGAATTAAAAAACAAATTTTTTATAGTCTTAATAACTAAAAACTAAGCTGAAAAATTTTCGTGTGTATTTTAAATGGGAAAGGGGACCCCCTTTGTGATAGTTCAAGTCTAAAGATATCTGGCTAAAATTAGGTGAAGTTTTTTTTTATAATATAAAGTAACTTTTGGGCTCATAAGAGTTTAAAAAAAAAGTATTTGTTTTTCTTTGGGACACCCCAATATATATGTATGTAGGAGAGGAAAGTCACCGGTGCTATAAGCAGCAGTGGAAGTAGTTCGGAGCTCGCCACGAGATCGCGCCCACCACTTGTAGTGTGTCTCTAGTAAGAAACTTATTTCAGAACTGTTAAATTCGAAACTTGAGACTATTCTGGCCCGGGTACGCCTCCGTTATTTGGCAGAGTGACAAGTACCTTTTTTGATGGTAATATAGTACATTCTATATTACATAATGACAAAAATATTTATTAACAATGTTTCCATACATAATTTTTCTTAGAAATTAAACTTGGACAAAAAAAAAATGATTTAAATAAAAAGCGTAGAGGTTCTACTATACAAAAATTCACAATTTATTTAACAAATTGCATAGGAATTCAATTATATATAGTTCTACATAATTATATATAGTTATATATAATTATATATAATTATATATAGTTATATATAATTATATATATTTATATATATATATATAATATGTAATTATATATAATTATATAGGGCCATTTTTCATATATAATTATGCATAATTATATATAATTTTATATAATTTTTTTTACCCGGGTCGCTCAAAAATTTTTGAATGTTTTCGTGTGCTGTCTTTTGGACGTTTTCGAGCGACTTTTGAATATCAATAATAAAGCCTCGATTTTTTCACCATCAATTTGCATGGCAATGAATAAAAATATAACCCGAGAAATAGAAATAATAAGTTATTTACATACTTTTTTATTTTTTAGTTCATTTTTTAGGTTTTTTCGCTTATTCAAAACTTACCAAATTTTATTGTTAAAGACTGTCCTGTATATTTTTGATTAGGCAAAAGTTATATTTTAGTAAAATGACAATAATTGAGTTATAAAAAAATATGAAAACTAATTCAAAGAATTCGTTACATATTAGCAGTTAATATTCAAAATTCTTGAGCACCATTTAAATATTTACATTTTTTGCTGAAATTTTCAGCATAGTCATGATTTTACAAATATAAACTATTGCTGCCACGAGAAAGAAAAAATTTAGAAATAAAGAATCCGAATTTCAATCATTTTTTATATTTTTAAAATTCGTCAGCGACCTCTTGAAACTTTTTTATCGAGCTGATTTTTGTGAGGCTTATCAAAACGTAAACCAACAAATTTTCATAAGAGACTCGAAAAAAAAGTGGTCGGTTTTTTGGGTCACCCTAATATACATAGTATTTTACTTTCGGAAATTAATTTTTATATCGTTTTTTATATGAGCTGATTATTTTTTGATTATTCATTCATGACTTGTGTCTATGTAGATGTTCAAAAATTGAGAAGTTTATGTCACAGTGTTTTCAAAAAAAGGCGAAGATTAATGACGGCGATGATATGTCTTTGGAATTCCTGGATGGTACCAAATAGTATTTAAATAGCAAAATAAACTAAGGAACCACAATCGGTAGTGTAGCGTAGTAGGTGAAGCGTCGGTCTTTCGTGCGTAGGGTCCCGGTTTGGAATCCCATAATAGCGGTCCAATTCATGTCATTATTTCCTACGACAGCATGTATAACTCCTGAAACATGTAAATTTTTAGTAAATCATACCACGAACTCAGTAAATCAATCTATGTAATGTTTTATCCAACGAAAAAAACCACCATCGAATAATTATAATTATTAATAGTAATGACGTTTATTACTTATTTTCATTGCCCATGAATTTTGATACAATAGTTGCAATTTGCCTAAATCACCGATGGGTTGACATCAGAGACTTCGTTTCTGTTCAGTCCAGAATCAACTAAGTTAAATTTAGTACATATGCAACATTTTATTTTAAACTTTGAATAAAGCCCTTCCCTATTAAAATCCGCTGGTTTCTCCATGTACAGAAGACCTGCAGCTGGTGCATTCAAGATTTTGAGCAGATTCCTTAAATAAACTTTCATGTTATAATTAAGGGATTCCATACAGTCAGAAGGCCTAAAAAAATTGATTTTTCAAGTAGTTTTTTTAACTTCCCGCTAAGAAAATTGCAAATTTTCAAAAATTCGGGAAGTTATTGGATTCAGTCCGATTTGTGAAAATCGAAATTCCAACAGATGTCGACGTTTTGAGGTCCTAGAAAGCTATTCTGACTAATTTCACGATGATGTCCGAGTGTATGTATGTATGTACGTACGTACGTACGTATGTAAATATCTATAACTTTCGAACGGATCAACCGATTTTGATCGTCAAGGTGTCATTCGACGCAGTTTTTTAATATCTTGAAGCTGAGAAAAAATTGAGCTTGATCAGCAGGGCTCGTTCGGAGATATTCCAAAAATAAACTTTTTTCAAAAATGTTTTTTTTGGATAACTTTTTACGGGCTCGATGGATTAATTCCAATATGAACTGGGCTCTGGAGATTTATAAGCCGCGTCGAATGCCTCCTCAAACATCAAAATCGGTTTATTCTTTCAAGAGAAACCGTTGTCGAAAGAATTAAAAAAAAAAATTTTTTTTAGTATTTTGAAAATTTCTCAAAAATGACTCGATGAATCAATTTCAAAATTTAATCAGTTATAGAACTCAATAAAACGCGTCGACTGCCACCTTAAACGTCTCAATCGGTTTATTCGTTCGAGAGATATCGTTGTAGAAAAAATTGTAACAAACGTTATTTTTTGAAAACAAAAGCATACAAAAGTATTTTCGAGCTCGAAGAGCTCGAAAATGTATCTTTTACAGTTTTTCGAGCTCAAGGAGCTTGAAATACGCGGGAAGTTTTGGGGCTGGCCCGCAGGGTCAACCGACAGACCGATTTTTTTTTTTGTGACGACCGTTTAACTTATGAAAGTAAAAATTTGAATACATAATAGGAGAAAACTCTAAAAAAACTCTCACTAGAAACGAGCTTTTAATATCAATAGGAAGGTCCTCCGCATTACAGTTTTTAATTTTTTTTTTTCAGTCCATAAGAAAAAAATGCACATATCACTCCTTAATTGATATTACAGCAAAACACTGCATACTCTGTTGTGGGAAGTTGAACGCTCTACAAACAAGGACCAATACATTCTCATCGTAAATCTGAGCATTTGAAAAATATTAAAGATTGAAGTCTGATTACCCGAAGACGAATTTGTTTTTAGATTATGAATTTTCTAACTCGTAAAAAAATAAGGATTATAAGATGGGCAATGCATATTTCTGTAGGAAATTAAATGCTCTACAAAAATGGTCTTCTATGCTTTATTTTTTATTAAAATTTACTCCATTTTTTTCTCCGTGTCTATTCACTGCAAATTCACTGCAAGTTCACTCTGAATTCACAGTGAACTTGCAGTGAATTCACAGTAAGTTCACTGTGAATTCACTGTAAGTTCATTCTGAATTCATTGTGAATTTGCTGTGAAACCACTATCGAACCACTGTGGGATCACCATAAAACTACAGTGACCGAATGGCACAAAATCATGGTGATTTCACCGTAGTTTCATCAAGATCTCACGATGTTTTTACTATAATCTCACCGGAATTTCACCATAATTTCATAGTGATTCCAAGTCCGCGAGGGATAGATTGGTGGTAGATCTATCCGAGATCAACGAGAAGTCTACCATCGATTTGTGATAGATCTACACGGAAAGAAAATTCTAGCAAAATTTATGATGTTAATATCGTAATCGTGAAGTAGACTTTGATAAGTGTCAATTTTAAAATATTTTATTTCAAAATTTACGATGTGGGTTATATTTTTTACTATTTAACATCGTAATTTTAACAAAGACTTTTAGGATTAAAAATACTTCGAAAATTACAATTTAACATCGTAAAAAACAGAGAGTGCGTGTAACATTCACACGCGATTGAAGTAAAACTTCTTTGATATTGTACGAGATAGTGATTAAGTTAAAAATAAATACATCATTCGAGAATTTAAAAAACTATTTATTGACGATATAACACTAATAGTAAAATATACATTTATATTAACGTCGACCACTATACATTTTGAAACAATAATTTAATTACTATCATACTTCAAATATGATATGATTGGTTTATGATAACTGAAATGAGAAACATAAATTCTACTCTGCAAATTTTCTAAATTTCTTGAGAAAACTGCATCAATAGTCATGCCATATCTTGTTGTTAATTGAACTGGAGAATTATTCATTTTTAAATTTAGTTTATCACCTAAGAAATTAATCAATGGTCGAGATTTTGATATTGCAGTTGTTCGCTGTGTAAACAAACTCGATCAAACATTGATTATAGTTGTTCTTTACATTTCTCCAAATAAAACTATATCGAATATCATAAAATTTATTCATCAGCAATTACTTCACTATTGAAGGTTCAAGTCTTTCATATACTACTTACCATGAGCTAACATTAATTCTTGCTGGAGATTTCAATGTTAATTTTTGTTCAGAAGAATCTCGACCATTGATTGATTTCTAAGGTGATAAACTACATTTAACGATGAATAATTCTCCAGTTCAAAATCAACAACTAGATATGGCACGACTATTGATGCAGTTTTCTCAAGAAATTTAGAAAATTTGCAAAGTAGAATTTATGTTTCTCATTCCAGTTATCATAAACCAATCATATCATATTTGAAGTATGATATACGGAAAGAAATTTTCTTTAAGAATTACCGTTAAATTCACTGTAATCGTGGGACATAATGCAGTGCTTTTATTTATTGCCGTTTTTAAAATAAAAACGACGAACAAATTTATTTATTTAGAGGTAGACTTCATAAAATTTACCGAAAGCCGAATAAAATTTACCGTAGACTATGATAAAATTTGTTAAATAAAGTTAAAAATTTTCTGACTTACCGACAAATAATTCGGTCGTGCTATTCTTCCCACGATTACAGTGAAATTAACGGTAATTTTTAAAAGAAATTTCTTTCCGTGTAGTAATTAAATTATTGTTTTAAAATGTATAGTGGTCGACGTTAATATAAATGTATATATTACTAGTGTTAGATCGTCAATAAATGGTTTTTTAAATTCTCATATGATATATTTATTTTTAACTTAATCACCATCTCGTACAATGTCAAAGAAGTTTTACTTCAATCGCGTGTGAATGTTATACGCACTTACTTTTTTATTATTATTTAATTTAATATTTTCAATTTAATATTTTTTATTAATTATTTTTTTTCTCAAAAGCATTTGATTGATTTGTTTATAAACTATTTATTGACAAAATTAAAAATATTTAAAAACCAGATGGTACAGAAACGTGACGCCATATTGCCGTAACGGACTTCCGTTGCATTGTCATCCAGTTACCTCCTAGTCGCGCCCAAGAAGTTTTACTTCAAAAGAAATAAAAATTACAATTTAAAACTTATATTTATTCCTATATTTATCTTTCTATGTAGGTTTGAATAAAATAAATATTACAGCGCTGCCTCTGTTATAATACGATGTAAGCTATGAAAGTTAAGATATTGTATCGTAATTTTTAAATGTTAACTGCGTCCTCCGCAAGAGGCACTCTGATGACTTATGAATGTTTATTCAAATCGTTTATATGGAACTTAAAAACTATCTAAAGTGTAGGCTTTTCGGTGGCCGAGTGGTCCAGGGCGCCGGACACCTCGCACTCGAAAGAATTTGTGTTCGAACCCAACGTCCGAACGATTATTGTTTTATTCTTTTATCTTTAATTTTACGATATTCACATCGTAATTTATATTAAAGAGCTTAAGACTTCGTATTATTCGTCTAAAGTATTATTTTTTAAATGAAATTTCCAACGCTACATCATAAAAATTATGATTTCGAAAAACTAGTCCACCACTACAATAATCAGTAGGACAAATTACGATATTATTATCGTAAATTTAATTAGAATTTTTTTTTCGTGTATGAGAGGTCTGTAATCAGCTTCTCTGGGGAAACAATTATATTATTTTTATTTTTCATAAACTGATAGGATGATAATAGTCTGAATTAAATATTCTGGTGAATATTCATGAAAAAATATGTTACTTAAAATAAGGATCCGATTATTAATATGCTTTATGAAGACATAAATGCACCACAAATCTGATACAACATTTTGATGAATTAGTTGCAAAGTCATGAGGGTGTATAAAATTTTTCTTTCTCGAATCAGCTTATTTACATCTAGAAAAAGTAATATTGAGAATGTTCTTTTTTTATTTTGAGTATTTTTTTAAGTAAAAAAAAATTGATCAAAAAGTTTTCAAAAAAAAAATATCTTATTTTTTTTCAAGTCAATAGATTTTTATTGGGAAGTTTTTGCAAACACTTGATTTGTTTGTTTGTTTTATAAATAAGTACAAATACTAATTTTTTCCATTGTCATTGTCTGACCAAAGTAAAATTATTTTTAAGTTCCCGCTGAAAAAATTAAGAATTTTCGAAAATTTCGGAAGTTATTGGTTTCGGTCCGAATTTCGAAAACCGAATTTCTATCAGATTTTCACGTTTTGAGGTTCCAGGAAGCTATTTTCACGAATTTCACGATGATTCTGACAGGTTTGTGGTATATTCCATACCGGCCCGAGTCAAAAAATTGAACTTACATTTAACTTATGTTAATTTATAGAACTTACATTGAACTTACATAAGCTCAATGAGCTCAAATTAAACTTAAATGACTCATTGGGTTTGATTATGACTTGAATCGACTTAAATAAAAATATTGATTCAATTATAACTTACCACGCATAAAATTATCCTAAAGGGAACTTCGATGTACTCCCGAGTCAAAATTTGAATCGTAAGCCGGACGTCAAGATCGTCACCTAGTTCAATGTTAAAAAAGATGGACAAAATTAATTACTTTCGGCTTTTTCGTTGGGGATTTTAGTGGGTCGAACGATAAAAATACTCCCATTCCGGTTTGCAGACTCGAACTTTGGCACAAACATTCCCAACAATCTTACGAACCTCTCACCATCGGTATTTTTTTCGATAACTGACTCCGAGGGGAGTTTCAGTGGGGTCAAAAATAAAAATACCTGCGTTTTTACACTATCGGGCTAACAGACTTGAATTTTAGCACAAATGTTTCCAACATTCTTACGAATCCCCCACCATTGGTATTTTTTCCGAAAACTAACGCCAAAAGGGGTTTCAGTGGGGTCGAAAATTGAAACACTTGTGTTTTTACACTATTTGGCTTACAGACTTGAACTTTCCCTGATTACACAAAACGATTTGTGACGATTAAAACTGTTTTAATCGTCACAAGTCATCATGAATCGTCAATTGATGATTCAAGAGGATTAAAAATGATTAAATTTTTAATCGTTTTTAATTTTCATGCAGAACCAGAGATTGTTATATATTATTTTACGATTGAAGATGATTCATGACGGTTAAAAATTTCAAATCGTTACGAATCTTCTTTAATCTTCATGCGGAACCAGAAAATGCGATATCATTTTACGATTAAAGACAATTCATGACGATTTGAAATTTTTAATCGTCATGAATCGTCTTTGATCGTAAAATAATATTACAATTTCTAGTCCCACATGATGATTAAAGGCGATTCGTGACGATTACAAATTTGAAATTGTCATGAATCGTCTTTAATCGTAAAATAATATTGCAATTTCTGGTTCCGCATGAAGATTAGAAACGATTTGTGACGATTTGAAATTTTAATCGTCATTAATCGTTTTTAATCGTAAAATAATAAATCGTCTTTTGACGATTAGATAAGATTAAATGTACAAAACCATGACGATTATGACGATTAAAGACAATTAATGATGATTAAATTTTTAATCGTTTTTAATCGTTACAAATCGTTTTGTTTAGTCAGGTTTGGCACAAATATTCCCAGCAATCTTAGAAATTCCCCACGATATGTATTTTTTTAGAAAACTTCGAGAGGAGATTCAATGAAGTAAACGATTTGGATACTGGTGTATTAGAATTATTTGGCTAACAGACTTTATTTTAGCACGAATATTATCAACGAATTTACGAATTTCTCACCATCAGTTTTTTTTTTTTTAAACTGACTCAAGTAACTAATAAACTAGACTCTCTACATCTTGACCCTACTCAAACTCTTGTTGGAGTCAAATATCGAAAAAAGTACCGATGGTAGAGGGGTTCGTAAGATTGTTGGGAAAATTTGTTCCAACGTTCGAGTTTGTAAGCCAGATATTCCAAAAACGAGAGTATTTTAATCTTTCGGCCAAGTAAAACCCCCCTCGGAGTTAGCTTTTGGAAAAATACGGTGGAGTATTCAAAAGATTTTTGGGAATATTTGTGCCAAATTAAATAACAAATCACAGTTTTATTAGATAAATATTCTATTCCTGGATTTCTTTTAAGATATTACCAAATATGCTTCACTCTGCATTAATTCTTTCTCAAACATTTTATAGAATGATAATATTATATAATATTATATATTATATTATTATATAATTATATAATTATATATATATATGTAATTATATAATAATATAAAACTATAATAGACTTATTATAGCCAAATAATAATCATAATTAATGTAATTATCCGCTGGGAAAGTAAAATTACAAATTTACTCTTTAAACTCAATAGAAAATTTAGAATAATGAAAATACTAATTTTTCCTTTATTTTAGATTATTTACTCTGGGGAAAGAAAGACGCAAATATTCAATAAACATTTGGTAACACTCAGTTACACACTATTAAATCACAAAAAGAATTCTACCCCGAGAAATAATATATTAAGTACTATTGTAAGACAAAGAGCCAAATATATTAAACATATTATTACAATAATAACTCAGGTTCAATTATTACTCAATGAAATATCGCGATCAACTCTACTGAGGGTCCAGTGATAGCCGATGCAACAAATGATAATGCAAATGACTTAGCGGCGTTGATAATAGTTTACTTCCCCGTGAAAAATAAATCATACATGGCCATGCATGGCCGTATATGGCTCATACATGGAGCATATATGGCCATGCATGAAGCATATATGGCCATACATGAAGCATGTATGGCCATACAAACTTTTTTAATACAGTCATGCATGGCCATATGCAGTCATACAAAACCATGTGTGGCCATACATGGCCTTGTATGGCTGTATGAAAAAAGTTGGTAGGTCCATGAATGGTCATATATGCTCCATGTATGGCCATGTATGATTCATTTTTTACCGGAATGCACGCTTCGAATGCTCGTCCTGTGATAAATGAATCATACTTGGGCATACACACTTCTTCAATACAGTCATGCATGGTCATATACAGTCATACATGGCCTTGTATGATTCATATATGTCCATGTATGGTTATATATGCTCCATGTATGGTCATGCATGGCCATGTATGATTAATTTTTCGACTATTATAATTACTTATAAACAGGATGTTGCAGTGTTAAAAAAATAAGAAATTTTTTTGATATCACTAACAGCATATTGATGATTATATTGTGCTTTTTCGAAAGTGATTATATTCTTTGAACGTTATGTAGCACAACTAAGCTTTGTCGTAACTGTCGGTCGCATAGCCTAGTCGTCAAAGCGTCAGTCTCTCGTACGGGTCCCGGGTTCGAATCCTACTAAGCGGGTGTGGTTATTAATAAGTCTAGCGTTTTTTCTCTGAATTAAAAATTTCCATTTCAATTAGGAATTCAATTAATCGCATATCTGATAATCTCTGCGTCGCCAAAATAATAAAAAAAAAAAAAAAAAATTTAAAATTTTTTTTTAATTTAGTTAAAATTTCTATACATAGTCATGTATGGCTGTATCAAGCTGTTGCGTAATTAGAAACTATATTTAAATTTAAATATAGTTTCACTTCCGCAGATAGAGGCAGCACCTACTGGGGCCTCGTTCATAAATTTAAACTTGATCATGCGCAACTCAGCGCATGCGCATCTCCGCTTTCCTGCTTCGTGTCGAGAAGACGGCCGCCATTATCTTTCGCATACGTACGTTCAATAAGTAACACGTGTTAGAATTCATCGTTTTATTTTGCGCTCATCTCGAGTAATTAATCAAAACTATTAATTAAAATCAATTAAGTGATCATTAAGCTCATCAAAAATATAATTATTTTTGTAATCGTGGGCACCAGAGCTCATCAATAAATTGATAAAAAACTCAAGCATTCAAGTGATCAACGACCACATTTTTCAAGAGGTTATTCCAACGGAAAACATTACAGGTGCTTATTTATTCCATCAATAATTATATCAAGTGTTCATAAATATAAAAGACTCAATTTATTATTAATTAATTATCAACATGCTCAATATTTTTAATAATATAAAAGTAAATTCTCGCTCGGTAGCCTCTGCAATCATGCTACCACGTGTTCATAAAATAAATGCAATGCAGTGCAATTTATTATAAACTCATTAATTAAATTAAATTCAGTGTTCAACAACATTATTAAACAATGAACTCAATTATTTATATAATTTGTGCTATTACAAATAGTAATCCAAGTGTTCAATAATTTAACTTCGCTCGTTAACCTCTGAATTTATGTTACTTATTCTCATGACAATTTTGCGATCAACTCAGTGTTCAATTACACTCAAATCAATTATGTCAATTATTTACTCGAGATTAATTTTACTCTTTGCATTCATTTAATTACGTAATCATGAGCTCAAAAAATTAAACAGTATTAATAAATTAAATCAACGATTTAATTTTGTAACCCAGTGATATTATGTGCTGTGACAAATAAAAATATTGTTATATTTTTTAATATGCGTATTTTTCAAACATCCCAACCACCAACCAGTCCTGGCATGTATTTATTTAATTATTATTACAACACAAGCCATGTATGGCCATGCATTGAGCATGCATACATGGCCATGTATGATTCATTTTTCACGGGTCTGGAGATTTACAACAATAAATATTTCGTAAACTATACTTTTAATTTAATATAACAAAATACTAATTTTCATCAGATAAACTTCCTTTACTATTTAATAAGTTTATAACGGCAACTGGGCCAGAACAATTTTATTTAAAAATCCACGAACAACAATACGTACTATCTGTACAGTAGCCCGCTCCTCTCTGACTATTTGCCGCGACGGTTTTCAGAGACATGGGTATCACTCACGTGTTATCTCTTCTAATGACCTCGGACCCGAAATTATCAATTAAAATAAAATATTTAAATTTATCACACGACCTGAGTTATATCACAATAATAAATGAAATAATATTTTTCATCAATAACCATCAACATAATAAATATCAACTCTTTAAACCATACAATAATAATTATTTTAGTGCACCACGTGGCTGGAGGGAAATATTGATTTTTATCCCCACCATATCGACTGACTCTTCCTTCGGTCGATTCTTTTATGTATACTTTACAGTAGGCTGATTCAAATAGATCGAATATTTTTTTTTTCCAAAATCGTATCGAAAATATTGTTCAAAATGTCGAAAAAAAGAATACTGTCAAAGTTTGAGCGCTTAATATTAATATTAACAACTCCCTCATCGTAATTTTCCATTTTCCATTTAAATAGCATGGAAAAAGTTTTTCTTATACTTTGAAATTTTATAACTCATCAGCAGATCAATTTATCAAAAAGACCAATACATAGTTTTGTAGGAAATTGAACGCTCTACAAAAAATATCTCTTATCATTTTTTGATAAATCTATTTTTTCAAAAATTATTCGTGGTCAAAGTTCAATTTATAGTAAATGTCAATATTTTTCGACTTTTTCAGCGAAACTATTAGACTTATCATAAAAACTTTTTTGTAGATCTTTTTGTTTTCTATAAATTATCTCTTCTTAAGTTTTCGGAATTCCTGAACACTTTGGACTTATTTATGTTTTAATGTCAAATATTTTTAAAAAATCGTGTTTTGGTCATTTTAATTGTTCATAAGATCGAAAATATTGATTGTTGAAAACTGAAATTTATTAATTTATGATCATAATATTACAAAAAAAAAAATTGCTAAGTTCAGTCGAAAATACGTATTAGTGTTATTAATTTTTTTGTCATTGAAAAGTTTTTATCGTTCGAATAAGTAATTATAATTATCAAAATTGAAAAAATAATCGATAGTTATAATTTATTTGAAGTTTTAAATTATACTCTACGAAAGAGTAGCATTTTAAGTATTATTATTTCAATTATATGCAATTTTTTATAAATAACAAAACTTTTATACTCAAAAAAAAAATATTAACAATTTTAAAGGAATGTTAAACGGAGAGAAATGTCAAGTAAATACTCCTATGCAGCATAGTAATGGTTAGATTACTTTACAGTTTGTGTCACACTACTCTTATGTGAATGTATATACAAACTGTAGAGTGATGTAACCATTCCTATGCTGCATAGGAATATTTACTTGACATTTCTGTCCATGCACCATTCTTTTAAAATTGTTAATATTTCTTTTTTAAGTATAAAAGTTTTTTTTCTCACCTCCGGAGGGAAAGCGCAACTTCCGTCCCGCTGTGCAAAACGAAGCTGCTGCTTTACGCCTCCGTCGAGGAAAAAAATAGTATATACGTCTTGGGAAGTAAATAAGAAAGCCTCAGATCACATGTTTGTTGACCTCTGCTTCGCCTCGGCCATCAATTACATATGATCTGAGACATTTCTTACGTTACTGCCTTAGGTGTGCAATATACTATTTCATGATACCAGCATCAAAACTTGAAGTTTCAGTGTCTCTACAGCCTGTTGCAACAAGCTAATTTCAAACCGATGCGGCAAACAACTGCTAGCGAGTTTGTAATTCAAAAATACCTCCATACAGCGGGCAGAAACATGCGTGTTTCATCTCTTGGAAAGAAATGCAATTGTTTCTGCCCAGTGTCAGTGATATTTAATGTTCATTTGCAGCCTTATGACTCTCATTTGTTTACTTGTAACTTCTGTTTACTCAGTTCATTTTTTAAGTGACAGTTTTAATAGACCAAATAAAATTACTAAAAAGTGAGCGAAAAAAATATTTTTGTTTTATTTTTTATTTAATAAGTATAACAGGGCTATGCTGTTACTCTGGTCGTCCTTAAATTACCTTTTTAAGGGCGCCACTGGAAGGATTAAACGGTCTTCCAGAACCGGTTCTTTATACTCAGGGTCGGTGTAAAATTTAATTGTAAGAGTGGGGAGAGGAAGGATAATTTTATAAATAAATTAGATTCATTTATTAACACAATATTCACTTTTATTAATTTACAACCTTGTAAATAAAACCTTATAAACTTATAAACCATATAAACCTTATAACCTTTGACCTTAAACCTTATAACCTTAGACCTTTATACCTTTAGACCTTATAACTTTATACTTTATAACTTATATACTAATTACCTTTGACGACTAAAATTTCTTAAACTACTTAGCCACTACCTTGGCATCACACACACACGCACTCGATTAAAATATTGCCAACTACCTTTGGACTTACATTAAAATGTCGGTTACCTCCCGATTAATTTATTAACATATTAATTTTAAAATATTTTATTACACACACACGCTCGAGTCCCCTGGACTTTCATTCACACGCGCACTGAATTTAAAATGGCTTTTCCCGCCATGCACTTGAATTAAATAATTAAAATTTGGAGAAATTAATTATTATTAATTAATTAATTTTTATATAACTCCTTTCCAACGACTAACATTAATTATCAATTTTAATAGCTATCTGATTTCACGAGACTTCGTATTTCGAGATTTGGTCAGTAATTACCTCGACTCTATTTCTTTACTCGACTCTTGCTTTTACTCGGGCTCCGCCATCTTTCTTTTCCGCCACTCGACTTCTTACTTTACTTAATACTGAGTATTATTTTATTTTCCGAAATTCTATTAATTTTAAATTAATTGATTAATTTTATTTAATTAAAGTATGTTAATTTTTTTTTTTTTTTCTCTCTTGCTGGGTTGTTTGCCCAGCTGGCCTCTGGGTTATCCCGTACAGCCAATGGTTGTATATGTGTTGAGCGCTATGAGAGTATTCTCGCGGGAGATTTAAATTTTAAGTCGGAGGATTGTCGTCCTCCAAGTATTTTAATTAATATTTATTTTTATTTTATTACAACGCGGACATAAAAATTTCTGGCTTGTCATGTACAATCGATCTAGAAATTTCTACGACGCATATAATTCCGGCGATGGCCTGGGAATACAAAACGACGCCCTGGATCCGGCAGTTGGGCTTGGACCCGGTTAGACAACCGTCTGGCTTAATGATACTTATATAAATTTTATAACTAATTAATTATTACGGGCCTAGACGCGGATTACCCTAACGAAAGACTAAGTATTTATTAAATTAAATTAACATCCCGTGAAAAATGAATCATACATGGCCATGCATGGCCATATATGGTTCATGCATGGAGCATACATGACCATGCATGGAGCATACATGGAGCATACATGGTCATACATGAATCATGCAAGGCCATGTATGGCCATGCATGGACATGTATGACTATATATGGCAGTGATTAATTGAACATACATGGCCATGCATGGCCGTATAGGGTTCATGCATGGAGCATACATGGTCATACATGAATCATACAAGGCCATGTATGGCCATGCATGGACATGTATGACTATATATGGCAGTGATTAATTGAACATATATGGCCATGCATGGCCGTAGATGGTTCATACATGGCCATACATGGAGCATGTATGGCCATACATGGGCATACGAACTTTTTGAATACAGTCATGCATGGCCATATATGAATCATACAAGGCCATGTATGGCCATGCATGGTCATACATAGTCATGAATGACTATATATTAGACTGCTTTTTTTAGCGACTATTTTTTTTTTCGCACCCATCCCGAAATTTGGTTGGAAATACCCTCCAAAAAATTTCCTGAGAGTTTAAGCCCTTGATATTAATATAAAGTACTTTCCCAGAGCAGGCGAAGATTTCCCATTCAAAATACACGTAAACTTGGGTTTTTATGTTTTAAACTTCTGTAACTCCGTGGCATTTTATGACATCATCTCGCCCAAAGTCGGGATTTTCTTAGAATTGAATGCTCTTCAAAAGTACCCATTATCGCGAAGTCGTAACTCATACGAGTGGGGTAGTACGGACCGCTAAACTAAATTTTTTCATAGAATTCTTGTTTCTTCTCTCATTATCTCATAAACAACAAGACCTACAGAAAAAATATGAATAACAATTCTATAGAAAATTCAATTTTCTACAAAAAAGGTCCTTAGCACTAAATCACTACGATCGATATTTTCTGAGATATTAATTATTGAAGTTTACGTAGCATTGAATTCCCATAAAATGTCGAATCAAATCTTAGAAAATACTGATTTTTTATTTGACTAATATCTCAGAAAATATATCTGAGTGATTCGGTGCTAGGGACCTTTTTTGTAGGAAATTAAATTTCCTATAAAATTGTCATTTACATTTTTTTTGTAGGTCTTATTGTTTATGAGATAATGAAAGAAAAAAAATTAAAAAAGTTCGTATGCCTATGTATGGCCATATATGCTCCATGTATGAACCATATACGGCCATGCATGGCCATATATGTCCAACTAATCACTGACATATATAGCCATACATGACCATGCATGACCATACATGGCCTTGTATGATTCATATATGGCCATGCATGGCCATGTATGATTCATTTTTCACGAATATAAAAAATTTGAGCTGACTATTATAATTACTTATAAACAGGATGTTGTAGTGAAAAAAAATAGAAAATTTTTTTGATATCACTAACAGCATATTGATGATTATATTTTGATTTTTTGAAAGTGATTATATCCTTTCAATCTTACGTAGCACAAGTAAACTTCGTTGTAACTGTCGGTCGCATAGCTTAGTCGACAAAGCGTCGGTCTCTCGTATGGAAGGTCCCGGGTTCGAATCCTACTAAAGCGGGTGGTGTTATTAGTAAGTCTAGCGTTTTTTCTCTGAATTAAAAATTTCCAATTCGATTAGGAATTCAATTATTTGCATATCTGATAATCTCTGCGTTGCCAAAATAATTAAAAAAAAAAAAAAAAAATTAAAAAAATTTTTTTTTTATTTAGTTAAAATTTCTATACCTAGTCATATCAAGTCATGTATGGCCGTATCAAGCTATGTATAGTCATACATGGCCATGCATGGTCATACATGGTCATATGTGGCCATACATGGCCATGTCTGGCCAATTTACATACATGGCCATGCATGGAGCATTCATGCATGGCCATGTATGATTCATTTTTCACGGGATTCTGGCTTCGGTCTAGAATAATTAACTTAATTAATACCTGATCTTTATTCTGGTGCGATTCCTGTCCCCGTCAGGTCCCCTGCTGTCCTATGTCGTGCTGGTTTCTCGTCTTCGTCTTTCGCCGTACTGTCCTTTTCGAGCGTCGTAACCCTCTATTCGTCCGTTTATTTTTATTGCTGGCTCCTTCACCTGCTTTCAAAAAAAAATAAAAGTAATCAAAAAAATTAAAACTTGTTTTTTGGGGTCGAAAATTTTTTCTTGACATTTTTTGGAAATTTTTTGTTTTTTTTTCTCTTTCCCTCACATTTACTGAGTTACCAATGCAAAAATGAAAGAAAAGTAAAAAAAAAATTTTTTTTTCATGTGGATTATGATTACTTATCTAAGTTCGTAAACCAACTTTAATTGTTTAGTAAAACTTTAATCGATCACCCCCAAAAAACGGCTCAATAGATCAATTTCAAAATTTATAGGGTTATTGGGGATACATTAAGCTAAAAAATTCCCTGGCAACGATATTTTTTTTATCAATATTTGCAGAGTAGCGGTTGATTTACTAAAAAACCAAAAAAAGTCATTTTTTTGTTCTTACTTCTAAAGGATGTTAAAAATAAAAAAAATTGTATTTTCCAAAAAATGATGAACAGGTCTTGTAGAGAATTTATTCAAGTTCTTAACGCCGCCCTAAAATTTACTGTGCGGTCATTGGTACCTGAAATATCGATGATCAAAGCCAAAAGGATCATTTTTTGTTTAAAGGCTGATATCTCTGCGACAAATTGTCCTACGAGGTGAAAAAAAAGCCAAATTAAAGCTGAATAAATTTGCCAAATGATCTATGCATTAGTTTAGTTGACAAAATTTTTCCACGGTCCGTGGGCTCTTTGGAAAAAAAAAAAAATTTAGAAATTTTTCGTCTCGCGGTATTTCTCATGTTAGCGTAATAACCAAACCTTTGAAAAAATTTTGATAAAAATGCACTAAAACTAGAGATTTCAAGCTATTAAATGCTTTTTTTAAAATCTCAATACGATTATTTTTCACAAAGTTAAAGCCTTCCAAAAATTACTAAAAAATTTATAAAATTTTTCTGTTCCTTTAATTTTTTGCGTTAGTGTATTATCATAAATTCAACAAAAAGATCTGCAAAAAAGTTTTTATGATAAGTCTAATAGTTTCGCTGAAAAAGTCGAAAAATATTGACATTTACTATAAATTGAACTTTGACCACGAATAATTTTTGAAAAAATAGATTTATTAAAAAATGATAAGAGATATTTTTTGTAGAGCGTTTAATTTCCTACAAAACTATATATTGGTCTTTTTGATAAATTGATCTGCTGATGAGTTATAAAATTTCAAAGTTTAAAAAAAATTTTTTCCATGCTATTTAAATGGAAAATGGAAAATTACGAAGAGGGAGTTGTCAATATTAATATTAAGAGCTTACACTTTGACAGTATTTTTTTTCGTCATCTCGAACAATATTTTCGATATGATTTTGGGAAAAAAAAATAGTCGATTTTTTTAAATCAGTCTACTCTACACACACGTGTGCTACTGACTGAAATGAAAATATCGATTTAATACGTAAGAATGAAAATAATTATCAAAACATAAATATAATAAACAATAATAGCAACACTTCCATAAATCAATCATCATGAAATAATTATTAAAATAACATAAATACTTAAATAATTATAAATTCTTACAATTAAATACATGCTCGTCTTATCAGCTCAGAGGTGTTGTTAAACTCACGGCAATTGAATTGCTACGTGACAGTAGATCCACCATAAATCTACGACAACTTTCTGATACATCTATGGTAGATCTTCTATGGACCGGTTGTAAATATATCACAGTTCTATCAGAAAGCTATCATAGATCGGATCGTTATTTTAAATAACCTATTCTTTTATGATTATTCACCAAAATATTCCATTCAGATTAATGTACACTATTATCGTCCTCTCAGTTTATTAAAAATAAAAAAAATACAATTGTCACCCCAGAGAAGCTGATTATAGACCTCTCATAGATTTATTACAGGTCGATGGTAGACTTTTCATTGATCTCGGATAGATCTACCACCAATCAATCACAGACCTTCCATCTTTTGTACGGATAATTCGGAAATTTTCCATGCAATTTATAAATGTTGAGAAAATTTATACAAATTTAAGTTTGTACCAACAGAGAAATACTTCAAACAATATTTCAAGATTTTTTTTCTGACGTATATTTGACTATATTGAAAAGAAGAATTTGTTCTTCATTTATCACGTAGAGTCAATTATTCATCAATTCCAAGGAAATTGGTGATAAAGTAATAAATTCCTCTCCATTTGTTATTGAAAATCGTGAAAGAGCATCGAAAAAATTACCCTACTTGCATTTAGAAATATTAATTATAAATATAGCGCATAAAAGTAAAATAGTCATCTAAAATAGTATATTACACATCTAGGGAAGTAAAGTAAGAAATGTCTCAGATCATATGTAATTGTTGGCCGAGGCGAAGCAGAGGTCAACAAACATGTGATCTGAGGCTTTCTTATTTACTTCCCAAGGCGTTGTATGCTATTTTTTTCCTCGACGGAGGCGGAAAGCAGCAACTTCGTTTTGCACAGTGGGACGAAAGTTGCCGTTTTCCCCCTGGAGGCGAGAAAAAAACTTTCTTATGACCAGTTAAACATTTTTAACTTCCCGCTAAGAAAATTGAAAATTTTACGAAATTCGAGAAGTTATTGGTTTCAGTCCGATTTTCGAAAACTGAATTTCTATCAGATTTTGACGTAGGTACGTATGTCAATACGCATCTGTATCTTTTCAACGGATGAACCATTTTGATCTTTCAGGTGTCATTTGGCGTGGCTTGTTAATATCTAGAAACTGTGAAAAATTTAGCTCGATCGGTCAAATGCATTCAAAGATATTCTAAAAATAAAATTTTTTCAAAAATGTTTTTTTTAGATAACTTTTTATGTGCTCAATGGATCAATTCCGAAATCGTATCAGCTGTTAAACTTTATAGACTACGTCGAATGCGGCCTCAACCATCAAAATCTATTCATTTGTTCAAGAAAAACCGTTGTCGAAAGAATTAAAAAAAAATTTTTTTTTTTAGTATTTTTGAAATTTTCCCAAAACGACTAGATAAATCAATCTCAAAATTTGAGGAGCCCTAGAACTCAATAAAACGCGACGATTGCCACCTCAACCGTCTCAATCGATCAATTCGTTCGAGAGATATCGTTGAAGAAAAAATTTTAAAAAACGTTATTGTTCGAAAACAAAGGCATACAGAAGTATTTTCGAGCTTGAAGAGCTCGAAAACGTATTCACAATAATGTTTTGAAGCTCAAGTAGCTCGAAAACAGCGAAAAGTTTTGAGGCTGACCTGCAGGGTTAACTGACCGATTTTTATTTTTTTTGTAATACTAATACTTTTCATAAAAAATTTATAAGAAAAAAGTTATGGTTTTCGAGGATTGATGAATAATTGACTCTAAGCGATAAATTCTGCACAATTTTTTTTTTTTCAATATAGCCAAACATACTTACGTCTGAAAAAAATTTGAAACCCTCAAAATTAATAAATTAAATTGAAAATTTCCGAATAAGTTATAAAAAACTGTTAAGAACTAGAGCTGCACTCAAGATCGAGATTATATTGATCTTATCTTGATCTAATCTTGACTTATCAAGACGAGACCAAGACGATACTATAATAGATTGCAATATCGAGACAAAGAGCAAGACCAAGACCATCGAAAATCTTGCAATGTCTTTTGACAAGAATCAATACAATATAAGAAATACATGTAAAGTAGTTTTATCAATATTTTGTATTTACACATGACTATAAATCAACAGTTAATTTGGGTCTATTGACTTTTCTGAAACATTTTAATTTAAAGTAGAAATAAAACTCGAATTTAATAGGATTGTTCATATTTCTATGGATATAAAGTGTGTCAGTATGTTAATATGAAAATATTTGAATGAATACTAGTAAACTCATATATAATAGAGTGTTTAGCTTGCCAAGTCTGGTCGCTCCTAGTATTATAGACGAATATTAGGGCGCCACTGGAAGATGGGCTCGGCCTTCCAGAACCGGATGTTGTATGATTTTATTTTAATTAATTAAATTAAATTAATATAATTCTCAGAGTCGTTGTAATATTTTGTGAGAGAGGTGAGGAATGGAAAATAACTGAAATAATGCTAATCAAAATTTTATTAATTTCAAGCACCTTGCTTTATTTAATTAACCAATAATAATTTTCTTATGACAAACTAATACTTATGACAAACTAATAATCTTATAACAAACTAATAATCTTATGACAAACTAATTTCCTCGTCCCCTGGACGGTATTACTTATGACAAACTAATATTATCTCGTCCCCTGAACGGTATTACACACACACCCACAATTATTAACCTCGTCCCCTGGACGGTAAACCTTAATATTTATTTAAGAGCATCCCCTGGATGTATATTTACTTATAACTAAGATGTCCCCTGGACTTATCACAGACACAGTTAAACTGACTCTACTTTGTACTCAGTTTTATTTTCTACTCAATAACATCATAACTTTTACTTAATACTCGACTTTAATTTCTCAATATAAAAATTCCACTAATAATTTTAATTCTTCTTACTTCTCACTGATTTATTTATTTAATTCACTTTATATTAATTAATTAATTAATTTTGATTTAATTTAATTATTAATTAATTAATTTTCCACTAACAATTCTTATTCACATTTGTCTTCAAAAATTAATCTTATTCTTTTATTCCTTTTATAATTTTGATTATCGCATATTTTAATACTCAATTTAATTTACTGGCAAAATAATCCGTTCTTAACTTTTACTCGACAAAATTTTTCCGTAATCTTTTCTAGCGTCTTTTGATTTTTTTGATCTATTAATTTATAATTATCAGGGCCAGGGACTTCGTGTGGAAGGGGAAATACTAGTACATATAAAAAAAAAAAAAAAAATACGTGTGATCGGCAGTATTCGTTAATCGGTAATGTTCAGGTTTAATAACGACGATGTTCAAATGATAGAAAACTGTCAAAATCACATGTAAAAAGATCTAACCCTGCAACAAGACAAAAATTAAGACACAAAGTAAGACAAAATTCATGACTACAGATAAGACAAAAAATAAGATAAAAATTAAAACAAAATTCAAGACTAAAAATGAGATAATAAAAAAGACATAAAATAATACAAAATTCAAGACTAAAAATCAAATAAAAATTAAGACAAAATTCAAGACTAAAATTAAGATAAAAAATAAGACAAAAATTAAGTCTTATTTTTAGTCTTGAATTTTGTCGTACTTCGTGTCTTAATTTTTGTCTTAATTTTAGTCTCTAATTTTGTCTTAATTTTTATTTGATTTTTAGTCTTTAATTTTATATTATTTTATGCCTTAATTTTTATCTTATTTTTAGTTTGTTTACCAAAATTGTATTCTCTCTCACACTGGCACATACCAATCTCACGCACACGTACACACACAAACACGCAACCGGCATGTATTTTCATATAATTTGCGTACTAACGTCACCTATATGCATTGGGTAGCAGGGTTAGATCTTTTTACATGTGATTTTGACAGTTTTCAATCATTTGAACATCGTCGTTATTAAACCTGAACATTACCGATTAACGAATACTGCCGATCACACGTATTTTTTTTTTTTATATGTATTAGTATTTCCCCTTCCACACGAAGTCCCTGGCCCTGATAATTATTTTAAAATTTTACTTTAAAATAATTTTAAGACTACACGGAAAAAACAAGATAGTACTGGTTACTGTTCTGCGCAGTAATCAACAAACAATATAGGTAAAAATACATTTTAACATGACTGATTCATGTTAGAACAGGAGTGAGTCATAGCTTAACACGAACTATTACTATTTAAGCAGTAACCAGTGCTGTCCTACACAGTACATGAAACATATGACTGGTTACTGTCAAAATAGTTGTCATTAATATCCAAAACAGTACTCAGTCCTGTTGTGACATGAACGGTTACTACATTCATATCTCTTTACTATTCTTGACAGTAGAGGTCTATAATTGAAATCTGTCAAGTATAGATTGTTTAAATTTTTCAGGTTATTATTCATAAATATGTATAGATATAGATAAGATTGCGTAAATATTTAAAAATAATTAGTTTTTCTTCTTTTTTATGTAAGGATTATTAATATATATTAAATTAAATTAAAATAGAGCTTGATAACTTAGTTTAATGGTTTATCAGACTTTTTAAAAGTATCTTTATTCGACTCTTGTTTACATAAGTTAACAATTATTATTTTACAAAATAACAATCTTTTTTTATTTAAGATAAGTAACATCTAAATCCATCATTTTCAAATATACCAACCTCCGCTTTTATTGATAGTTATGTGAGTAACTGAACAGTAATTTAAGTCTTCAATAGTTAAATATTTCCAATTCGTACAAGAACTAAAATCGCTATCAACTTTGTACGCATATAATGATAAAATCACTATTATTTATTTGTAACTTTTTCTTATAACATATTATTTTTTATCATAATTATTAAAGCACACTGACAGAAAATAATTAAACTTTAGAGAAAGGTTAAAATAGACCTCTACTGTCAAGAATAGTAAAGAGACATATGAGTGCAGTAACCGTTCATGTCAGAACAGGACTGAGTACTGTTTTGGATATTAATGACAACTATTTTGACAGTAACCAGTCATATGTTTCATGTACTGTGTAGGACAGCACTGGTTACTGTTTAAATAGTAATAGTTCGTGTTAAGCTATGACTCACTCCTGTTCTAACATGAATCAGTCATGTTAAAATGTATTTTTACCTATATTGTTTGTTGATTACTGCGCAGAACAGTAACCAGTACTATCTTGTTTTTTCCGTGTAAATTTACGACCAGAATTACGTTTAGAATTGACTAGAACATTCGGCCCGGGAAATGGCGTCACGAGGCCTGAATTTGCGATTTTAAAGACACGGATAAATTACTCGAAGCGGGCGGCAGGCCTGGAATACTTTCATAATTAATACTTAATTTAAATTTAAATTAATTATTTGACTAGTTACGTGGAAATTTATTTTACTCCAGCCGAGAGGCCTCGAATAGAATAAATTTAGAGTTACACCAAATGGCGATTGCGCGGCAAAAGATGTGACAGAAAGTTCGAGACGCGAGGATAAATCCCAGCCGACAGGCCTAGAGCTACTAATATAATTTTACTGAACCCGCAGAAAGATGTTAAGTAATTTATTTATAATTAATTCGGCCCTCTAATATCAGAGGCCTTAACTAATTATAAATTTTACCTTTTACAATTTCCCAACAAGAATGAAGCGTTGTATCGCTGGTCCTCCTGGTGGTATTGCTTTTGGTCTCGGACCTCTCTCTCTCTCTCTCTCTCTCTCTCTCTCTCTCTCTCTCTTAGCTAGGTTATTCTCCTCACTCTCTTTCTCCGGTTCTCTAATAATCTGTCAATGTTCAGTACGCATTAGCAATTTTATTAAATTTTATTTTGTTGCAATTATCGACCTAAAGGCCTAATAATTAATATCTGAATTAAACGTTAATTAATAATTAATCGCCTCGTTCCACGTGAAGCGGACGTAGACTTAAATATTTACCTGGTTGTTGTTTGCGTCCGGTCAGTTCCACCGTCGGGGCAACTCTGATGTTTTTTCACGTTCCGCAGTCCATTATATTCTTTCACTCCCGTTCACTAGTCCGGAAACCTATTCCCACTATCTTAGACTAGGAAATGACGAACGGGCCGTAGTGATCCATGCGACACCCGGTGACTAGTCGCAACACTAACTCGCAACTTACGAGGTCGTTGGCCGGTTATCGGCGGGAAACGAAATTCAAATTCAAATTAATTTATTCTCTATTAACAATAATTTACCCTGTTACACATATATGTTTGGAATATTATTATACAGTTATTTTATAGCACTTGAAAGAGTTACTATATTATCCTTTATTTGACTTTAAATAGAAAAAGGGACGAATCAAATAATGATGATAGTACTGATAGTGCTTGTACATTTAGTTATCTATCTAATATCTATCTAAATTTACATATTTTATTAGGAATTATTAAATGGATATTTTCGTTTTGATTTCTAAATTTTCCGCATCAAATAAATGATTTTGATCTTACGATTCACTAGAGGGGGTCTAGTAACCCGTGTCTGAGCAAGATTCTGGAATAAATATCTTGAGTATGACCCCTAGTTATTAGTGTCTTCGTCTACATATGTGTCTTACGCAAGATCGCGTATCAAAAAACCTATGTCAAGATTTCTATATATCTTGCTCATGGAATCGTACGCAAGAATATTAAAGATATCTTGAACACGTGCAATGAATCAGTGTCTGACGCAATTCTCGCACCAGTAACTTCCAGTTGGTACTTGAGCATGGCTTGCTCAAGATCTGTTCAAAATCTTCCTCTAAAATTGAGTTATAATCTGGTACGAATTTCTTGTATAAAGCTTGGAATTCAAAACTGGTCACAAATATTTGCAGCAAGATACATACGTTGTAAAAGACACTAGCACCAATCGATCTTGAGAGCGACTCACTCGAGAATCGAAAAAGATTGTTTTAAGATTGGAGAAAAAGACTTATCACAAATATTAGTTATTTAATTTATTATAAACTATATTTAATATATCATAACTTATAAGAAATATAGTTAGAAAATATGAGAAACAGTAATCTGTATTTAGAACAAATTTAATAACAAATTCAAGACATTTTTTTAAATTATCCCAATTATAAAACATCAATCAATGAAATATAACTTCATAAATTTTTTCAAATTAATTTAAGAAAAATTCAGAGTAATTCAAGACCAAGACAAGACAAGACAAGATGATATAATGAATTGACTGTTTTTCGAGATCAATGCGAGACTTACATTTCGATTAAGACGAGAAAGAAAGTGTCAAGATCGAGACAAGATCATTCAAATCTTGTCTTGTCTCGGCTCAAATGCAGCCCCATTAGGAACGGTTTACATTAAAGTTTGATGACGAATATCTTTTAAACGCTCAACTTAATCGACTAAGCATCGCATACTATTTTTGTAGTGCATTTAATTTCCTACAAATATATGCATTGCTCATCTCATACTCTTCATTTATTCACGAGTGAGAAAATTCATAGTCAAAAAACAAATTTGTCTTAAAATAATCAATCTTCAATATATTTTTAATGGTGAGATTTACGATAAAAATTTGAAAAACTAGAGCTAATTAAATTTTGGAAATGTTTGATTTAGTCGTCTCCAAGATATTCGTGAAAAACCTTTCTTTATCATTTCTTTCTCCGACGATATCTCCCGTACGAATAAGCCGATTGAGATTGCTGAAATTTTTGAAAAAACTGAAAAAAATTTTTTTTTATATTTATTCTATATTTTTCCAAGTCTATTTAACCGATTGATATCAAATTTATAGATAAGTTGATGGCTAGAAAACTCATCCGATTGCCACCAAAACCATTCAAATCGAATTATTAGTTAAAAAGTTATAAAGAGTTTACACACGCACACACACACACACGCGCGCGCGCGCACACACGCGCACGCACTCGGGCATCATTCTGAAAATAAAACTGATTAAAAAAAATGATTTGGAATAATTCAAAACAATTTGAAATGATTTAAAACAATTTGAATCCACTAATATTTAGATATACACTTAACATGGAGCAAATCATTTTTCTTAATCAGGGCCCTTAGAAATTTCACATCGAGGTGTTACATGCCGTGTTTTTTTTGTCTTTTGTGTTTTAATATCAGACATACTTGCTTAGGCTTTAGTTATTTAGTCACCAGCTGTTTTTTTAACAAACCTACTATTCTTTCATCACGAATATATTATTGATGAGCTGTTCGAAATTACCAATATAAATGTAACCTCAAATATTTAAAAAATATTAAAACACAACATAAACAATCCGCGTTTCCAGCAAAGTAAAAATGCAATGCTGCGATATCTGATAAACAACGCAATGGAATTATTTTTGTGATTCTACGCATATCAAAGTAGATGAAAGAGCACACTACACTTTAACTATTTTGAATTGTAGTCATGGTAGTTTAGATAGAGGAAATCATTATGAAAGTTGAGCATGACTGCTTCTTTGGAACGTTCTCAATAAGACTCAGATGTTCTGTGTCAACGTATAGTATAATTTGTAAATTCACGCCAAAAATATAGATTCCTTGCTGTTTTGAAAGGTATAGTAATTGTAAAGTTATTCTTATGTCTCGGTTGTCAATATAAAAATCCGTCTTATGGGTTTTCATGCAAATCAAACGATATTTTCAAAAACATAATTATATTATATGGATTAATACGCCCTTCCAAATCAAATTTTATCAAAATTTAATTCACGTGTTTTTTTTACAAATAATGATCAGTAGAAATCAAATGCGTTATTTTCCTAGGTTTGTAGCTTAACCAATATTATTCCATAAGCAAATGAGATTGCCCAAAAATTAAAATTATCGTAGATATGAATAATCAACGTAATTCCCTTTTCCCTCAGAAACTGAGCAGCTGGCCTGAGTAACTTAAAGAACATCTGAGTTCCTGTACATATCTCGACGAGCAAACAATTAATTACAGACAGGGTTTCGTGGAAGGAGGAACGTAAGTACTTTCTATACGCCTTGTTGATCGCATTGCAGCATCAAAATCGTTGAAATTCAAGAGTTTAGTAGAATAATTTGAAATTTTTTATATTTACTTGGGAATAAATAGAAAAACTTTGGCTTCTTGTATAGATGTGTGGCTCTATACATTTTACAAAGTTCTAAGTGCTCATATTTTAAATTTTCATAAATAAACTTTTTCACATGTTTATTTACACGGTGGATTGAATTTTCTGTGTGTAATTTTGTCTATAGCACGTAATATATATCCGAGCCTTGTACCTCAAGGGTAAAAAATTGATAAAAATAACATGAGTTCTCAGAAATTTTCCTCAATGAAGTTTTGAAAATGTAACTATAATTTTTGCATAATATCGTAAGATGGATGATAGGCTTCAAGAGATCGATCTGAGACAGCTACCATAATTTTGAGAGCTCTTGAAATACTTGTAAAATTGTCATTTCTCGATTATTCTATCATTTTTACAGTTTACAACAGCTCACCTAGTGCAGAGATGCAAGTAGTTTGGACGGTATGCCCCTTCCTCTATTAGTATAGTGTATAGCAAAGCCCGTACATGGTTTTAGCTTGGTTCGTACTAGTATTAGGTATAGTCCACGGCAAGAGTACGTTAGCATAGTCTTGCTGATGAGTTCGTTAACGTACTCAGAACGAAACTACTACCCATTATGGCATATTTACATATTACTCAAGTTTAAGTAGTTGACTTAGAAGACAATATATCAAAAAACGAGGGATCATGTCAAATATTGTATGGTGGCATAGAACTGAAAAATTGCAGAAATAATCTTAAAATTTAACACATTTTAAAACTAATATATAAGCTTATAAATTATTGTTGCTTGAACAACATCCAAGTAACAAAGTACACCATTAATCTGCTGTTGTATACTTGCTGAAAAACGTGAATTCAAAGCGATTTGTCTAAAATTTGAATTATCCTAGTTAAAAATAGGTGGATCCACGATTCAAAACAATAACCAAACTGTGAATTCATTTTTCTATTCAGTGATAAAATAAAAATCATTCGAACTCAAAATGCATAGTTTTTTTTTGTAATCACATGGTAATTAATGATACTGAGGATTTCGTGAATCATTAACATCAAAAACGACTAAATAACTATTAAATTGATTTACTTCAAAATGTAATCATCTCCAAGGCTCTATAAGCTGCATCGGATGCTGCATCAACCATCAAAATTGGATACATCGTTCAAGAAATGTAATTTACGAAACAATTTCGAAAACATTTTTTTCTCTAATTTATTCTAAAATAGTTAGTGTTATGTCACCGCTTATAGCTATAGAGACTTTTGATATAACAACGGTTTCTAAGGAGACGGTTAGCATAATAACGGTTACTACGGGGACTAGAGTATGTCAAAAAAATCGGCTTTTTTTTTTACTCGCTACAAGGGAATAAATTGGTTGCAGACACCTCTAGAACACTTTTAATAAAAATGAGCTCTCAATTTCAATAGGAAGGTCCTCCGTATTACAGTTTTTGATTTTTTCCTCAGTCCATTGAAAAAAATCTAGGCATCGGTTGACCCTGCGGGCCAGCCCCAAAACTTCCCGCTGTTTTCGAGCTCAAGGAGCTCAAAAACACCTCTGTAAATACATTTTCGAGCTCTTCGAGCTCGAAAATACTTTTGCATGCCATTATTTTCGAAAAAAACAGTTTTTAGCATTTCATTCTCCTGCGATAACTCTCGAACGAATTATCCGGTTGCTAAGTTTGAGGTGGCGATCACGCGTTCTGATAGATTCTAAAGCTCATTAGATTTTTGGAATCATTTGGTTGAGTCGTTTCAAAGATATTCGCAAAAAACTGTTTTTTACTATTTCTTTTTCCCACGATAACTCTCGAATGAATTATGCGATTTTGATATTTGAGGTGGCAATCAACGCGTTTTATTAAGTTCTAGAGCTGATTAGATTTTGAAGTCGATCATATAAGTCGTTTCCGAGAAATCAATAAAAAACTAAAGAAAAAATTTTTTTTTTTCGTAATTGGCC
The DNA here is from genome assembly GCA_030273425.1 of Microplitis manilae. Classification (NCBI taxonomy): domain Eukaryota; kingdom Metazoa; phylum Arthropoda; class Insecta; order Hymenoptera; family Braconidae; genus Microplitis; species Microplitis manilae. Next base: position 11,323,322 of record CP092727.1, on the reverse strand, counting down.
AATATCTTCGAATCTACTTGGTCAAATGATCTGAAACTCTTAGGAAAGTTGACGGCCAACAAGCTCTTTCAATTGCCGCCTTAAACATCCAAATCGATTAATTAGTAAAAAGTTATAGACCATTCACACACATACATACACACACTCACACACACACACACACACACACACACACATCCATACAGACACTCGGACATCATTCTAAAAATAGTCAGAATAGCTTCCGTGGACCTCAAAACGTCGACATCTAATGAAAACTCGATTTTCGAAAATCGGGGTGAAAACGATAACTTCCCGAAATTTTTGAAAACATTATAGGTATCAATCGATTCCGAATTTTATGAATCGTCCAGAAAACCTAACGAAAAATAATCAATTTTCAAAAAGTTAACTATTTTTTTTTTATAAACAAATAAGTTAATAAACTTTTAAGAAATCGATTATTCATTAATAGGTTTTTTGAACGATTCATGAAATTTGGAATCGATTGATACCCATAATGTCGAATCGATTTTTTAAAAGTTTATTAACTTATTTGTTTATAAAAAAAAGTTAGTTAACTTTTTAAAAATCGATTATTCATCGATAGGTTTTTTGAACGATTCATGAAATTTGGAATCGATTGATACCTATAATGTCGAATCGATTTTTTAGTTTTATTTACTTATTTGTTTATAAAAAAAGTTAGTTAACTTTTTGAAAATTGATTATTTTTCATTAGGTTTTCTGGACGATTCATAAAATTTGGAATCGATTGATACTTACAATGCCGAATCGATTTTTTAAAAGTTTATTTACTTATTTGTTTAAAGAAAAAAGTTAGTTAACTTTTTAAAAATCGATTATTCATTGATAGGTTTTTTGAACGGTTCATCAAATTTGGAATCGATTGATACCTATAATGTCGAATCGATTTTTTAAAAGTTTATTTACTTATTTGTTTATAAAAAAAAAGTTAGTTAACTTTTTGAAAATTGATTATTTTTCATTAGGTTTTCTGGACGATTGATAAAATTTGGAATCGATCAATACCTATAATGTTGAATCGATTTTTTAAAAGTTAATTAAGTCAAAAAAAAAAAAAAAATAAATTACAAACAAGACGAAAAACCAGATTATTTGGAATATCTAAGCGGCCGCTTACTATTATTATTATTTGCCTCACATTATTATTATTTTCCCCATTTTTCTCCGAGTGCGGTTTAAGGGGAATGGCGCACGCGCACTAACTCGGAGTTGCGTTCAAATCTCCGCATAGCTGATATTTTTTTAAATTTTGAAACTAAATTTTTGCTTAAAAAAATTTTTTTTTTTTTTTTTTTTTTTTTGCATACATTCTTTGATGCTTGATAAATTTGAATATGCTAAAAAAATAATTTTTTTTTAATTTTAACTATTTTTTAATGCAAAATATTAAAAAACAGAAAATAATTCGAATCAATTCGAAAAAATTTTTTTTAGCATAGCTGATTTTTTTGCTTATAGTAGACAATAATAGCTTTAATTCAAAAAAAAAAAAAAAGTAAATCGAATGATTTTTCGTGGAGTTACAGCTATTTGTTTATAAGCGCTTGAGCGGCACCACGTTTTTTTTTAATAAAAAATTAATATCTCGTAAACTATTGGTCGTAGAGACATCAGGTTGGGCTCATTTTGTTCGTTATTTAATTCTCTAAATTTCATACGCAGCATGTCTCGACTACTTTTGCGTAGTTTCTGAGATATTTTAATTTAAAGCTCAACACTAAAACTCTATTTTTTAAACAAAAAAAAAACAAGTCTTCCCACATACACACAAATGTTTAAAATAATTTTTTGAGTATTTTAAAAAAAAAAATCCAAAATCGGACCATTTTCTCGAAAAGTTGCCAACAAACCCATTTTTTTTTTCCAGGCTGACTGGACTATTAGGTAAAAAAATTTTTAGGCTTATGAAATTTTGGATAGAAGTAGAAATACTCCAATAAACCGATCTATATTTGTCGCATCCTAATGCGATTTCTGCAAACTCACGTTTTTTATGTTTTAAATTTAGGGTCCATACTCTATAACCTGATACTAACAATATTTAATAATATACTTTAGGAAATATTTATGTCTGCTTAGGGCTGCACTCGAGCCAAGACAAGACAAGATTGGAACGATCTTGTCTCGATCTTGACACTTTCCATCTTGTCTTTGTCTCGAACTCAAAATGTTAGTCTCGTATCGATCTTGAAAATCAGTCAATTCATTATATCATCTTGTCAAGATCTTGTCTTGGTCTTGATTTCCTCTGAATTTTTCCTAAATAAATTTTAAAGATTTTACACAATTATATTTCATTGGTTTGTATTATATAATTGGAATAATTTTTAAAATTGTCTTGAATTTGTTATTAATACAGATTATTTTTTTTAATATTGTCTAACTATATTTTTAGTAGATTTTATAAAAATCTAACTGTTGTATTTGTCCTCATGACGCAACTTTTCAAAAATTTTAACATTTTCTACCCGTGAAAAATGAATCATACATGGCTATGCATGAATGCTCCATGCATGGCCATGTATGACTATACATAGCTTGATACGGCCATACATGACTTGATATGACTAGGTATAGAAATTTTAACTAAATAAAAAAAAAATGTTTTTAATTTTTTTTTTTTTAATTATTTTGGCGACGGAGAGATTATCAGACATGCGAATAATTGAATTCCTAATCGAATTGGAAATTTTTAATTCAGAGAAAAAACGCTAGACTTATTAATAACACCACCCGCTTTAGTAGGATTCGAACCCGGGACCTTCCGTACGAGAGACCGACGCTTTGTCGACTAAGCTATGCGACCGAAAGTTACAACGAAGTTTACTTGTGCTACGTAAGATTGAAAGGATATAATCACTTTCGAGAAAGCAAAATATAATCATCAATATGCTGTTAGTGATATCAAAAAAATTTTCTATTTTTTTTCACTACAACATCCTGTTTATAAGTAATTGTAATAGTCAGCTCAAATTTTTTATATCCGTGAAAAATGAATCATACATGGCCATATATGAATCATACAAGACCATGTATGGTCATGCATGGTCATGTATGGCTATATATGTCAGTGATTAGTTGGACATATATGGCCATGCATGGCCGTATATGGTTCATACATGGTCATACATGGAGCAGATATGGCCATACATGGAGCATATATGGCCATACATAGGCATACGAACTTTTTTAATTTTTTTCTTTCATTATCTCATAAACAACAAGACCTACAAAAAAATGTAAATGACAATTTTATAGGAAATTTAATTTCCTACAAAAAAGGTCCCTAGCACCGAATCACTCAGATATATTTTCTGAGATATTAGTCAAATAAAAAATCAGTATTTTCTAAGATTTGATTCGACATTTTATGGGAATTCAATGCTACGTAAACTTCAATAATTAATATCTCAGAAAATATCGATCGTAGTGATTTAGTGCTAAGGACCTTTTTTGTAGAAAATTGAATTTTCTATAGAATTGTTACTTATATTTTTTCTGTAGGTCTTGTTGTTTATGAGATAATGAGAGAAAAAACAAGAATTCTATGAAAAAATTTAGTTTAGCGGTCCGTACTACCCCACTCGTATGAGTTACGACTTCGCGATTATAGGTACTTTTGAAGAGCATTCAATTCTGAGAAAATCCCGACTTTGGGCGAGATGATGTCATAAAATGCCACGGAGTTACAGAAGTTTAAAACATAAAAACCCAAGTTTACGTGTATTTTGAATGGGTAATCGTCGCCTGCTCTGGGAAAGTAGTTTATATTAATATCAAGGGCTTAAACTCTCAGGGAATTTTTTGGAGGGTATTTCCAACCAAATTTCGGGATGGGAGCGAAAAAAAAAATAGTCGCTAAAAAAAGCAGTCTAATATATAGTCATTCATGACTATGTATGACCATGCATGGCCATACATGGCCTTGTATGATTCATATATGCCCATGCATGACTGTATTCAAAAAGTTCGTATGCCCATGTATGGCCATACATGCTCCATGTATGGCCATGTATGAACCATATACGGCCATGCATGGCCATGTATGTTCAATTAATAACTGACATATATAGTCATACATGTCCATACATGGCCTTGTATGATTCGTGTATGACCATGTATGACCATATATGCTCCATGCATGAACCATATATGGCCATGCATGGCCATGTATGTTCAATTAATCACTGCCATATATAGTCATACATGTCCATGCATGGCCATACATGGCCTTGCATGATTCATGTATGACCATGTATGCTCCATGCATGGCCATGTATGCTCCATGCATGAACCATATATGGCCATGCATGGCCATGTATGATTCATTTTTCACGGGTATATCTATTTGAGTCAAGTAGAGTCCGAAAATACTATTGGTGAAAAAGTTTATATATTTATTTATATATATATATATATATATATATATATATATATATATATATATATATATATATATTAGGGTGCTTTTTATTTTTCGAACATTTTTTTTTTCTTGGCCCATATGAAAATTTTATTGTAGGCGACAAAAAAAAAATTTCCTGAAAATTTTAGCCCTTAATTTTAATTTTAAGAGGTCGCTATCTATTTTTAAAGTTTTTCCATTTAAAAAGCATGGGAACGATATCACATTTTTTTATAAAAATTCCTACCCAGGCAGTTTTTGAGCAATTCACTCGTTTTTGGGCTCGTTTCATAGGGCTTGTAGTCCTCTTTACAATTGATTTTAGTGACATAGATGCATTTACAACAGTTCAAAAGTTATGAGACTTCAAACTTCAGAAATTTTTATTTTTACCAAAAAATAATAATTAATGGCTATTATTATTCCAGCTATCAACTTTCTAGAAAAAATGACATACAACTTTTGTAGTGTGTAAAATACTCTGAAAGAAATACCCAAAAGAATTCAATATTATCAACGTTATTGTTTATTTTTTTTAACTTTTCTCTTTTAAAGGGTTTTAGAATTATTTAATTTTAATTTTATTCTCGTGACAAATTGAACTTTTGTACTTATCCTTTTTTTTGGTATTTATTTAATCGAGCTTCATCAATTTTTATGTAGTTTTATGATTAAAAAATAAAATAATATTAAAAAAACCGATAATAGATTTGTGACTTGTAATTCAATTTCAGTCATAAAGACTGAGATTTTAGACCGTCGAAAACTATCGGCACTTCGATCGATACGTTAAATCATAGAACTACATAAAAATTGATGAAGCTCGATTAATTAAATACCAAAAAAAAGGATAAGTACAAAAGTTCAATTTGTCACGAAAATAAAATTAAAATTAAATAATTCTAAAACCCTTTAAAAGAGAAAAGTTAAAAAAAATAAACAATAACGTTGATAATATTGAATTCTTTTGGGTATTTCTTTCAGAGTATTTTACACACTACAAAAGTTGTATGTCATTTTTTCTAGAAAGTTGATAGCTGGAATAATAATAGCCATTAATTATTATTTTTTGGTAAAAATAAAAATTTCTGAAGTTTGAAGTCTCATAACTTTTGAACTGTTGTAAATGCATCTATGTCACTAAAATCAATTTTAAAGAGGACTACAAGCACTATGAAACGAGCCCAAAAACGAGTGAATTGCTCAAAAACTGCCTGGGTAGGAATTTTTATAAAAAAATGTGATATCGTTCCCATGCTTTTTAAATGGAAAAACTTTAAAAATAGATAGCGACCTCTTAAAATTAAAATTAAGGGCTAAAATTTTCAGGAAATTTTTTTTTTGTCGCCTACAATAAAATTTTCATATGGGCCAAGAAAAAAAAAAATGTTCGAAAAATAAAAAGCACCCTAATATATATATATATATATATATATATAACGCGCGGTTCTCCCACGATAGCGTCCGGAATTCTGTACCGATCTTCATGAAATTTTTTTTTGCATATTCCTTAGCTAGAAAACTCGGTTCAGTTCGACGATGAGCTCAATCGGCCCAAAAGTTTAAAAGTTAGAGTCGTTGAAAGATTTTTTAATTTTTCAAAAAATTCAACTTTTTTTGATTTATTGTTAAATAACTTTTGATCCTAAAGAGATAATCTATTTTTGGTGATTTAATCTTTATGTTCATTCGATTTTCTTGAATTTAAGCTATGTTGCTTACTTTTTTGATAATTTTTTCTAGTACTTTGATGAATTCCGAAATTTTCAGAAAAATAGAAAAAACAATTTTTTTTTAATTTCTCATTTAATAACTTTCAAGTAATTCATAATAGTTGAATTTTGCTAATATTTTTATGTAGCTTATCTAATGAGCTTTATATTTTAGTACTATTTTTTTATATTCAACAACAATTACCTATTTATTTATTGAAATTTAGCTGTTGCATTCGTTTTTTAGCTTTTCAATAAATTTATGAAACTGTTCCAATTCTGATTACTGCCGGGTAATACTTTTAAAATCCAACATTAAGGTATGCATAAAGTTTTTTTGAAAATTGACAAGCATAAATATCATTGATCTTTGAAGCTTCAAATGAACCTTTAAACGCTACCGTTTTCCTTACAGATTCAAATGTATCAATATTTAATGAAAAATCTACTCCCATTTCGGCTGCCGAATGGCCTTTTTTTTAAGTTGTAACATATTAAATATAGTTTATAAGTAATAAATAAATTACCTTATATTTGTAATAAATCTTTTTCTCCACCCATATAATAATCTTTTTAATTGTTGAGCAAGTCTGCTCTCAAGATCGATAGGTGCTAGTGTCTTTTTCTACATATGTGTCTTGCTGTAGATACTTGTGACCCTGACCAGAATTAAATTGCAAGCCTAGCGCAAGCCTGACAAAAGAAAGTCGTGCCAGATTATAATTCGATTCTAGAAGATGGCTATAGTTGAAAATAGTTGCGCATGGCTTGCTCAAGATCTGCTCAAGGCTCAAAATTGACCTGGGACCTTGAACAGATCTTGAGCTCGCCATGCGCAAGTACCTACTATAAGTTACTGATGCAAGAAATGCGTCAGACACTGATTCATTGTACGTGTTCAAGATATCTTTAATATTCTTGCGTACGATACCATGAGCAAGACATATAGAAATCTTGACATAGGTTTTTTGATACGCGATCTTGCGTAAGACACATACGTAGACAAAGTTACTAGCAGCAAGGGGTCTTACTCAACATTCTTATTCCAGAATCTTGCTCAAATACATGTTAATAAAGGTGCACCTCTATTATATCGTCAGATCAAAGTTCTGATTTATTTAATGCGAAAAATTCAGAAATCAAAACCAAAATAGCCATTTAATACATCTTAATAAAATATATAAATTGAAATAAATATTAGATAGATAGCTAGATGTACAAGCACTATCACTATCATCGTCACTATTTGATTCGTCCCTTTTTTGTTTCATTTCAATCATATTTTTTACAAATTATTTTGTAAAACTAATCACCCAGTATGTTGACTTACAATTAATTCTATTTAAAGTAAAATAAAAAGCAATATAGTGACTCTTTCAAGTGCAAGAAAATAACTGCATAATAATATTCCAAATATGCATGATTTTACTAGTATTCATTCAAATATTTTCATACTAACATACTCAGGCACTTTGTATCTATAGAAATATAAATAAACCTATTGAGGTTAAATTTCATTTCTACTTTTGTAAAGTGAGCGAATGCGCAAAAAGGATCTGGTTTAGGTGTGATGTAATCTTAACAACTAAAAAATTACACAAATTATTATAAGAAATAAATTAGATATTTATTAACACTGTTTACACTTAAAACTGTGAGAAGATAATATAAAAAAGCGAATGCAATAAAACGTATACGAGATAGCGAATGCAACTAACAATTATTATAGTATAGCGGAGCGGTTTTAGAGTACGAGGTTGTACTCTTGAATTCAGGAGCGAAAAGACCCAGAGAAAATGTAGTTGTAGACGACGTGGTCGCTTGGTAGTGACGTGGCAGCTTCGATGTGTAAAGCGAATTTCCTGATTGGTTGGCTGGGAGCGGGGCTCTCATGCCAACTTGACTCGGCCATGAGCTAGAATTTGTATGTACCGGGCCCAAATAGCGAATGACCCCGCACTATACTGACTATCAGTCAGTAGCGAGTTCGGCAACTCACGGCCGTTGCGGAAATGCACGAAGCTTTTCAAATTGTCTAATCTCGTGACTGAACAACTTTAAATTAAAGTATTTCAGAAAAGTCAATAGACCCAAATTAACTATCAAATTATTGTCATGTGTAAGCACGAATTCTTGATAAAACTATTTCACGTTCATTTATTACATTGTATTGGTTCTTGGCAGGACATTGCAAGATTTTCGTTGGTCTTGATCTTGGTCCCGATTTTGCAATCTATATCATCGTCTTGGTCTCTTCTTGATAAGTCTAAACGAGATCAAGACAAGGTCAAGATAATTTCGATTTTGAGTTCAGCTCTATATCTGCTTGAATAAAAATTGTAAATTCTCGTATATTACTTAGATATTCGTGTATACAGTTAGACAAAAAAAACTCTGCATTTAATGTCTTTTTTATAGTAGAACTCCGGTAGTTCAACAATTCAGGAGCCTTACCTGTATCAAAATATTATTATTGTATCTGACCAAATTTAGCTACAGATAGTCACACATTTTTAGATATAGTCGTACATTCTTTAATATACGTATATCTGCTTGAATTTAAATCCTTATATATAGTTAGATCTGACCAGATATAACTATTGTGACATCCTGGATTTTTTTGTTAGTATAATTCAACACCGACATGTGGACCCTTGATTCATTTTATCCTTACATTATTATAAGTTTTGTGTGCGGAAATTTTAAGATGGACCGATTATAATTATTCAACTAATTAACAAATAATTAGTAGTCCGACAAAATTGTTGATAAGTTTTCCGATATTCCGGTGCTGAATTCAGTCGAAATCGACTTTCTAGTTATAATTATTAGTAAGTAAATAACTTATACAACCGACGTACGGAATCGGTGCAGCGAATTTCACGTACAAATATCAAACCCAGTAACAATTCTTTACGTGCAGAAACAACTTGCAAATACTTTCAATAATTCGTCAAGACATAATTATGATTGGATAAGCCGAAGTTCAATAATACCATTTACTGCAGGAAATTAAGCCCTTCAATATTTTATTGGGACCGAGACGCGGTTGCCAGCCACCATTATATTCATCACGTGGAGACGACTTGGACACCTTTAAGGTAGTTCACTCGCAAAACGACTTTTCTTAGGAATGCGATGAAATTAAATCATGAGATTAACAAAAATGTCTAATATTTAATGAAAAAAAAATGAAATTTTTTCACCGATTGTAAGATGAGATATTAACAATCAAAAAGTGCATAATTAACATGCTAGAGATCTACCAAGTATAAGAAAAACATGTAGTTTCCTGAATATCTTGGAAACGGTTTTTACCATTTTTTTAAAAAACTTATCCACTGTTGAATGAAAAAATTAGAAATTTTTTGAAAAAAACTCTAAATTTCTTGACCGATTTGTTTAAAAAATATCGATTTTTAAAATATAAATAATTTTAAAATACTTGACGTGTGGTGGGCTACAGCAATCACAACTCGGCAAAGTTGCAGCCGTCATACTTAACCCACGGAAATTCAAATGTCACTTAGTTAGGTTCATTTTTGAGTATGAAAGTATTGGAGGTCAAAAAATTTTTCGAAAATTTCTCGAAATAATTTTTATGAATGTTAAACATTTATTCAATGATTTTAAACAAACAAAAAAAGTATTTTTTGATATTAACTTATATTAATGATAGCTCGGCTGCCCAATTCCAAAACACAGTAAGTGACAAATTTTTCAAAATCGATTTTCTAGTATTTTTAGTTCCAATGGAGTTTTGTGAATATGGTTCTATACATATTTCAAAAACTTTATTTTTGTCAGTTACTGTGTTTTGAAATTGGTCAGCCGAGCTTTTCTAATAGGTTTAGAATTTTTGAAAATTATCATATTGAAAGTAGCACACATCGAACAATTTTTTTCTTTTTAATTGCGATTTCCTTGTAAGTTTAAAAAAAATTTATGAAAATATGGAAAAAAATTAATTCTATCCCAAATTTGTGATTGCCAATAATAACAAACTACATGTATATTAAAATCACACTATATAAATATTGCTACCTATACGTTTAATCTATAGACTATTCAATATAAATGTTTGCAGCGTTGCCACATTTATTATACTCATCAGTGTGATTGTATTAGTGTGTATCTATATATTTAAAACTAAAATGTATTGGATACAGTCTCTCACAAAAATAAAATATTCTCGCATTGAGTATCTCTAACTTTTTGTAGTTACGATTACGCTATACTTTTGGCTACGAATGTCGCGAATGTACTACCTTAAGATCTTCGACCGGTGAACGAGTCAATAACATTTAGTTCGAGAAATAACTCAAGTTGCCGCCTGACATTTTCGATAAATAATAAAAATTATAATTGATAACTTTCTTTGGTGCGACTTTATAACTCAAGTTTCGTCTGCTGGTACAATTGTGAGATTTATTTTTCAATTTGATTGGTGATATTAATTTTCCATTTAATTTAATTTGTGCCATGCATGGCATTATTATTATCTAAAAGTTTGGTTTTGATCATATAATTTCGTATATCGAGCCTCGTTATTGCGTGTTCGTTCTAAAAATACCATATATGCCGAAGCTGGATTGGTATAATAAGATTTGAGTCGTGGAACTATAAATTCGATGATTCACATAACACCAACCGCCATTTTGTTGTACTCGAGACATGCATGTCGAGAGAATTAACATCACCTTGATTTGTTCGTATAACCCGAGAACTTATTTATCTACGGCATTGGATGTCAACGGACTCGATATTGATTCGCCGTCAATTTGTATTCAACTGTAAGAATTATTGTGTACGTACCGCTTATGACGTATTTCATCAGAAATTGACATTACTCTTAGTAATTGTCGTTATTATAACAGGACATTATTATTAGTTTTGTTATCACTTATACCGACTCTCTACTATTATTGCGCTCACTTCTACTTCGCATAGACTAATAATTGTTAAAGATCATATCGAGTCATGATTATTATTATTTTTTTATTTTTGTTTTTTATTATTAATTATATCGAATCAAGATTTTCTATGTTAGTATCAAGTGAATTTCAGAATCCGGTGTGTATATTTGATTTTTGGCCCAGTTATTAACGCTTCGTGGAATACAATAGTTATTATAGGAATATTATTTTGTGTGGCCCGATTTAATCGATTTATAATTATATTTTGTTAAGATACAATACTTTACTTTAATTGACGACGACACTTATTAAACATAGTTTAAGTGCCTATCCTTTTCCGATCCGCCACCTTGAGCTGACAACGACGATTTTGAAGATCGGTGAGTGAACTCACCTGGCGCCCAGCAAAAGCAAATATCGACAAGGTAAGCTAAAAGTAGTTTTTGCAGGGATAGTTCACCGGGCGGATTCCAGGCGACTAAATGACCGGTCACACTATATATGGGTCATTCCATCTCAATTCAACGACATTGCGACGGTAACCCTTTCCGATGTATTTGATTTTTAATTTCCCGCTAAGAAAATCGAAGATTTTCGAAAATTTCGGAAAGTTATTGTTTTCACCCCGATTTCCGAAAATCGAGTTTTCATCAGATGTCGACGTTTTGAGGTCCTAAGAAGCTATTCTGACTATTTTTGGAATGATGTCCGAGTGAGTGTATGTGTGTGTGTGTGTGTGTATGTAGGTAAACTCTTTGTAACTTTTGAACTAATGAACCGATTTGGATGTTTAAGGCGGCGATTGAAAGAGCATGTTGGCCATCAACTTTCCTGACAATTTCAGATCATTGGATCAAATAGACTCGAAAATATCTGCGAATTACGAAAAAAAAATAATTTTTTTTTTTAGTTTTTTATTGATTTCTCAGAAACGACTCATACGATCGACTTCAAAATCTAATCAGCTCTAGTACTAAAAAAAACGCGTCGATTGCCACCTCAAACATCAAAATCGGATAATTCGTTCGAGAGTTATCACGGGAGAAAGAAATGGTGAAAAACGGTTTTTTCTAAATATTTTCGAAACAACTGACGCGATCGATTTCAAATTTCAATCAGCTCTAGAATTTAATAAAACGCGCCGATTGCCACCTCAAACGTCAAAATCGATCAATTAGTTCAAAAGATATCGGCGTTGAAAAGTTAAAAAAATAACATTTTATGTTATTTTTCCCGGATAAATCATAATATAACCTACTAAAATGTGTCTGAAATCATACCAACTCATCCTTTATATGGTTACTTTCGATACATTATGTCATCGAACTTGCTTTTTAGTTTAAAACATAGTACCAACAATGAAATCGATAAAGCGTAGTTTTCAAGATTTTTTTCGGATATTTCATGTTTGATTGTTTCTCACATGAGTCAAAACTCATTTAAATCTTGATTTGAATCCCTGGCATTGATTTCTGCCTGAATACACTTTTTTTATTGAACATAATCAGGGATTAAATTTTAAAAACCGCTTCATTAACAATTCTTGATTCTTAAATTTTCAAACTTCAGCATAACAGGCAACTTGTTAGAGCTTGAGAATATCGTAAAAAAACAATCGCACGTGATAGCATTTTCGAGCTCGAAGAGCTCGAAAACACATCTACACTAATGTATTCGAGCTCTTTGAGGTCGAAAACAGCGGGAAGTTTTGGGGCTGGCCCACAGGGCCAACCGACGCCCAGATTTTTTGATATGTTGTCGCACGTATCGAAAGAAGCCTTGAGCTAAATTTTTAGCTCTTTATCTCCACCCCTTTCCGAAGTTATAATTTTTGCTTAAATGGGATATAACTTTAACTATAGTTATGATAATTTCACCTTATGGGGGATCATTTTCTTCGATTTATAACACTCTTTCTGAAGAAAAATTTAAAATCAGTGTTACGTTCTGGCTCTAATTAAATTTAAATAAAAATTTTGGAAATTTTTTTTTTGAAGTCTCGAATTATTTATTTGCCACGGTGGGCGAATAAACGGTTCGACACTTCTTAGAATCATAAGTAAATAATAAATTAATAAATCGTTACTTTGTTGGCGATATTATTTTATTCATCACCAACAATGTAACGGAAATCTCTTGCGATAAGAGAGTCGCCGTGGCTCGCGGATAGTCTAAACAGATGACGATGCATGAGACCCGGGCCACGACGATTCTCTCATAGGAAACCTGAGATGCAACGTTAACACTTTTGATAATGTATAATACCAAGGAGCGACAGAATCAAGGCAGTCGATCACAAGATCTAGTAGAGCCAAGAACTCTACACAAACCTGCTGGCTTGATCCTGTCACTCGGACTTTAAGGCAAAAATATATATCCGTACTTTACCAAATACGCACTCCTTATTATAAACTTTGGGCGCTGTCACCGGCAGCCTAATAATCTCATACCTTCTATTGGGTGCTGCTACCGGCAGCCTAATACTCTCACCTGTTTTGGGCGCTGATACCGGCAGCCTAAGCACTTCCATTCCGCATCCCAAAAATTCATGCCGAGAAGCCGAAGGTCAGGCAAAAAGGCCCAGTTCCGCCGGATCATTCGAACGATCCACGAGGATCTCGGTCGTTCAGTTCACCAACGTTCCCGCCTAGAGATCGTTGCCGAGGAAGTCCTCCTCGATCCGGTAACGTTGGTCGTTCCAAAACCGGTTTACGAGTTACCAAGTTCTGTTATCGCGTCTAGTGAAGTTAGTGACCCGTCGAGCTCTTGCGGAATTGTTCATCAGCTGGAATCACTCGTCCTTAAGGAGGACCCGGGCCTTTCAGGCTCGTCTTGTTCAGAGGAACCATCCAGGGAGAACCCGGCCTTCTGGACCAGCATCAACGAAGGTTGGCGGTTGATTCCAGTGGACGTTCCATCCGTCCATCCACCCAGCGGAAGCATCCCATTCCACGACCCTCGCTACGGGTATTATTCTGAGGCATATTTCAAGGCCACCGGCAGGGACGAATACGCACCGGCGGAGGAAAAAAAACTATGTAAGAAAGGGATTATTTGGGCCGACTTATGGGGCCCATAATCTCCACCATGGTAAGTCATTAAACTTTTTTTTTGTATAAAATTTAAGAAGGTCAACAGCTGACGCACCTGGGGTCTATTGACACCCTAATGACGTCAACCTGGTTAATTTAAAATTATTCTGTCTAATTAATAGATAAGCCAGAATGTAACATCAGAAAAAAAAAATTTTGTAATGCTTTTTCGGCCATTTTTAGTTAAAAAATTAGTTTTTTGTTCAATAAACACTTTTAAGTTTTTTCAAAAAAATTACCTAAATTCTATGTTGAATAACAAAATTTTTAAGCCATAAACGAAGATGGGCATCAAATAACTTCTAGTAAAAAAAATTTAAAAACCATTTTTAAATGCTGTACAAAAAAGGTGACCCCAGCGATCCTAACAACTATCGGGGCGTTGCGCTTATCAACTGTGCGGTAAAAATATTTACACAGGTCATCTGCACCAGGATACAAAAATGGGCTACCGATAACAAATTGATCCCTGAGGAACAATCGGGATTTTGTCCTGGTTAAAGATGCGCTGATAATGTATTTAGCCTACTCGCTGCCCTGAAAATGGCTGTACGTTTCCAGGGTGTGCCCGCATATGTTTTATTTGTAGACTTCCAACGAGCCTTTGACGGTATCCCGCATGATAGACTATGGTGCAAGCTTATTCACTTGGGCCTGAGCGCTAAAATAATTAACATTTTGAAGTGTCTATACGACTCCACCAAAATGCAGGTCAAGATTAACAATAATTTATCCGCGCCAGTTGACATTACCGTAGGAGTTCTTTAAGGGGAAATTCTAAGCCCTTTGCTTTTCATCCTTTATATAGCAGACTTAATCGACTTCCTCAAAGGCAACAATAAAGAAGGACTTAATCTTGGTGCTTCCAAGGACCTATTATCTCTGAAATACGCGGATGATCTAGCGATGCTTGCTCGCACTCCTATTATCTTGAAGAAGCTGCTCGTTGCCCTGGAATCCTACTGTGATCTAAACGAATTAACCGTCAATGTATCCAAGACAAAAATTTTACGAGTAAGTTCCAGTGGGAGAGCCGGCAAGAAAAAGGAATCATTTCTTTTCGAAAGCAAGCCGATTGATCTCGTTCCTTCTTTTACTTATCTGGGGGTCACCTTCAATACCTCTCTTCAGGGAGATGCTGCAGCGCTTCAAGCCACCAATAAGTCTAAAATGGCCGCCAGCGTGGTACTTAGTATATTAGCCAAACTTAAGGCGGACTCTTGGCAAGGCAAAGTCCAAGTTTTCAATAGCATGTCCAGAAGTATGTTGCTTTATCTCGCTCACCTATGGGGCCTCAGATCTCATATCTTAGAACGACTTGAGTCCACGCATCTAGAATTTTACAAGAGACTCTTTTCGCTACCTACCTGCACTCCCAGCTATGCTTTGAGGACTGAGCTAAGCATTCAACGCATCTCCGTAGTGGTCCTCAAGGGTGCAATCAACTGGGTCATAAAAATGCTGGAAATGGATGATTCCAGGCTACCCAAGATCTGTTTTCTTCGTCTCCACGCGCTCAGGACAACCTTTCACTTAAGTAGACATAATTGGGTACAACAACTAAGCGATATTTTGAGCCCCATTCAGGAATCTGAGCTTTTGAATAACCTAGACGCCAACCATTGGAAAGCCAAGAAGAAGGGTATTTTAGCTAAATTCGACAATCATCTACGAAAGATTGACGCTGAGCGCTACAGACAATCTTCTGCGTGTCAGTTAATTTTGCCTTCTCCACTTTTTAAAGTGCCGCACTTCGATAACATGCCTTTGTACCTTATCAAGCCTCTAATCCAGCTTAGACTATCTAATTTATACTCCTGCCATATTACAATTGATAGACATACGCATAAACTGCACCCACGTACTATTTGCTCACTATGTCATCTACAGGGAACTGAAAGCATAGAGCATTTTCTCACGCGCTGCCCTTTCTTTTCAAATATCAGGACCCAATTTTGGGGACCAGTCATCGCTCCGTGTGACCTACTGTGCCTCCAACTTGGGATACTCGTGCCACTCGATCCAAAAAGATTATTTGCCTATCTAAATGCCTGTCTTAACTATAAAGAATCCTATTGCTTTATTTATTAAAATATATGTATTTTTCACTTTACTTATAGTTTTAATGAACTCCAACTGCTA
Source organism: Microplitis manilae (assembly GCA_030273425.1). NCBI lineage: Eukaryota > Metazoa > Arthropoda > Insecta > Hymenoptera > Braconidae > Microplitis > Microplitis manilae. The sequence continues at coordinate 11,307,028 of CP092727.1, read as the reverse complement.
ATTGTATCATGGATTGTATCCAAATTTAAACAATGAAGTAAATTCCATTCAATTCAAAAAATCATTTTTAATCTGTAATTTTAATTTATTTTTTTCCATTGAACGAAAAAAGTAGATATACAGGGATGTATCCCCTCCCACAACAGGGATCTGCAATACCATTGTCAATAAGTGGGGGCTGGGGTAATCTTCCATACCAACAGTCGAAATAGGGGGCGCTCGTAGCGCTTTCTGTTGATCTTCTATACCGGTATCCGAGAGAGGGCGATAGTAGAATTTTTTTTATTCAATTTGGTGGAGAGTGGGCCTGACGGAAAGGAGATGTAGAATTAGGAAGGGGTTGATACTGTAGGTTGCGGGCTTGGATTATAAGGTGGAGGTATGGGATTGATATTGTGGATATAGAAGGCACTGCTTGGAGTGGGTGTGTGGGGATATAGAGTATGGGACATGGGATTGATATGGTTCATGAATAAGGATGTAGAGGGCGTTGGAGTAGAAGTATTTTTCAAAATTTAGGTGGGAAAAATGACGTATATTATCATCGTATTGTCCAAATGTTTTCAAGATTAAACTTCAAGATATATGGAAGAATGGGGGGTTATTTTTTATAACAAGTGACGTATTTTTTCACTTATTAATGTATGTTTACCTCATCTTATCTTTAGAAACTTTCACTTTTTTTGTTTATAACAAATGAATCATTTGTTTTCTGAAAATTTACACTTTTATTTAATATTTATCTGTTTTCCTCCATTTTTCATCAAAATTGTAGTGGGGATTCGTATTATAAAACCTCTATTCATCCAACAAGTCTGTACAGTATACGTTTTCGTGTGTACGTGAAGTTAGTGGTTAAATGTGTTTAACTGAATCGTTTTCTATCTGTGCTTATGGCTAAGTTTGTTCTCTGATTTTTGAGTTGTTTCTTCGACATGCATACATTTTGGATTGGTTTCGAGCTCAAACTACATGTCCAGATGCAATTCATAATATCGACTGCTTCATAAAATTAGTAAATCTCATAAGAAAATTAGAAAAGTTGCAAAATCGTATGATCAATAAATAAATGAACAATGTAGCTAATAATTGACTTTGTTGGATTTGAAATGCCGGATTGTGCATTTGTTGTAAAGGAGCTGTGTATTATTGATGTAAACAATACTAAATATACCAATGGATTGTATCATTGTCAGTATTGGCTATTTCAACCACCCATGAAATATATAAATGCTACTGTTATTCGTGAAAGTGAAGACGAAAACGGCGATTGACATGGAATCATGTGGGATACAGGCGATACACCATATGACTTATTCAATCTTATATTGGTCGAATTAATAAAAAAAGTGCGCTACTTTTATGTCCAAGGAGCACATGCGAGGGAGAGACTTGAAAGGATAATCGATTTCGCTGTTCCAATCATTGATCTACAGTTGATGCGACACTTTTCATACGATTGCTTAGAAGAACTCGACAAACCACGATGTCTGCATCGTATTAAACACACAACGAGAGGTCATTTTACATGTGCATTTGGTACAACACAACAACTCAAGCACTGGTTTTTAAAGTATTGGGGTGTTGGGAAATCCTACAAAAAAGTCTGTTCAACTATTTGACCAACTAAATGATTCGAGGAAAATGGATGTCACCGACATAGCATGTCTTGATGATTCGTTCATTTTACGTTTTCGGAATCACAAATTAAATTTGTATGGGATACATTTCCAGGGCATTTAAATTGTAATGAAAAATTGATGGACTATTCATTTTGCATCAAACATAACCCACTATCAGCTTAAATTAATATCTAAACTTTACATATATGTAGATTTCAAAACTACTTATACTAATTAAAAAATAATGCATATATTAAAAGGTATAATATAAATAAAAACACAATAACTATAAAACGAAACATTTCATTCTACTTTCATGAGAAGAACTTTCACTATTTCAGCGTAATCACCAGCGGCAGCAAGGGTATGTACATTAGACCGTGCCAAATGAAATCGATATTTTTTTTTCCCGGTCCCATACGAAAATTAGGTTGTGTCATACAAAAAAAAAATCGTGTTAAAATTTAAGCTCAATATGTTCATTTTTCAGTTAGCGCTCGCGTAAATAAAAATTTTCCGAAAAAGATTTTTTTCGTCCCAACTTAATTTTCTATAACTTATTAAATATAACTGATTAGAAAATGTCCAAGGTGCCATTTTGTAAGGAATGAAATTCTCTACAAAAGTAACTTTTGATCGAATGAAAATAATCAACCACTTTTTTATTGCAGTTATTTGAACCTAATTTTTTTTAAGAATTTACATTTATATTTATTATAAAATGCTTATAATAAGTTGTTACTATGTATGAAACCCATTAAATTAAATTTATCAAGGAACCTTTATGATCTAAAAGAATAGTTTTTATGCTTGAAGTAATAAAAATAACATTAAACTATTAATATTAACGATTTATCTAACAATAATTCTCTCTCGTTTTGACGTATTTCGCATTTAATCTTTCTATTAATTTTTATCTGCATTAGAATATCGTTCATAATTGTGATTTTGAGATTCTCATACCGTTTATCAAAAATTATTACTATATTGATAAAAATATACATTATTTATGATAATACAATGCCCATAAAAATTCAATTGTAGGAAAAAAAGATCTTCGAGTGCGCAAAAAATTTTCTTTCAATTCTGTTACTAGTTCTTAAGAGCTAATAATTTGTCAGAAAAACCTATTGCAAAGATGCAACAGTACCTGCTACAAGCTAATTAATTAATGAATAAACATATAAATTAATTTAATAATTCCTACTACAAGTTGTTGCTGCTCATTGTATGCAAATTCCAGATTGTTTGCAATAGGTTCTCCCCACAAATCATAAGCTCTTATCACAACGCGAATTTTTCCCTCATTTGTCTGAAGCACCATAAGGACCTTGTCAGGCTAATATAAGGTTTGTCTAATTAGGGCAAACCTGACAAGTTTCTTGTCAGGACCTCATCAGAATATCTTTATTCAGAAAATAGTTATCCAATTCCTTTAAATATTTTATTTACAGGCTGAAAATTAAACAAAGTACGAATGTATATTATATAAGAATCACGTCAATTATTGCAGCACGGATTTTTTAATTATTCATCAGTTATTCTTCGGCATCATAGTCAATATAATATCTATCCTTTCAAGATCACATATGTACGTCAGCGCAGTGGATAGCATCAAAGACTTCGAATCGGAAGGACGCAGGTTCGAACCCAGCAGTCATCGGGATTTTTTCGTCAATAAAAAAAATGTTTACTTCCTCTAACTAATGCCCTCAATACAATAGATAATATTCCCGATCGAATTAACATTTTCTTATTATTTTTCGCAGTTTAATATTTTTTCTAAATTAATAACTAATAAGGCAACCCTGATAAGGATTTGATGAAGATATCCTGATAAAGACCTGATAAGGTAATCTTGATAAGGATTTGATAAGGATATCCTGATAAGGACCTGATAAGGCAATCCTTTTAAGGATTTCATGGGTCTTAAGCGTTACAATGTTTATTTTTATCAATAAAGCAATAATTTTTGATAAACGGTATGAGAATCTCAAAATCACAATTATGAACGATATTCTAATGCAGATAAAAATTAATAGAAAGATTAAATGCGAAATACGTCAAAACGAGAGAAGAGTATTGTTAAAAAAATCGTTAATATCAATAATATCAATAAAACTATTTTTTTAGATCATAAGGGTTCCTGAAAAATTTAATTTAATGGGTTTAATACATAGTAACATCGTTTTATAAGCATTTTATAATAAATATAAATGAAAATTCTTAAAAAAAATTAGGTTCAAATAACTGCAGTAAAAAAGTGGTTGATTATTTTCATTCGATCAAAAGTTACTTTCGTAGAAAATTTCATTCTCTACAAAATGGCACCTTGGACATTTTCTTATCAGCTATATTTAATAAATTATAGAAAATTAAGTTGAGACAAAAAACATTTTTTTCGGAAAATTCTTATTTACGCGAGCGTTAACTGACAAGTGGACATAGTGAGCTGAAATTTTAACACGATTTTTTTTGTATGACAACCTAATTTTCGTATGGGACCGAAAAAAAAAAATATTGATTTCATTTGGCACAGTCTAATGTACATATGTATTAACATCAGTATTTGATCTCATAAGAATTAATTCATGTTTAGCATTCATGATAATGTGATTATAATCTTCAGCAAATCTAAGTATGTAACTTAGTGGTATAGAAACGCTGAAATATCCATTGTCATTAGTCAATTTACTGTCGTTATTGATCAACCATCCAGCATCCTCCATTAAATTGAGTTGCCCAGGACTCAAAGATATATAATTTTTCATGAGACTCGTAAGACCCACATTTTTACATCTATCAATTTCAACAGCATTCAATTCATAGCGTATTTCTTCAAACATATGACAAATAGCCATATTGACTAAGTTCATAGTTGCACCTGCGCCAGTCCCATCTTCTTTCACAAATCTTCCACGAATGCGCAGAGAACTTCTGCTCGGTAGGATGCATAAGTCTTGATGTTGAATACTAATTCTAATTTCATCACTATTGTTAAATGTTGATGATGCATAAGGTTGATGTGAATGAACCTCATAGTGAGAAATTGATTCATCAAAGATGATTGGTTTCTAAATGTCTAAGATTACCGCCATGGTAATATAACACAGCACAAATTAACTTTTCTTATTTTGCCAATCTTCAACGTAATTTTAATCCTATACTTTTGAGGAATTCCACGTTCTGAGGTGTTAGCACTCTGACAGGAGCACGATGACTGATGGGCTTTAGACATGATGATCCACTTTTAGTGCTGCTACCAGTCTTTTCATCAAATACAGTCCCCATTATTTTACTGGTTTTATATGCAATCTTATTGTAATCGTTTCACCACGAAAATTCACCAAATTCCCATCTTGATCAACAATGTGGAGCTGAAGATTGTCGATTGACTGTACTGCGACTGGTAAGTAAATGATTTGGGATGGTACTTTAATGATCTTACATCCGGGTGCAACACTTGGGAAAAACTCATGAACTGTGTGGACTTTATGGTTATTCGTACATGCACCATTAGTAATATTGCACTCAACTCGCAGTGCATTGATTTTAAGGATTGTTATTGGTAAATCAGATTTGTGTATAAGGTTCGGTGCAAGTCAACGATTTCCAAATCCCAATAATGATGCGATTGAATCTTTCGGTTCAAAATTTCCAATTCGATTACATATAATTTCACTATGTAATTCATTGTTATTTGCTTTGATACTCAATTCTACATCCTCAGGTAATTCCTTTCTTAAATACTTTTCAATGTCACGTAGTTCATAATTTCTGGTTGGTATTGTTATAATTTTATCTGCGTCCTTTCTATTTACGCTGGATAAATAGAAGTTATTAAAACCTTCATCAATGTTAGGTATAGAATTAAATGTTAACAATTCCACAAGTCCTAAGACATAAATTTTTTCTGGTGATAATTCGATTGGTGGGAAATATTGAGCTTCCAATGTGGAGGTAGCTTCAGATAGTGTTTACGTCAACGAATCAGCCATGACTAAAAATATATAAATCAAACCACACCATTTATAGCTCATTATTACGGAATTTTAAACACAAATCTCCACATATAACGGTATCATAATCTTGATACTTCTGATGATTATATTTAACGCTACCAAAATCGAGATATTTCATGAGATCATTTGGTGGTTGGAGGTTACCAAATCCGTCAAAATAAATGACGTCATCACCATTCTTCTTGTATGCAACCTAATGGGTTCCACGATCATTTTTATCATCGAGATTTATGATTGCTGACTCTTTTTTCCATGGACCGGACTTTGCTAAATGATTCCTCATGAAAACACCTCGGAAATATGGAATTTTTTAATCCTTTGCATACTTGATTAAATCGAAATTAGTGAGAGCTTGATGAGGTAGCGTTACGTGTTTTTTGGTGGAGGGCTGAAGAATAATCCCATTCCAGTTTTATACGGTGACAAGTATAACCCTTTACCCAAGGCTATAGCTTCCATTGTTGAATTATGCTGTTTAGTTTCCTCCAATTCACGTTTAGCAGTTTGAGCAGCATCTATAGCTCTAGCGATACCAGCAGCGCCCCCAGCTAATGCACCAGTAGCACTTCCCGCATGGAAAAATATATATGTGGAAATTATATGCAACATATATGTCACATATATAACATATATGTGCGCAAAAAAAAAATATGTCAACTAAATTTTCAGATAAATGTATGCATAGATGAAAGCATAAATGCTTACATAAAATTTGAAATATATAATACATATATTATCAATAGATGCTATATATAAATGGAGACATATATGTGGCTATACAAGTAAAAATATACGTAGACATATATGTAGACATTTATGCCGACATAGATCGAGAAATATATGTCAACATATATGCAGACATATATTGTAACATGATGAAAAATTCGACATCGACTCGTGGTTTGAATTTACTTGACATAATCAATAGTTACCGAATGAGCATAGTCTAGTGACATCTAGAATCAACAATTTCGACTTTGACCGAATCATCGATCGACCGCATGGATTGAAATGGGAGATCCGGGATAGACGTCGTACTGAGCGGCCGCGTTTTTGTATTTGAACAATTCAACTCGACCAACCGAACAATTTCGATTCCGATTTTTGAACAATTCGATATACGCTGTCAAAACCGAGTCGAAGTGAACCACGACTAATTATCGCGTGAACAATAATTCGATTATTTTCTGTGAACAAGCCGAAGCATCGGCAAACTGAACAAGTGTACGAGTGCAACTGATTTAGTGTATCGAACAAGTGAAACGATTCGGTAAATCATAACTAAGTTAATAATTAATTACGTGTACTAATTATATTATAGTGCAATTTGAACGCGGTACCGAAATATAAAATATTACATTATATTTTATTTTATTTCAATCGAGTGTTTCTGAGAATTGCGGATTATCTCTTTCTCATTCGTTGCGGCAGCCGAGTCTTGCCCTGTGAAATACTCTGACGTCATCGGTCGAGTATTTCGTTAAGAACTACGTCGCGTGTGTGTGTTTGTGAATTCAAATAAGTATATTTCTATCTCGACAACTGACTGTTTGTTTTGAGCAACGAACTGACTATTCCGATCAACTACGTTTTTTTGTCTTGTGTTTATATCGAGTCAAGCCGACACCGGCACTTATTATTTTTCTGTAACCGATTCTTTTTTTGTGAAACCGATCAATTATTTTGTTATTTAATATACGACTAATTTGTTTAATTCTGATCAATTATTTTATCGTAATCTAAGTGCCTGACCTTTTCCCCGATCCGCCACCCTGAGTCGACGTTTGATAATCGTTTCTTTGGTGATTCCAAAATCACCTGGCGCCCAACATTTTAATTTTGTACAAGGTTGCCAAAAATCATAAGTATACTCGGACTTCACTCCGCCCGTGAAAAAATTTTCTGATATGGCCTGATATGGCTTGATTTCGGCGGTTCATATCAGGCCTGATATGGAAATTGGCCATATCAGAAAATATATGTACAGATAAGATTTGATATGTTCTGATATGGACATATCAGACTATATATAGTGAGATTAACATTGTTATCTCGGGAACTAAATTTATAGATAATTTTATAAAATTGTGTATAACTTTGTAAAGTTGTATATGCAATAATTGTCATGAAAAAAAAAAAAAAAATCCATCCAGGTCATGGGTTCGAACCCGAGTACTTCTGATTCTAAGTCTGATCTATTAACCACTCTGCCAAATCATGAACTTGAAATGTAAGGTTGATTATATCTATTTGGATAAAATTGAAACTAAGAAAATTAAAGACATCAGATAAATGATTGATTTGGTTACTTGTATTATATTCAATTGTTATTGTTTATAGAGTAACGAGACCATTAACGGTATACCCACCAGTAACGGGGCAAGAACTACTTCTTTTGGTAAAAGAAAAAAAAAAAGTTCAAGATTTTTTAACTTATAATTTTTAAAAAGTATACATAAAAATTTAATAATAATTAAACTTTTTTCAATTTAAAATCTCAATTTTTTATATTTAAATTCATTACGAAAATTTGAAATTCTCTCAGAGATTTAAAAATTGATCTCGGTAGCTTATTGGAAAAATTTTTCAACAAAGTTTGTGCACTTTATACAATTTATAAATGCGGTAAATTAAAATATTTAACAGACTTCATAAGATTTTATGAACCATTATAAAATCGGTTGTTCCGAACAATGTTACGTTATTTGGTCATTTCTAAATTATTTTACCAAGCGTATGTATACGGAAAACTCGAAAAAACTAGTATACGTGCCCATATCAGGGCATATCAAGCCATATCAAACCTGATCAAGATTTTTTTGACAAGCATATTAAAATATATATACCCTTATCAAGTTATATCAGGTCATATCAAGACATATAAAAAAAATTATATACAAGCATATCAAGTCAGATCAAGACATATCAAATCTGATATCGAAATATCAAGTTGATATGGACATATCAAGTTGATATGGACATATCAAGTTGATATGGCTTGATATGGCCAATTTTTATATCAGACTATATCAGAATATATTAAAAATTATATATGGGCATATCAGATCATATCAGGTCAGATATGAATATATCAAATTTTTTGATATGGCCATATCAGGTCATATGAGGCTTGATCAGAAAATTTTTTCACGGGCGGTAGATCCCCGGTGGTGAAAAACCCGTTATAATATATAGACATATATTTTCGGTATATGTGCACATATATGTAGACATATATGTCTAAATGTATGTCAACATATATGAAAACATATATATGAATCTATATGCTGGCATATGAACAAATATATATGTTGATGCATATGTAACTATATATGTAAACATATATGTGCAATATATGTGAAATGTATGTCAGATATATATTTTAAATTTAATTATGAATTGAGAAAAAATTGTAAAAAACATTCTACTACACGTATACAAATATGAGACAGAAGTATGCCTGATGAAAAGCATATATATAAATAATTTCACAAATGCCGCTGGGTAATAGATGGCGTGACTTAATTGATGTAAACAAATTGAACTCTGTTCGGCACAAGGCTTGGTAGCTCAACTGCAGAGTACTCGCGTGAGAACGAATTGGTCTGGGTTCGATTCCAAGCTCAGGCAAACCAAATTATTTTTCTTTAATGATTTATAAGCCCTACGCTGAGAAATCCTTTTCTGATTTAATTTCCCAAACCGTTTCCTGTACCAATTTCCATAAACAAAAAAAAAATTCCGATTCTTGTTGACTAAAAAATTATGTTTGAAAATATTTATTTTATATAGGCCTATTAGTCTAGTCGAGAAGTGAGTTTTCTGCGAAAAATCGTTAAACCACTCTTAAAAATATGGGGATTGGTGCATTGGATTCAGAATTTCATTCTGAGAAATGGGTATTTTTTTTTATCCGCCATTAAAAATTCCATTTGTTATAAACAAAAAACGAAGAGACAAAAAGGGAGTCTCCGTTTTTTAGCTATAACTTCAAATGTATTAAAGATATCTAAAATTTCGAAAAAGATCCTAAAAGAGGAGAAAATTTCAGTTAAATAAGTCTCGACTCCCCCAGTTGTAGCTCCATTATTTATAATTTTAATTTAACGTTGAAAGTTGAGCTCCGCGCGGCCGTTTCGGCGCCTGTGCGTCGTCGCCGAACAAAGGATGCAACATAAAATAATTTTTTTATAACATAAAATATTAATTTAAAAATCTGAATAAATTATAGTGTCATCTAGACACCTGAAGGAATATAGCCCCGCATAAAAAAATTTTTTGGCTTGATTTTTGTTTAAGTTATTTAATTGTTAATTAACAAATTTTTCAGAGACTTGAGTTTTTATAAAATCTCTTAAAAATGTTTAAAAAATGTGTCTATAAATTTTTTTTCTTTTGGGAGCTCTTGTTATAAGAATAATGAACAAGATTCCGTTGCAATAGTTTATAAAAGTCTTTTCATTTGATTATAATGATTGTTCAAAGTTATCAAAAATTGAAATATCCGGCTAATGCTATAAAAAAAATTTTTTTTCCGAAATCTGTAATTGTGGTTGTTTTTGTATTCATATATTGCGTTTAGTAGCTTGGCTAAAAAATTTTTAACATGAATTGTTTAAAAAATTTTGATAAACAAATAGACAAATTGAATATTTATGAAAATTTTTTTTTTGTCATTCTGTTGTCTTAGTAAAATAATGATTTCTACAAAAAAAATTTTTTCTTAAAAAAATTTTTTAATTGTTAATAATTGTTTTTTTCATTTATCCACCATTTAAATTATTTATTAAGAAATCATTTTTTTCTTAAAAATCATCATTTACAATTCTCAATACAATCATGAAAAAAAAATTTTTTATTATCTAAATTTTCATCGTTTATTTTATAAACAATTTGTTATAAACAAATTTCCACTTTCATTATATTTTTTTTCCGTAGCTTTAAAAAATTACAAATACGGCCGTGTGCATTAAAGTTGTAAAAAAAAATTTTCTCTATTTTTTATTGAATTTTAAAATACTTTACCCAATCAAAGTTGAAGCGGTCAACTATTTTATCAACTTATAAATTGTTATATTATTTAAATTATTGATGATACGGTCTTAGACATTCAAGTCGATCTTTTAGACAATTTATTCATTTATATAATAAATTTTTTAAATGCTCGATATCTATTATGGTTCAATTTTTTGGATTTTATTGACACAATTATACTCTTACACACAACAGATTTTTACATGAAGATATTTTTAGTCAGGAAATCTATACTTGCTAACTGTCAAGGCGACTTTTCTGTAAAAAGTTCATTCAATTCTGTAAATTTCTTCTAGGCTGCACTACTGGCAAAAATTTTAAGTTTTTCCTTTGACAAACATTGAGTAATGAATTGAAAATTCCAAAACTAAATGAAAATAGCAAGAACAACATCAGTTATTGGTGTTAGGTAGGAGTATAAAGTCAATTTTTCCTTTACTGTCTTTTTTTTCTTTTTACCATTTCTTTTAGACTTCTCTTTCTTTATTTTCAACTTCTTTTGAACTGCAACCATCGTTTTCATGCCCATACCCAAACTTCTCTTCACTCTCATGATTTTATTAACTCCCCAAGCCACGGTTTTTTCACCAAGCTAGCATCTTTAGCATGAAGACGTTGTAAAGCTTTTTCAGCAAGCTCTTTATCAGACCCATTACGTACCGCCATATTGTCAGGATTTTTAGAATAAGCAATGTCATGCTTAGTGGTACTGGTAGTATATATATATATATATATATATATATATATATATATATATATATATATATATATATATATATATATATATATATATAAATATATATATATATACTGGTAGTATATATAGCTATACTACTACACGCAGTACTTGAAAATTCCTCAAGTCTGATCTCATGACTGGATTATTTACTCAAAGTATTTGAAATATTTTTTTCGTTCTCACTTAAATGATTATTATCATTTATATTTTATATTATTTAAAGAAAGTAAATAAGTTTGTTATTTTTGATTTATGTGCCCCAGAGGTTAGAGAAATTATTAAATTATTATTTTTGTGATTATAAATTATTGAAAAGTAGAAAGCATTATTTTTAAGAGTGAGCGCGAATAACAAATACCGTATCTTTCTCTCTCTCACGAGTGGTGGGAGATATAGTTAAGTAAAATATTGTATTATTTTTTCTTTGAAACATTGAGTTTGAGTAATAAGTTTTGATGCCGAGGTAATTGGCGGCAAATTTTATCCTGAGTGGAAAATTGATGATTTTTGGATTGTATTTTAATAGCCACCGAGTGTAATTATTGTGGTTAATTTAACAAAGACTGAATATCGTAAAATATTATTATTTATATTTATTATTGTTTAGAATTAAAAATACGGAAACCAACAGCTGTCGAGTAAAACTTATTAATCATTTTAATTTGAGAAAAATATTTATTATTAATTATTATTTATTTACTACGCGTGGAAGACCGCATACGCTATATTGAGCTGTTCCGCGTCTCCGTCGCGGATTTGCAGGATAGATATACGTTATACATTTTATCTCATCCTCAAACCTCTACAAGCACACCACTAAAATATCATAACTCTATATCTAGATATATTGAGATGTTGAATAAGAAAAATCCTTAAGGTTTGGATGCAAGATTTGGTATTCGTAAAAAAAATAATCAATTATTTTTTGGTAATTCACCTGTTCAATTGAGAGGTAATATAATATCAGTGACTAATCAAAATCATGTTTTATCTCCGGGGCTTATATAATTGTTATTTAAAAGTGATCTGAATAAAAATTCAATTACTACAAGTGATTTGGATGTGTACCATAAACTCATTGTTTCAACGAATACTCACAGGGAAAATTATGGATCTGAAAGAAGTCTTTATGTTGAGAGGACTGCTAAATATACTAAATATATTACTGACTTTGCTCAATCACCACTAAAAAAGAGGTAAAAGGTTACCTGACTTTATGACCGTTTCAAAGAAACGAAAATATGTGGATTATGTTTATTGGGATGATCCTAATGAGCTCATAGATCACCTTCGCCTGTTAATAGCATCTCAAGCAGCTGGCAACTCTAGTCATTCTAATGAAATAATTTCAATGATTGAAGAGTTACGTGAAGCTAAAATTATTTATTAAGACATACATCACCAATAATTCATCATTTATAAAATAACATTCGAGAAGAGAGGATCATCAAAATGGCTATCGATATATTTGGACGCGTATCTTCCCAATCAAATCAGACACAATTTTAAGGCTGTAGCAGTAGTGTTGGACCACCTGGAAAAGATTCCAAGTTGACAGATGATGGACAGTTCGACTTAGACCATAAAAGGTTATGTAATGTTGCTGAACCTAAAAATGAAAGTGATGCAGTCACACATAATTCTATGAAAACAGCAATAAACCATATGGATGATAAATACAAAACTCATCCAGACCGCATTATCGAATTGACAACCAAAGTGAGTGCATTAGAAGAAAGTCTCAGTGAACTTATTCTATATAGCCAAACGCTATCAAATCGTGTAACAACGCTTGTAAGATCTGTAATACGTGATGGTCGAATAACAGCTGATATTGAGCATAGAGTATCTAAACTTAAAAAAAAAGGAAAATAAAAAGAAAGTAATAGCCCAAGAGCTCCACAAACAAGCTCGAATAAATTATTCTCGTCGGCATGTTGACATTTGTGGACTTGATGAGACTTGGCAAACTGATTTGGTTAAGATGATACCATACTCTACAGCTAATAGTGGATATAAATATCTACTCACAAATATAGATATTTTTTCAAAGTACGCTTGGGCAGTTCCAATCAAAAGTAAAAGTGGCAGTGACGTCAGAAACGCTCTGAAGTCAGTGTTACAGCTAAGGCGAAAACCTAAAAATCCACGTTGATCAAGGCAAAGAATTTTATAATAAAGAATTCAAAGATCTCATGAAACATTATGGGATTCATATGTACTCAACATTTAGTAATTTGAAGGCCTCCATATGTGAACGTTTCAATCGAACACTTAAAAATAAAATGTGGCGCGAGTTTACAGCACGTGGAAATTACAAATGGATCGATATACTTGAAGACTTAATCGATAATTATAATCACACAAAACATCAAACCATAAAAATGTGACTTGCCAATGTAACTGTTGGTAATGAAAAACACATACTTCAGACAATTTACAAACCTCTTAAAAGTGAACAGGCGCGAAAACAAAATAAATTCAAAGTTGGAGATAAAGTTCGAATGAGTAAGTATAAATATGTTTTTGAAAAGGGCTACACACCAAACTGGCCGACTGAAATTTTCACAATTAAAACAATGCAAAAAACGAATTCAACAACTTACAAGTTGATTGATTATCAGGATCAACCGATAAAAGGAGTATTTTATGCAGAAGAACTCAGTAAAGTCAAGTATTCAGATGTGTATCTAGTTGAGAGAATAATAAAAAAACGTGAAAATAAAATGTATGTTTAATGGTTAAGATTTGATACTTCACATAACAGCTGGATTAATGAGTCTGATTTATAAAATTATCATGTATTTTCTAAAGTATTTATGAAATAAAAATAATAATAATAATAATAAATTCAGGGTTTTGATTAACCACATTTACTCAAAATTTATTTTTACAAACTTAGAATTAAATATATTTATCTACATTATTATTTAGTTTTATCATTTTATTGGATACTTTATAACCCCAAGGTGAAGTATCAGTTGAGGTGTCACTTAATTTTCTGTTATTATCACACCAACTTAATGCTAACTTACTTTGTTTAATTGTTTTCACTTCATGATGACTACTTCTAATCAAATATTGATGTTGAGTTATATTTACATGATCCACCAGACAAGCCTCAAAATCATCACTCAGTAAACACATTTACGTAAATGTGACGTCAGAGTGACGTTACGCTATGTCATGATTTACGTAAGATATGAGTCATGAATGAGTCAGGTGTGACTCATTATTTCCCACTTTTTTACGTAAGATTATGACGTAAAACTAATGACGTATACATGACGTAAATGTGATGTCTGTGTGACATTCCATGACGTCAGTATGACATATGAGTGATGTCAAAATCATCAATTCGGAAAAAATATTTTTGAAAAAAAAAAAAAAAAGAAAAAAAAAACCGGATTTTTGATTTGATTATTATCGCCCAAACGCATTATAAATTCAGAAACAAGATTTGATAACAGTAAATTATGAAAAAATCCCGGGCGTTTGCTGGGTTCGAACACGGCTCCTCTTGGCTGGCAGTCCTGAACGTTGCTCACTGGTCACTTCACGAGAATTCAAGTCTTGTGCTTAATTGATGTATTTAGAGTGAAATGCCGGTAAAGACAGAGTTCATAAGTTTTCGTGATGGATTTTTACAAAATTTAAAAAAACTCCATGAAGATAAATGATAATTATAAAAAATTATATAAAATTTAATTAAGTTTCTTCGAATTTTTTTAGTTTTTTGTTGTGATGTGAAATTTAAAAAATTTATATAAAATTTTGCAAAACATTAAATAATTGTATGATATTTAATCGATTGAAAAATTGCAGTACTAAACTTGACAATCTTAATATCAAAAGAGTTCAAACTGTCGTTCCATTTTCTTTGTCATCCTCAATAACATTTTCGGTATATTATTTAAAAAAATAAAGTTAATTTCTTTATGCTCACTCTAATGCTTTAATCTAAAACGTCTGAAATATATTATCGAGTTTATCGATTACTTTGGCCCCAAAAATATTCGAAGTTTAGTTGTTATTTTTACACATTTACACATTTTTGGAAATTCATTCTATGATTGTTTTATTTTAATAAATTGATGCTATAAACACTATGACTCAGAAATTACACCAGCATTGCGTAAAATACTGACTTGTCACTGATGTAAAGATATGATTTAAAAGTGACATCCATATTACGTAAAACCGTGACTTTGCTACTGACATAAATGTATAATTTTTAAATTACGTCATTATGATATACAATTATGACTTTATTACTACGTAACAATGTGATGTAGATTTTATGTCAAGCGTACGTAACACATAAGTCATAACTGTGACCTCATACAAGAGTCATGCTTACATCAATATGATGTCAAGTTTTTACATCATTTTAAAGTCATGTAGAACGTCAGATTGACATCAAATTTACATAAGATGCCGTGACATTTCTATGACCTACGTATGACGTCAGAATAAGGTCATGTGTTCACTGGGCAAACGTGATCTTTCGCAAAGTAGACCCTTTGACTCCCTTAGCTCTCTTTTTAGCCATTTTGTTTTTATGGATTTTAAATGCATAAAGTTTTGCTCGTAACCCAACAAAATCGGTTATAATTTGACTATTACACTCATCTTTCATAAGTCCAAGCACCTTTTAGTAGATTTTATAAAAATCTGTTGTATTTGTCCTCATGACGCAACTTTTCAAAAATTTTAACATTTTCTATCTATTTGAGTCAAGTAGTTTCCAAAAATAATATTGGTGTAAAAGTTTATATACGTATTTATATATATAGATATATATATATATATATATATATATATATATATATATATATATATATATATATATATATACGATATAACGCGCGGTTCTCCCACGATAGCGTCCACAATTCTGTACCGCTCTTAATGAAATTTTTTTTGCATATTCCTTAGCTAAAAAGCTCGGTTCAGTTCGAAGATGAGCTCAGTCGGACAAAAAGTTTAAAAGTTATAGTCGTTTAGAGATTTTTTAATTTTTCAAAAAATTCAACTTTTCTTGATTTATCTTTAAATAACTTTTGATCCTAAAGAGATAATCTATTTTTGATTTTATCTTTATGTTCATTTGATTTGCTTTAATTTGGGCTATTTTGCTTACTTTTTTGATAATCTTTTCTAGTACTTTGATGAATTTCAAAATTTTCAGATAAATATAAAAAACTATTTTTTTTTTACTTTCTCCTTTAATAACTTTCAAGTAATTCATAATAGTTGAATTTTAATAATATTTTTATGTCGCTTATCTGATGAGCTTTATATTTCAGTACTATTTTTTTATATTCAACGAAAAATTACCTCTTTATTTATTGAAATTTAGCTATTGCATTCGTTCTTCCACTTTTCAATAAATTCATGTAACTGTTCCAATTCTGATTACTACCGTGTAACACTTTTAAAATCTCAACATTAAAGTATGCATAAGGTATTTTTTCAAAATTGACAAGCATAAATATAATTGATCTTATAAGCTTTAGATGAACCTTTAAACGCCACCGTCTACCTTACAGATTTAAATAATTAAATAAATAATAAAAATCTACTTCCATTTCGGCTGCCGAATGGCCTTTTTTTATTTTTTAATGGAATGTTGTAAACATTATTTGGTGGGTAGTCAGAGGTATCAAATTTTTTTGATATCACGTTTAATGGTGTCATATGTATTGGGTACATTAAATTGATAAATCAAACTATCAGTATCAGTGTATAATAATTTTGATTCATTACTATTAAAATTTTTCTTAATATAGTTATAGTGAAAATCATAAATAAACGTTTTTGATAAGTCTAAGATGCTAAAACCAATGTAAATTGGTTTATTAAAGTATAGATTGACTCTCTTTAATTCTATTATGTCTAGATTTTTATCGTAAATTGTAAAATTGGAAATTAGGTTTTTCTATGAGATCTTTCGCCCCGTATCTACCCTCCCACTTGCTGACCATTCTCACATCTTTGTATTTTTGAACATTTTCCATAGTTTTACCAAATACAGCGTTATACATAAGCTTGTAAAAGTTCTTTTTAAATTCATTTTTTGCGACTGTGCGACATTCAGTATTTTTATCGATATATGGCTTTAACCAAGCTGATTGTTTGAATTTCAATACATGATGAACCTTTACAAGCTTCATTCCTTAATTAAAACACTGTAATGGGTCCACTTGTTTTCGGTACAGTTTTCGGTTTGAGTGAAGCTCCAGTGGTCGATAAAATTCTCATTTTACCGATCACTGAATCTTCATCCCACGCCTAACGGTCGGAGATTTTCGTTCGAGCCCAACGCGTGGCTAAACGGTCACCCAGTCGAGTAGTAATCATGCTCGATGCTACTTAACTTTGGTGATCGCCCGAGCCACGTGTGTGCCGAACGGCTGCCTCAGCCGCTTCAATTAATCAA
The DNA here is from genome assembly GCA_030273425.1 of Microplitis manilae. Lineage (NCBI taxonomy): Eukaryota > Metazoa > Arthropoda > Insecta > Hymenoptera > Braconidae > Microplitis > Microplitis manilae. Next base: position 11,289,169 of record CP092727.1, on the reverse strand, counting down.
ATATCATTTAACAAATAAAATAGTTAACCCGATAATAATTAAACGACTCAACTTACTCCAACAATCTCCAATCCAAACCAGTCCTTCCTTCCACCAAACCTTTTCCTCCATGACCAAAACCTCCAACCAGTTCCTTCCAAGTCCACCAATCTATTCCAAACCTTTCCAAATCCACCAGGCCCAATCCACAATAATTATGAATAGTATAAATAATTTAAACAAAACTTAATTAACTAAAGTAAAAAATAAGCTTCCACCTGAGGTGGGCTATATGCTCTTGGCCCATTATAAGTATAAAATATCAGCATATGTAGTAGCAGATGTAGATGTAGTAAAACCAGGATGGTAGTGGTAGTAGTAGTAGGCACGTCCGTCCACGGCGGTTGCTGCGAGCCAAGAGACCGACAGCTCGCCGTCTCTGGGCCTCGTACCTCTCCACTCAGATTGGCCAACCCCTAAAACCGAACGTCGGAAAACTCGACCGGAGCGACCCCGGCGCATCAGTGTCTGTATTTTCTTCAATATTGTCAGTTGTTAAAGAAGGAGGGCGGGCCTTTGGCGCGAGTTAAAATTAAATTTAAATTAAAATGCAGGAGCATTCTACCCCGTTACAACATTGTTGTAAATTTATGTAGTGAATAACATATTTCTCCTTAGAATAAATTGTTGTAGCCAATTTAGAATATTTGCTGCCTGGTGGTATAAAATGTGCAGGGAATAAAGGTAAATCTCTGTGCTCATCATGTAATTCTATAGGATATTTTAAATCTACTTCTAATATATATCCAATCGACTTATTATTATCATTTAAAAATTTATCAATATCCTCATGTATCCACTCAAAAGAATTTTGAGGTAAAGGCATGCTCATAGCCGCTCCATATAAATTATTTACATCATAATACATGAGATAAAATTCATCTTTGCTTTAATCAAAATCTTTACCCATGAATCGATTATTAGCTTTTGCGTATCGATTTGTACATTTGGAAACACCACCTCTAATACCTTTTTTAAAAAATGATATCATCTCAGGATCATCTAATAAATCTAATTTTACGTCTGTGAGTTTAAGCATAGCATCAAAAGCAAGTCCTGGTGCAGTGTAATAACGAAATGGATCTAATTCACATGTTTTATAACAACTGCTACGGAAATTCTCAAATATATCAGCCAGTAATAAGACGTCAGTTTTTAAATATAAATGTAAATATTCACCAAGGGTATTTATATTAAATTTACTCCAAACTTGTTTGGCATGATTGTAATCTTCATTTGAAATATCACAATCATTACGTTTGGAATAAAATAATTTTTTGTCGGGTAATTTAGTATCGTCAAGCTTATCAATTGAATCAATGTATTCATAAGGAAATACACCTTTACGTATAGCTAATTGAAATTGCTGTGAGTCAGAATAATACTTTTGTATAATTTTCTTATCACCATCGTCAAGATATGAAGCTAATTATCAATACTTGATGCCATAAAACGAAAAGAGTCTATAAATCTCAACTTCACAAATGCATTTTTTATTAACTTGGTGAATGCAATATATTTTTCTCTATTAATTGGTAAAATATTGATTTGACCATCGAAAACTGTAGATAATGCCTTAATTATGAAATGTGAATCATAACCAGATAGATTATGAAAAATAACAGGAATAGTATGACTCCGTTTATAATTTAAATTACATGCATTATGTGCAGGACCTCTATATTTTCCCGTAAAATGACAATGATCGCGACACCTCATTTTACCAGCTGATTTAAATAATTTTCCACAGATGTGACAAGCTTTTGAATTATTATGATAATATGGCCCATCTGCAGTTAGTAGTAATATTTTAACATTATTTTTTAAATAAGTGTTAACTTTTCTACCTAGAATTTCTAATTTTCTTAAAAACCATATAATACAATCAACTGAACGATTGATTTCAAATCTCGAAAACGAATTGTCATAACTACAATGCAGGTAATATGTAAGCTACACTGTGAGGGACATGCCTTTGCATATCATTAGTCTCGATCTCAAGCGTACATTCCAGGTCTGCATATACTACAAAAGGAACAGGATCCTTATACTTTAAATTTTTAAAACTTAACACTTTATCTTCATCTCACTCTGGTAATCTCATTCTTACTTTGTTATATTTCAAACAATCTGGCTTGTGTTTCTCAAGTGAATGTTCAAATCTAAAACGATTTAAACATCGATCGCAAAACCATAATTTTGATTGAGATTTTGTAAGTTGATTTTTAACAGCTTCTGCTTCTATACAGTAAACGTTGATCTTTAAATTATTAAGTTTTTCAAATTTAGGGATATCTTTGAGAGATATCAGAAATCTAATACCTTGATGATTAAAAACTGCATCCACATATTGATATGATGACACTCTTTCAGGGTGGTTATTTTTAGCTCGAAACAATGCAGCTTTGATGTACCAAAGAAAACAGTAGACATCATTATTCTTGATGTTTAGAACAGCCTTTTTGAGTTTGATATCTTGGGGTAGATTCACATATAATGAAAAACCAACTTGCAATGGAGCGTATCGTGATATATTTACAATTAAGTTTATAATTTCACTCAAACTCCATCCTAAATCTTTCTGATTGAATTTTTCAACTTTTTTCAATAGCGGCTCATAGACACTATCATTGAACCAATCAGTAAGTGAAGTAGATATGTAAATTTCATTGCTTTCAGTTTTAAAGGATTTATTGTTTTTTATAGTAACCCTTATTGAATAAAAAGATTCAAAAGTATTAAAAAGGATTTGATTTTTAATCATTTTGAATACTTTTTAATACTTCAAATCCTTTTTAATAGTATCTCTTATGGGCGTTTAACATTTGAAGTGATTTTTAATACTTTTATTTAATAAGGGAACGTCACTTTTAACATTTTCAAAACCGCATAAAAGAGTGACGCTTATTCTGAGGTTTTCCTCATGTATTTGAATATTACTAATTTTTTCAATTATCAAAACGTTTGCATCATTTAAAAATGCTCTCAAGTCAATATGCCCCCGGTTCACAACAATAATCTTAATTCTATTTTGGAAGGCATTTTCCAAGTCCCGCCATTGAACAAAATTATTAGTATTGAGAGCACCACCAGTCACTGGCTTAGATGATTGTAAAAACTTATCACTATACCAACATAGAAGTGAGATGTGAGTTTGTAAGTTTTTCTTTTCATGAACACTGCTTTTACGTTCTTATAATAATTCATTGAATTGTTCACATGTATCATTACAAATTCTTATCCACGTGACACATTCCTCGTCACTCACAGCATCAAGCTGAGATAATAGTTTGTAAGCTTGAGCTACTGTTTTAAGAACATTATTGTATTCAGCGATAGACATTATGATTTTCTGTTACAGCCACAGTATTAATAATTATATATAATAATTGGAGTTTTTGACAACTAAAAACGTGTTTAACTTAAAAATCAACTGATGATTCTTACTGAAAACTCTTTCTTGAATAGACAATGATAAAACTTCTGACCAATGGGCAATCTTGAAGTTATCATTATTTATATCAATTCTAGGAAAAACAATTTCTCTTTCAAATGTTTAACAATATGACACATTCCTAAAAAATTTTAATGTATAAATTTTAAGATAAGAGTACTTAAAAGGTTGCATTTTATTTTCTTCATCAATGAGATTTTTAAGTTGTATATTTATTATTATTATTATTATTATTATTATTATTTTAATTTCATGATTCATCACAAAGAAATTTCTTAATTGAATATTTGGACGTAGGGGAGAGGTGCTGCAGTTGTAACAAGGGGCAGTTGTAACACTCAATGAAAAACTATTAAAAAAATTAAAAATTATTATTATTCTTTTTTTAGCTTGTTCAAAACAGTAAATTATTGATTAGATCGAAGTTTCACTTATTAATCTTGTACCGATATTAAAATATTGAGAATTTTTGAAAATACGCTTGAAAACTTTTTTTGTACGCTTTACAATTTTTTTAATAACAAATTTGTTTTCTAATGTTATGATGTGAGACTTGTATTCATACTTTAAGGGGCATATCAAGAGTATTGTATGATCGAGTTTTATATCAATTTACGGATTTTTGTTATTGTAATTAGATTTTTATTAACAATTCTGCGTGAGGGTCAGTTGTAACACTTGAACGAGTAGCAATTGTAACACTCAGAGTCGTGTATAGAATCTGCGCAAACTGGATGCGCCACAAATCTACTCTGGGATAGTGTAGTTTTAATATTTATAAATGTTTAGTAATTTATATTAAAGATACAAATATATGTGCTACCTTGAGTTTAAATACTTGACTTTAAGAGTTACTTAAGTATAATAGTATGTATTAAGACTGAATAATAAAAGCAATTTTTGGTAAAAAATATCTATTTCGTTCCGTGTTACAACTGCCCCTGCACTGTGTTACAACTGCAGCCCACGCGCGCCGCCCTCTTGGCCCCTGACTTTAGTTAAATAAATTGATTTTTTAATAAGTTAACATTGACTTTTTACTAATTAACCAAGTCAGTCGCATAAAAGATACTATCAGCTAACTTTCTGACAGTTTTTAAGTTTACTATCTTAAAAAAAACAAATGGAATCGAAAAAATAAAATTTTTTGTTACAACTGCAGCACCTCTCCCCTACATATATATGTACCAATAAACCACCTCAACATAACTACGTGAAATTACGAAAATAATTATTTTTAATAATTTTCTTATGTTGTTTGATGAAAAAATATTTTTAACTTCCCGCTAAGAAAATCGACGATTTTCGAAAATTTCGGGAAGTTATCGTTTTCACCCCGATTTTCGAAAATCGAGTTTTCATCAGATGTCGACGTTTTGAGGTCCTAGGAAGCTATTCTGACTATTTTCAGAATGATGTCCGAGTGTGTGTATGTGTGTGTGTGTGTGTGTGTGTGTGTGTGTGTGTGTGTGTGTGTGTGTGTGTGTGTGTGTGTGTGTGTGTGTGTATGTAAACTCTTTGTAACTTTTGAACTAATGAACTGATTTGGATGTTTAAGGCGGCGATTGAAAGAGCTTGTTGGCCATCGACTTTTCTGAAAATTTCAGATCATTTGATCAAATAGACTCGAAAATATCTGCGAATTACGAAAAAAAAAAAATTTTTTTTTTTAGTTTTTTATTGATTTCTTAGAAACGACTTATACGATCGATATCAAAATCTAATCAGCTTTAGTACTCAAAAAAACGCGTCGATTGCCACCTCAAACATCAAAATCAGATAATTCGTTCGAGAGTTATCGCGGGAGAAAGAAATGTTGAAAAACGGTTTTTTCGAAATATTTTCGAAACGACTGACGCGATCGATTCCAAATTTTAATCAGCTTTAGAATTCAATAAAATGCGTCGATTGCCACCTCAAACGTCAAAATCGATCAATTAGTTCGAAAGATATCGGCGTTGAAAAATTAAAAAAAAAACATTTTATGTTATTTTTCACGGATAAATGATAATATAACCTACGAAAATGTGTCTAAAGTCATACCAACTCATCCTTTATATGGTTACTTTCGATACATAATGTCATCGAACTTGGTTTTTAGTTTAAATCATAGTACCAACAATAAAATCGATAAAACGTAGTTTTTAATATTTTTCTCGGATATTTATATTTGATTGTTTCTCACATGAGTCAAAACTCATTTAAATCTTGATTTGAATCCCTGGCATTGATTTCTGCCTGAATACACTTATTTTATTGAACATAATCAGGGATTAAATTTTAAAAACCGCTTCGTTAACAATTCTTGATTCTTAAATTTTCAAACTTTAGCATAACAGGCAACTTGTTAGAGCTTGAGAAGATCATAAAAAAACAATCGCATGTGATAGCATTTTCGAGCTCGAAGAGCTCGAAAATATATCTACACTAATGTTTTCGAGCTCTTTGAGATCGAAAACAGCGGGAAGTTTTGGGGCTGGCCCGCAGGGCCAACCGACGCCCAGATTTTTTTTTATTGTCTCTTAACATATTCAAAGAGATTAAAATAATCTGATGGACTATCATAATTATGTTAGTTTATATTTTCTCTATAGTGTTGTGATAAGAATCTTATTGAAAAAAATATTTTTCAACATTGCATTAAACGAAAACGTTTGCTACGTAAGGTATACTAATAAGTACAGATAAGACATCGTTCAAATATAATTTAAACCTCTAATGAGTTATTTGTATTGGAAACGAATGTGAGAAATTTTATGGCCTCTATACAAATAAGATCCTTATCTTACATAAACTCGAACGTATAATGACAATTTATTTTTTAGTTAAAACTAAATAGTCCACTTAAAATGCTACTTTATTTTACGATAGAATTAAAAACTAACAACTGATTATATTGATAACAATGTTAAAAAAATAAACAAATTATCATTAATTATCTTTAATACAAATAACCATTAAATATTATATTCAACATATGATTCAATTAAATCATAAATGATCGTTGCATATGGTTAAAATATTGAAATTATTTACATTTTTGGTGTGCATTCATTGGTTTACGTTCTGTAAGCCAGTAAAGGTCAATTTGTAACAAAACATGACTTCCTCAGCGGACTTCAGTGAAATAGCTGGAATTACAGCTAACTTACTACGGGCACTTTTGAAGAACACCAAATGCCCTACAATTCGCGACCAAAACCACGTCGATATCATGAAACGCAGCTGAGTATTAGAAAGTTAAAAAAAAAAGTAATTTAATTTACGTGTATTTTTAATGGGAAATCTTTAAAATTAAATGGAAAGTACTTAGGATTGGAATTAAGAGCTCAAACTTGGCAGGAATTTTGGTTTTAGAAGAAAAAACAATGTTTTGCTTGATGAGCAACGAAAAAAAAATACTTTCGCCGGAAACGAAGCACCCTAATATATATGGGGCATTCCATGCCAAATCACCGGGGTTTTGACCCGACACCCTTCGATTTAGCTGGAACTTTTTTATCATTTTCTTTCCTACCAAAGACATTTTTCTGAATTTTTTCAGATTTTTTTACTCAACTCAAAAAAAGTTACAAATTAAAAAAAAAAACCGCTCTTTTTTTTAAATTGCTATAACTTTCTCACAAATTAACATTTTGGCACTTTTTTTTTCAAAATTTGTGTTTTTAAATGCAGTTTTCAGAAAAAAATACAAAAAATTTTTCAAAATTCGCAATATATAAAATATTTCAGTTTTTTCAAAAAAACCGTCATTTTTTCGAAGTCCGATAACTTCGATTCTCAATTTTTTTTGTCTCAAAAGAAACTTCAACTAAGACAGTACTTAACCCTGCTATTCCCATTTTGTGCCGACTTTCCTTTATATTTTTTTTTTTTCGATTGAAAATAAAAAACTTTCTAAATTTGGCTTATTTCTTATAACTTTGCGCTGAAATTTTTTCGAATTGTTTTTAAAAGCTCAGAAATTGAATAAAATTGTACAAAAACAATCCTAAAGTGTATTAGGGGCAAGGATTAATTTTTTCGGAGGAAAATTCCCAATTTTTAAATTCAGTGAAACCTAAAATTACAATTAATCTTCTCAATAAGACAATTTATGGATAAATTGAGAAAAAAAAGATAGCCCGAACTCAGAATCGAATCTAGACCATGTCGGTATCGCGCCGAGTGCTCTACCAGTTGATATATCCGGTACCATACTATATTCCGTTCAATTTGATCAAAAACTGTTTATAAGGCTATCTTTTTATGTTTTTTCTCAATTTATATTTTCTCAGGCTTATTTTTCTCAGTTTATCTACAAATTGTCTTATTAAGAAGATTAATTGTAAGTTTAGGTTTTACTATATTTAAAAATTGGGAATTTTCCTCCGAAAAAATTAATCCTTGCCCCTAATACACTTTAGGATTGTTTTTGCACAATTTTATTCAACTTCTGAGCTTTTAAAAACAATTCAAAAAAACTTCAGCGCAAAGTCATAAGAAATAATCCAAATTTACAAATTTTTTTATTTTCAATCAAAAAAAAAAAAAATATAACGGAAAGTCGGCACAAAATGGGAATAGCAAGGTTAAATACTATCTTAGTTGAAATTTTTTTTAAGACAAAAAAATTGAGAATCGAAAGTGTCGGACTTCGATAAAATGACGGTTTTTTTGAAAAAACTGAAATATTATATATATCGCGACTTTCGAAAAATTTTCCGTATTTTTTTCTGAAAACTGCATTTAAAAACACAAATTTTGAAAAAAAAAGCGCCAAAAGGTTAATTGGTGAGATCGTTATAGCAATTTAAAAAAAAAAGAGCGGATTTTTTCAAAAATTCGTAACTTTTTTTGAGTTGAGTAAACAAATCTGAAAAAATTCAGAAAAATGTCTTTGGTAGGATAGAAAATGATAAAAAAAATTTCAGCGAAATCGAAGGGGGTCGGGTCAAAACCTCGGTGATTTGGCACGGAATGCCCCATATATATGGATAAAAATAAATATACACAAATAAAATAACAGATATATCAAGTCGGATAAATTTAAACTACATAATTTAGAAATAACTCAAATTTCAAATCAAATTAAAATACATAAGAATTACTAAATAATATTCGATTTATAAATATAAACAATAAATAATATATATAATAGGATGATTCATTTCCGCAGAAGTTTTTTTTTTTTAAGTGCTCAAGCAAAATCTTAATCTACATCGAAACACAAAAATTCTCACCAAATATGAGCTCTTAATTCCAATGCTAAGTACTTACTATTTGATTTCAAAGATTTTCCATTTAAAATACACGTAAATTAAATTACATTTTTTTTAACTTTCTAATACTCAGCTGCGTTTCATGATATCAACACGGTTTTGGTCGCAAATTGTAGGGCATTTGGTGTTCTTCAAAAGTGCCCAGAGTTACTTAGCTGTTATTCCAGCTGTTTTACTTGTGTCCGCTGCGGAACTCATTTTTCCTATGAAATTGACCTTTATTGGCTTGCAAAACGTAAACCAATGAAAGTACACTAAAATCGCTGGTAGAAATCTTATAGGAAATTTTATTCCCTTCAAAAAAAGTCCGATAAGTCAAGCCACTAAAGTCCATAGTTTCCGAGTTATAGTCATCTTAATAATTTAAAGAATAAAATAGCAATTGTAATATTTTTTTTATATTATATTTTCCAAATTATTAAAATGACTATAACTCGGAAACTATGGACTTTAGCGGCTTGACTTATCGGACTTTTTTTGAAGGGAATAAAATTTCCTATAAGATTTCTATCAGCGATTTTAGTGTACTTTCATTGGTTTACGTTTTGCAAGCCAATAAAGGTCAATTTCATAGGAAAAATGAGTTCCGCAGCGGACACAAGTGAAACAGCTGGAATAACAGCTCAGTAACTCTGGGCACTTTTGAAGAACACCAAATGCCCTACAATTTGCGACCAAAACCGTGTTGATATCATGAAACGCATCTGAGTATTAGAAAGTTAAAAAAAAAAGTAATTTAATTTACGTGTATTTTAAATGGAAAATCTTTGAAATCAAATGGAAAGTACTAAGGATTGGAATTAAGAGCTCAAACTTGGCAGGAATTTTGGTTTTAGCAGAAAAAACAATATTTTGCTTGATGAGCAACAAAAAAAAAATACTTTTGCGAAAATGAATCACCCTAATATATATATATATTAGCGTGTGCCGTTTTGAGGCGACTTTTTTTTTTAACAAAAAAACAAACTGAAAACTGGCAGGAAGGTAAGAAAAGAAGCCTATTAAAATCAGAGCTCTTACTATTAATATATAGAGGTGCCTATTTCTAATTTTTCATTTCTCGTTTAAATAACATGGGAAAAAAAATATTTTATATTTTTATTTTTCTAGCTCGGCATTCGCACCTCAAATAAATAAGTCCATAGCATAATCTCATAAAGAATTTAACGCCTTACAAAAAAGGTCTCTTGTCATTTTTTAATAAATCCATCCATTCAAAAGTTATTAGAGCTGGAATTCAAATACGTTATAAATTTCCATATCTTTTTACTTTTCCAGCAAAACTATCAGACTTATCAAAAAATCTCATATAATCTTTTTCATAGACAATTCTATTTCTTACAAATTATTTTCAATGAAGTTTTTTGAAATTCCGCGTCGTTTTCTAGTTATTTTCATTTTAAAGCCAAGCTCGTGAAAATAATAGTCTTCTAATCTATTCTGAGAACTTGACATTAAAATGAAAATAACTAGAGAACAATGCGAAACTTAAAAAAACTAAGAAAGAGAACATACGCGAAGGCGAAACATTACATATGAGTAGGCGTGAATACCGTGCTGTAACCTGAGTACCGGGCGGAGTAAAACAACGGAGTAAAGCCCAGAATAAAATAAATAGACTAGTCGAGAAGATGAAAACCTGCGAAAAATAGTTACAAGTCTCCTAAAAATATGGTTGATGGCTTAAACGATCCGGAATGGCGTCCGGAAAAAAGAGTTTTTTGGATTTTTTTAGCAAAACAAAATTACAATTGTTATTAACAAAAAACCGTTAAAAAAATTAGCCGTCCAGCTTTTTGGCAAAATCTCAAAAAGTATAAGTGATAGCTCAAATATTAAAAAAGTTTCTGAAAGAGCAGAAAATTTGAGTAAAAAAGTTCTCGACTCCCCGAATTGTAGCTCCAATATTTATAATTTTTATTTAACGTTTAAAATTGGCTTTTGCGCGGCAGTTGAGGCATGCGCACGACGCCGCTCGAGTGAGCGTAGTTGTTAAATAATTTTTTTATGCAATTAAATATTAATTTAAAAATTTCAAAAAATTCTGGTGTCATCTAGACACTTCAAAGAATACGATTCCGCGGTATTAAAAGTTGTATCACCATTTTTCAAAAAGTTATTTGATTGTTAATTAACATTTTTTTTACGGGTATGTGTTGTCATAAAAGGCGGTGTAAAAGTTTAAATAATTAATCTATAAATTTTTTATTTCTTGGAGCCCTTTTTATAAGCATACTCAACAAGATGACGAGAAAAAAGTTTATAAAATATTTTTATTTCATTAGTTATTAATTTTTAAAGTAACAAAAAAATTAAAAATTTAAATAATGTATGTTAAATAATTTTTTTCTTTGAATCTTAAGCTATTACTGATTTCATATCCTTGTTAAGCATTATATGATTACGTTTTAAATTTTTTCATGCCATTTGTTTATAAATTTTTTATAAACAAATGGATTAATTAAATATTTTTGAAAAATTTTTTTTCACCATATTGTTTGCGTATAAAAATAATGATTTTAAAAAAAAAATTTTTTTTTTAAAAACAATATCTTATTGTTTATAATCGTTTTTTTCATATTTTCATTATTTGAATAAATAATTAAGGAATCGTTTTTTTCTTAAAAATCATGATATGCATTTCTAAATATAATGGCAAAAAAAAAATTTTTTTTTTCAACAATTTATTCATTTACTTTTTAAACAATTTGTTATAAACAATTTTTTTTTTTTTCATTGTAATTTTTTTCTAGAACATAAAAAAATGACAAAAACAGCTACCTGCAACAATATGGTAAAAAAAATTTTGTTCAATTTTTTAAAAAACATTTGGATTTTGTAGCACGACGAAGTTCAAGCACTGACTCGATTTGTCAACAAACAAATTGCTGTAACTTTGCAACTATTGCAGATAGTTTTCGACATTCAAGTCGTTTTTATACAGTATGTGTTAAGATTTCTTATCAATCTTTAACCTAACGTTTATCTGCTATAGTTCTCTAACTACACGCATTTATTTATAAAAATTAGTATCTTTTATTTCTTACAATGCTTTTATCTCATTAACAAATAATGTTATGACATATATGCTTCAGGACTTTTTTGTTACCTGATTATTAAACTATTCAAATATTTTTTTTTTATTTTTATTCTTATAGTCTAGTCGAGAAGATGAAAACCTGCGAAAAATAGTTACAAGTCTCCTAAAAATATGGTTGATGGCTTAAACGATCCGGAATGGCGTCCAGAAAAAGGCGTTTTTTGGATTTTTTTAGCAAAAGAAAATTACAATTGTTATTAACAAAAAACCGTTAAAAAAATTAGACGTCCAGCTTTTTCGCAAAATCTCAAAAAGTATAAGTGATAGCTCAAATATTAAAAAAGTTTCTGAAAGAGCAGAAAATTTTAGTAAAAAAGTTCTTGACTCCCCGAATTGTAGCTCCAATATTTATAATTTTTATTTAACGTTGAAAATTGGCTTTTGCGCGGCAGTTGAGGCATGCGCGCGCCGCCGCTCTAGTGAGCGTAGTTGTTAAATAATTTTTTTATGCAATTTAATATTAATTAAAAAATTTGAGAAAATTCTGGTGTCATCTAGACACTTCAAAGAATACGATTCCGTGGTATTAAAAGTTGTATCACCATTTTTCAAAAAGTTATTCGATTGTTAATTAACATTTTTTTTACGGGTATGTGTTGTGATAAAAGGCGGTGTAAAAGTTTAAATAATTAATCTATAAATTTTTTGTTTCTTGGAGCCCTCTTTATAAACATACTCAACAAGATGACGTGAAAAAAATTTATAAAATATTTTTATTTCATTAGTTATTAATTTTTAAAGTAACAAAAAAATTAAAAATTTAAATAATGTATGTTAAATAATTTTTTTCTTTGAATCTCAAGCTATTACTGATTTCATGTCCTTGTTAAGCATTATATAATTATTTTTTAAATTTTTTCATGCCATTTGTTTATAAAGTTTTTATAAAAAAATGGATTAATTAAATATTTTTGAAAAATTATTTTTCACCATATTGTTTGCGTATGAAAATAATGATTTTTAAAAAAAAAAAATTTTCTCAAAAACAATATCTTATTGTTTATAATCGTTTTTTTCATATTTTTATTATTTAAATGAATAATTAAGGAACCGTTTGTTTCTTAAAAATCATAATTTGCATTTCTAAATACAATGGCAAAAAAAAAATTTTGTTTTGTCAACAATTTATTTATTTATTGATTAAACAATTTGTTATAAACAGTTTTTTTTTTCATTGTAATTTTTTTCTTGAACATAAAAAAGTGACAAAAACAGCAACCTGCAACAATATGGTCAAAAAAATTTTTTTCGATTTTTTAAAAAACTTTTGGATTTTGTAGCACGACAAAGTTCAAGCACTGACTGGATTTGTCAACAAACAAATTGCTGTAACTTTGCAATTATTTTAGATACAGTTTTCGACCTTCAAGTCGTTTTTATACAGTATTAGTTAAGCTTTCTTATCAATTTTTAACCTAACGTTTATCTGCTATAGTTCTTTAACTACACGCATTTATTTATAAAAATTAGTATTTGTTATTTCTTACAATGCTTATATCTCATAAACAAATAATGTTATGGCAAATATGCTTCAGAACTTTTTTGTTACCTGATTATTATTAAACTATTCAAATATATATATTTTTTATATTTTTAACCTTATTTGTTTATGAAATTTTTAAACTTATTTAAATTATTTGCTGGTTTTACTCTTATTTTTTTTTGGAAACAAATCGAAAGCAGAAGATTGGGGATAAATCGTGAGAATAATAAGCAACATTCATCAGAAAAATGATTCTTATTATCCATAGATATGAAGTTTTCATTTGGAAAACATCAAATAGTTAATAATTTCAAACCAACAACCATATTCTATGCTTCAATAAGAATAATAATAAATTAAATTGTGAGGTTGACTTAAACAATATAATAAACAGTAAAAATTGATAGTTTCAATCGCTATGTAATTTGGACATTAAAAAAATAAGAGTAAAAATAGAAAATAATTTAAATAAATTTAAAAATCTCATAAACAAATAAGGTTAAAAATATAAAAAAAATATATATTCGAATAGTTTAATAATCAGGTAACAAAAAAGTTCTGAAGCATATTTGTCATAACATTATTTGTTTATGAGATATAAGCATTGTAAGAAATAACAAATACTAATTTTTATAAATAAATGCGTGTAGTTAGAGAACTATAGCAGATAAACGTTAGGTTAAAGATTGATAAGAAATCTTAACACATACTGTATAAAAACGACTTGAATGTCGAAAACTATCTGCAATAGTTGCAAAGTTACAGCAATTTGTTTGTTGACAAATCGAGTCAGTGCTTGAACTTCGTCGTGCTACAAAATCCAAATGTTTTTTAAAAAATTGAACAAAATTTTTTTTACCATATTGTTGCAGGTAGCTGTTTTTGTCATTTTTTTATGTTCTAGAAAAAAATTACAATGAAAAAAAAAAAAACTGTTTATAACAAATTGTTTAATCAATAAATAAATAAATTGTTGACAAAACAAAATTTTTTTTTTGCCATTATATTTAGAAATGCAAATTATGATTCTTAAGAAACAAACGGTTCCTTGATTATTTATTTAAATAATCAAAATATGAAAAAAACGATTATAAACAATAAGATATTGTTTTTAAGAAAAAATTTTTTTTTTAAAAATCATTATTTTCATACGCAAACAATATGGTGAAAAAAAATTTTTCAAAAATATTTAATTAATCCATTTGTTTATGAAAAATTTATAAACAAATGGCATGAAAAAATTTAAACAATAATTATATAATGCTTAACAAGGATATGAAATCAGTAATAGCTTAAGATTCAAAGAAAAAAATTATTTAACATACATTATTTAAATTTTTAATTTTTTTCTTACTTTAAAAATTAATAACTAATGAAATAAAAATATTTTATAAACTTTTTTCACGTCATCTTGTTGAGTATGTTTATAAAGAGGGCTCCAAGAACCAAAAAATTCATAGATAAATTATTTAAACTTTTTCACCGCCTTTTATCACAACACATACCCGTAAAAAAAATGTTAATTAACAATTGAATAACTTTTTGAAAAATGGTGATACAACTTTTAATACCACGGAATCGTATTCTTTGAAGTGTCTAGATGACACCAGAATTTTCTCAAATTTTTTAATTAATATTAAATTGCATAAAAAAATTAATTAACAACTACGCTCACTAGAGCGGCGGCTGCTCTTTCAGAAACTTTTTTAATATTTGAGCTATCACTTATACTTTTTGAGATTTTGTAAAAAAGCTGGACGGCTAATTTTTTTAACGGTTTTTTGTTAATAACAATTGTAATTTTCTTTTGCTAAAAAAATCCAAAAAACGCCTTTTTCTGGACGCCATTCCGGATCGTTTAAGCCATCAACCATATTTTTAGGAGACTTGTAACTATTTTTCGCAGGTTTTCATCTTCTCGACTAGACTATTATTTGTTTATGAGATTTTTAATCTTATTTAAATTATTTTCTATTTTTACTCTTATTTTTTTTTTGGAAACAAATCGAAAGTAGAAGATTGGGGATAAATCGCGAGAATAATAAGCAACATTCACCAAAAAATAATTCTTATTATCCATAGATATAAAGTTTTCATTTGGCAAACATCAAATAGTTAATAATTTCAAACCAACAACCATATTCTATGCTTCAATGAGAATAATAGTAAATTAAATTGTAAGGTTGACTTAAACTATATAATAAACAGTAAAAATTGATAGTTTCAATCACTATGTACTTTAGACATTTAAAAAATAAGAGTAAAAATAGAAAATAATTTAAATAAGATTAAAAATCTCATAAACAAATAAGGTTAAAAATATAAAAAAAAAAATATTTTAGTAGTTTAATAATCAGGTAACAAAAAAGTCCTGAAGCATATATGTCATAACATTATTTGTTAATGAGATAAAAGCATTGTAAGAAATAAAAGATACTAATTTTTATAAATAAATGCGTGTAGTTAGAGAACTATAGCAGATAAACGTTAGGTTAAAGATTGATAAGAAATCTTAACACATACTGTATAAAAACGACTCGAATGTCGAAAACTATCTGCAATAGTTGCAAAGTTACAGCAATTTGTTTGTTGACAAATCGAGTCAGTGCTTGAACTTCGTCGTGCTACAAAATCCAAATGTTTTTTAAAAAATTGAACAAAATTTTTGTTACCATATTGTTGCAGGTAGCTGTTTTTGTCATTTTTTTATGTTCTAGAAAAAAATTACAATGAAAAAAAAAAAAATTGTTTATAACAAATTGTTTAAAAAGTAAATGAATAAATTGTTGAAAAAAAAAATTTTTTTTTTGCCATTATATTTAGAAATGCATATCATGATTTTTAAGAAAAAAACGATTCCTTAATTATTTATTTAAATAATGAAAATATGAAAAAAACGATTATAAACAATAAGATATTGTATTTAAAAAAAAAATTTTTTTTTTAAAATCATTATTTTTATACGCAAACAATATGGTGAAAAAAAATTTTTCAAAAATATTTAATTAATCCATTTGTTTATAAAAAATTTATAAACAAATGGCATGAAAAAATTTAAAACGTAATCATATAATGCTTAACAAGGATATGAAATCAGTAATAGCTTAAGATTCAAAGAAAAAAATTATTTAACATACATTATTTAAATTTTTAATTTTTTTGTTACTTTAAAAATTAATAACTAATGAAATAAAAATATTTTATAAACTTTTTCTCGTCATCTTGTTGAGTATGCTTATAAAAAGGGCTCCAAGAAATAAAAAATTTATAGATTAATTATTTAAACTTTTACACCGCCTTTTATGACAACACATACCCGTAAAAAAAATGTTAATTAACAATCAAATAACTTTTTGAAAAATGGTGATACAACTTTTAATACCGCGGAATCGTATTCTTTGAAGTGTCTAGATGACACCAGAATTTTTTGAAATTTTTAAATTAATATTTAATTGCATAAAAAAATTATTTAACAACTACGCTCACTCGAGCGGCGTCGTGCGCATGCCTCAACTGCCGCGCAAAAGCCAATTTTAAACGTTAAATAAAAATTATAAATATTGGAGCTACAATTCGGGGAGTCGAGAACTTTTTTACTCAAATTTTCTGCTCTTTCAGAAACTTTTTTAATATTTGAGCTATCACTTATACTTTTTGAGATTTTGCCAAAAAGCTGGACGGCTAATTTTTTTAACGGTTTTTTGTTAATAACAATTGTAATTTTGTTTTGCTAAAAAAATCCAAAAAACTCTTTTTTCCGGACGCCATTCCGGATCGTTTAAGCCATCAACCATATTTTTAGGAGACTTGTAACTATTTTTCGCAGGTTTTCATCTTCTCGACTAGACTAAAAGAAACGTCTGCAGCAAGAGTAAACGACCAACTTACTCCTGCTGCTATCCTAATACATAAAATCGAGAAAAGACTATTCAGAGTGCTGTAATACCCTTAAAACTAATAGCAAATTTATCGAAAACATTAAATTCAATAGTAATTTCAATTTTATAAATTTTTACCTATGCATTTTGGAAAATATCTATAATTTTATTATTTATTAATGTAATAAATTAAACTGCCGATGGCAGTACTTTTTATTCTATTTAAATAAATAAACTGCTGATATGAGATATCAGATTTATTTAAATAAACAAAGATTCGGAGAAAACTTGGATCATCGATAAAATTTTTAATGAATAAACAATAAACTCTGGGAGAGTCTTTCTGCGTCTTTTCTCATGGCCCCTACCATGAGGGTCCATCTAAAATTACAAGGCAAATGAAAGTAGCTGCATCAGCTAATGAAGTCAGTCAGACAAACTCATCAATCCGCGATGTAAATCCGTTACCGTCGGGTGTGACTCCGTTTATTTTTTTTGAAGTTTTTTTCGTAAAGTACAGTTTCGGGTGTGATCCCGCTTTATTCAAGGATTTCAATTCTTCTATTCATCTTTATTCAAGGATTTCAATTTTTTATTCATCCATTTTCAAGGATTTCAATTTCAATTTTATTCGAGGATTTCATACACTCTTCTAATTTCAAGGATTTTGTTTATTCTGCATTATGTTTTACCATAATGTAGATATTTAAATTGGATTATTTTTATTTTGATAAAAGTTTGATAATATTTTGATACTTGATGATAATTGATTGTGATAATTCGATAATGGAATAAGAAAGGTGATGGGTTTTCTTTTTAATATTGATGAAAAAATGAGGATTTGATTTTCTGGTTTTTCTTTATTACTCCGCACTAAGTTACAAAAATTTAAGTGATAAGTTTGGAACCGACTTGATATATAGCTAGTTGTCTAATAATTTTTGTCTTTGGTCATCGTAGCGATGTACCATTCTTGCAGGACAGGGGGCAGGATAATTTTCTCGTTTGGGGATGTAGAGTTAGGCTGATTGGTGAAAATGTATGCTAATTAGGTAGTAGGTGTGTTTAAGAATGGAAGTTGAAGGGATGAGAAGGACAGTGGAAGTGGTAGATCCAGATGATAAGTTTTGTCCATGTTGTGACAAGATGTTAGGACAATAAATAGGAAAGGTACTTAGAGGATTAGAAAAAATATAAACTTGAAAGAATTCAAGGATAACGTACAAAAAACTTGTGTAAACTACAGAATTTAAAATAGTAAAACAATTTGTCGACAGATGTTTACATGAATAGACGGATTAAGTAAAAACGTAAAGTAAGATAAAATTAAAATTTATGGTCGGTCCCCAATAAAAATTCAGAAATTATTTTAGTTTAAAAATATATTGAAATAAATGTTTAAATATTTCTTGCTCTGCAACAGATTTCCATTCCTTTTGAAGCATTCATTCAAGTTATTAAGGATTTCAATTTTACCTTAATTACAAAAAAATTTCATACATTCGTTCAATTTCAAGGATTCCGATAATTTCAGTTACTTTTAAAATAAAACTATTTTCCCTGCGTTGAAATAAAAGAGTACAGTGATTTTTAATTACTCTGTGTACTGTGAATTTATGGGCAGTTATTTTCATTCAATTTTAAAATGAAATATATTTAAATAGTATGTTTATATCTTTATTTAACGAAAAATATTAATCTAAATAATTAATTTAAAAAATATTATGTTATGAATTTAAATAATAATTTTACTATTTTCCAATATTAATTCAAATATTAATCTAAATAATTAAGTGAAAATATATTACTAAATGACCATTCGGCAGCCGAAATGGAAGTAGATTTCTCATTATTTGATTATTTCAACCTCTCAAATAAACATTAATAACAAAATAATTTTTTTTTTTCGATGTTCTCAGAGGTTCTCAGGTTATAAAACAAAAAAAAATTGTCAAACAATACCCCTGGTAAAAAGTGCCCGACAACCGCCCGACTGTCGACCACCACCCAATCGGGGAGTAAAAGTAAGGCCCGATGACATGTACCCGAGAAGGTGACAGACCAGGAACGATGTCGTTACCCGAACTATCGAAAACTCAGTTAGGTAACTGGCCAGGGAGAATTTCGTAAGCCTCATTTCTTATACCCTGTCGGAAGCCTGTTAAGTCTAAAAATATATATCCCGAAAACCATTAACCCGATCGGGCAACTAATCGGGCAAAATGTTATGGGCCCGATTATACTAGCCCGTTTAGATGCCCGAAATTGCTAATTGTTTGTACCCCTATAACTTTTCACCCGATCGGGTAACTAATCGAGCAAAATGTGATATAACTCTAATACACTTATCCAGAAAATTAAAGGAACAAGAAAATTTTAGAAAATTTTTAGCGATTTTTGGAAGTCTGTAATTTCGTGAAAAATGATCGTATCGAAAAAATAAAAAAAGCGAATTGAAGTTTGAAATCTCTAGTTTAAAGATCTTTGAGCCAAGTAATTTTTTAAGCCACGGTTTTTGCGGAATCATAAGAAATAGGCCGAGACAAAATTTTTCTAAATTTTTTGGTTTTGTTTTTTAGGTCTACGAGGCCGGGAAAATTTTTTTCGAAAAAACCAATTTATGGCTCGTTTAGGAAATTTATTCAGCTACAATTTGATTTTTTCTGTTTCTTCGTACGACAGTAAGCTGTTGAGATATCAGCCTTCAAATGAAAAAGGATCCTTTTGTCTTTGATTATCGATATCTCAGCAACTAATAGCCGCACAGTAATTTAAAGGGCAGTTTGAGAAACTTGAATAAATGCCCTACAAGCTCTATTTTTAATTTTTTTGAAAAACAATTTTATTTCATCCTTAATATCAATTTGAAAAACCTACAAAAAATGGCCATTTAGTGGTTTTTTAGTCCTCATCGCTACTTAGTAAATATCGATGAAAAAAATTATGTTGCCAGGTGATTTTATAGCTTAATGTACCCCCAAAAACAAAACAAAGGGTGAATTTTTGCATCAATTGCCATTTTGAACCTCCAACTGAACGATTCGAGCACATACATATCAACCTAGTGTCTTTAAAAACGTCAAGAGGCTTTAATCAGTATGTAACGGTCATCGACCGATTCACGAGGTTTCCTGAGGCTGTCCCGTTATCCAATGGAACTGCAGAGACGATAGCACATGCACTATCGCTAAACTGGATTTCACGCCACAGAGTATCAAAACGTATAATTTCGGACCAAGGTCCGCAATTCGAATTGTCGTTATTCCAATCGTTATTAAAATTATATGAATAAAACATCTGCATACTACGCCGTATCACCCGCAAGCCAACGGTCTCATCAAAAGTATACACCGTCAGTTAAAATCAGCACTTTTGTGTCATCAAGGGTCATAGTATGACGCATTACCAGCCGTTATGCTTGGCTTACTCGCTGCTTGGAAAGACGAGATACAGACGACATCGGCTGAATTAGTATATGGTGAGCCCATCCGATTACCTGGTGAGTTACTTACTTCCACGTCAAATCGCCATTTCAGTAGACAGATTAAAGCCGGTTTACGAGGCAAATCCAATCGACACAACGATGATGATAACAAACTCCCAGCCGAATAATACAGCAACTGAGACCCAAATATGCCGAGTCCGGTTTAATATTTAAAAATTTACGCGATCAAAATTGTTTTTTTATATAAGTTTTTTTTTTTTTACAAAGTAACAATTTACCACTTTATTATAATCATTCATTAACTTATTTATTTATTCGTATTATTTGTAAATATTTCATTACTTTAATTATCGTGAGTTAAATTTAGGAAAAAAAGGGAGTTCTGTAGCGTTGTTACAATGATAAGCGATCGATTAATATCGGCAATCTACACCAAACCTCGATTTTTCAGTTTTCCGTCTTTACCTCATTTGTACAGACACAATAAGTTATACCGCTGAACTGCATACACGCATCTAAGCATTTCTATTGTATTCTCAATATTACTGTGTTACATTCGTTTGTTAAATAAAAATATTTATTTAACATGATCAGTTAGTTTAATTAATTTATTTATTATATTTGATATTACCCTTAATCACTAAACATATATTCCACATATAGTTTGGATATATCCCAAATTTACGAAAAACGGCCAAACGTGATATGCTCGAAATACATGTATGATAGATTTTAAATAAATTTCTCATACATATTCGTGTATTTTTAATATATTTCTTGTCTGTTTTAAATATGTTTTTAATATGTTTATAAATCTTTTTTTTCTATATTTGAAAATCATATTATTTCCGTAGAGAAAATCAGTTCTGTGATTCAGTTTTATAAATTTTTATAAAGTCCTCTTTCATTGGAGTAGTATATTATAATAATATTATATCAAATTTGATACATTTTAATGAACTTTAATAAAATCCTTGTGAACTTCCCGCTAAGAAAATTGTGAATTTTCAAAAATACGAGAAATTATTGTTTTTACCTAGATTTTCGAAAATTATTTATTCATCAGATGTCGACATTTTAAGATCCCAAGAAACTATCCTGATCCTTCCAGAATGATGATCGATTATCTGTGTGTGTTTGCGCGTGTGTGTGTGTTGTGAACGTTCCATTTTTTTTAATGAATGAACCGACCTAGATAATTTTTGGGGCATCCGAAAGAAGTCTTCTGAACTGAGGTTTTCAGCAAATTTTTAGATCTTTCAGATAAGGGATCATTTTGGTTTAGGCGGTCAAAAAAAAGGCTAGTTTTAGTAATTTGTTCAGGAAGGAATTGTTATAAATATTGATATAGAGTTTATTTAGGTTGAATAATACACTCGTAAAGTACATAGAAATTTTTTTGGAG
This sequence comes from Microplitis manilae, assembly GCA_030273425.1. NCBI lineage: Eukaryota > Metazoa > Arthropoda > Insecta > Hymenoptera > Braconidae > Microplitis > Microplitis manilae. The sequence goes on along the minus strand of CP092727.1, from coordinate 11,267,104 downwards.
TTTACTCCTTAAGAATCAATTTTCATATAAGGCCCCCGGTATGGAAAAAATATGAGGAGTAAAATTTACTGAACGAATGACCTCGTTACGTTTTTGTGCGCAACCTTTTCTGCGCACATTTGACTTTTCAGGCGTGAGTATTAAGACATAGGGTATGCTAGTCTAGTGCAGAAGTTGATTTCCTGCGAAAAATAGTTACAGGTCTCCTATAAATATGGTTGATGGCTTAAACTATCCGGAATGGCGTCTAGAAACAGACGGTTTATGGATTTTTTGTGGTGTTACATTCTGGCTTATTTATTTATCAGACAAAATATTTTTTAATTAACCAGGTTGACGTCATTAGGGTGTCGATAGACCCCAGGTGCGTCAGCTGTTGACCTTCCTTTATTTTATGCAAAAAGTTTAGTCACTTACCATGGTGACGATTAGCCCCATAACTCGGCAAAAATAATCCCTTGATGCCTCCTCTGAGTGTGACCAAGACGAGCTTTGAAAGCCCGGTTCCTCCGTAAGGGAAAGCGATTCCAATTGGCCGATCAAACACCACACGAGCTCAACAACACATGAGCTCCAAAACTCGACTAGAACTTTCTCAGATTTAATTCTCGGACGACCTTTGGCGAGGTCCACGATGACATCTCGAATCCCGCGATCGAGCTGCACTACACATTCTGACCTGCTTCATCGGCCTCGAAGTATGAATTTTGGATTCGGAAAGACAGCGCTTAGGCTGTCGGTATCAGCGCCCAGAGCAGGTAAGAGTATTGGGCTGCCGGTAGCAGCGCTCAAAGTTAAATAAGGAATGCGTATTTGGTAAAGTACGGATATATATTTTTGCCTTAAAGTCCGAGTGACAGGATCAAGCCAGCAGGTTTGTGTAGAGTTCTTGGCTCTACTGGATCTTGTGATCGACTGCCTTGATTCTGTCGCTCCTTGGTATTATACATTCTCAAAAGTGTTAACGTTGCATCTCAGGTTTCCTATGAGAGAATCGTCGTGGCCCGGGTCTCATGCATCGTCATCTATTTAGACTATCCGCGAGCTACGGCGACTCTCATATCGCAAGAGATTTCCGTTACATTGTTGGTGATGAATAAAATAATATCGCCAACAAAGTAACAATTTATTAATTTATTATTTATTTATAATTCGAAGAAGTGTCGAACCATTTATTCGCCCACCGTGGCGAATAAATAATTCGAGACTTCAAAAAAAAAATTTCCAAAATTTTTATTCGAATTTAATTAGAGCAAGAACGTAACAGTGGAAAAGAAAATTACAATTGTTATTAACAAGAAACTGTTAAAAAAGTTAGCCGTCCAGCTTTTTGACCAAATCTCAAAAAGTATAAGTGATAGATCAAATATTGAAAAAGTTTCTGAAAGACCAGAAAATTTTAGTACAAAGTTTTCGACTCCCCGAAGTGTAACTCCAATATTTATAATTTTAATTTAACGTCGAAAATTGGCTTTTGCGCGGCAGTTTCAGCATGCGCGCGCTACCATTCTGGTGAGCGTAGTTTTTAAATAATTTTTTATGCAATTAAATATTAATTAATAAATTCTGTTGTCATTTTTCAAAAGGTTATTCAATTCTCAATCAAAATTTTCTTTACGGGCTTGTGTTTTCATAAGAAGCGGTATATAAGTTTAAATAATTAATCGATAAATTTTTTGATTCTTGGAGACTTTTTATAAACATACTCAACAAGATGACGTTATGAAAGATTATAAAATATTTTTATTTCATTAATTAGTAATTTTTAAACTAACAAAAAAATTAAAAATTTAAATAATGTATGTTAAATAATTATGGGCTGGCAATAGCCTATCGAACAAGGTACTTGCTTACCACAGCGTTGGACCAGGTTCGATTCCGGCATGCACCAATGAATTTTATTTTCACAATACTATTTATGTGCATTACATTGGCAGCCCCCTGGTGGTGAAATACCGACGATTTTTCGAGCGAGTGGAAGTGGCGCCGACTTCATTACAAAATGATGGCGGAACACAAAAACTCGATCGAATCTGCAGGACTCTGCTGCCTCTATGACTAGGCTAGCGGGTGGGGCTTCTTATCGAAGAAGAACACCTGTATCGGCCGAGCATTGATGGCGGCGGAGGTCCATAAACATTCGCAGAACCTTTAGCTTTGGTGTAAGCCAACGTGTCAAAGCAATAATAGAGGGAGTCCTCCACCACCAACGTTGCCCTTGGATAACAGGCGTCCTCCATTGTATAAGTGCCTTATCTTACACAGTGGGCTCTGTAGGATGGACCATAATACACCCACATTAACTTCCCAGGTGACATAATTTCGGTCGACAAGACCCCCCGACGACAAGGACACGACGTAAGATGGCCACGGCAGCTGGCGGCTAGGACTCATAGCGACGGGAGTACGACGGTGGGCTTAGCTAATGCCAGGTCCCAGTTCTTCCTGAACTAGTGGGGACTACTGACAGCGGCTATGTCCCGCGACGTGTTTCCTTAGACTCGGGGCGGGGAATCACCGAAATAAAAACTATGTCTCCTCCACTTATCAACTCACAAACAATAGTATCTGAAATAGTTAAAAGTATATATAGTTGTCGGAAGGACAGTGGGCTTGCTAAGTTTATTGTTAGGTGGACTGGCAAAGAGGCTAGGCTTAATAACAATGATCACCAGGACCGCAATCCTCTCCGACAACTATAAAAATTGTCCTCAATGGGCCCGGGTACAATGGCTAACACAAGCTGAGTGCCCGGTTAAATTCAATTCAATTCAATTCAATTCAATGTTAAATAATTTTTTTTTAATTTTAAGCTATAACTGATTTCATAGTCTTGTTAGGCATTATATGATTACTTTTCAAATTTTGTTATGCCATTTGTTTATGTATTCTTATAAACAAATGGATTTTTTAAATATTTTCGACAAATTTTTTTTCTTAAAAACGCATTTATAATTTTTATAAATAAATGCATGTTGTTAGAGAACTATAACAGATAAACGTTAGGTTTAAAATTTATAAGAAAGCTTAACTCATACTGTGTTAAAACGACTTACAGGTCGAAAACTGTATCTGCAATAGTTGCAAAGTTACAACAATTTGTTTGTTGACAAATCGAGTCAGTGTTTGGAGTTTACCATGTTCCAAAATCCAGATGTTTTTTAAAAAATTGAAAAGAATTTTTTTTGCCATATTGTCGCAGGTTGTTGTTTTTGTTATTTTCTTATGTTCTAGAAAAAATTGAAAATAAAAAAAAAATTGTTTATAACAATTATTAAACAAATAAATGAATAAATTTTTGACAAAAAAATTTCTTTTTGTCATTATATTTAGAAATGCAAATTATGATTTAAAAAAAAAAACGATTCCTTAATTATTTATTTGAATAATCAAAATATGAACAAATCGATTATGAACAATAAGATATTATTTTTAAGAAAAAAAATTTTTTCTTAAATTATTATTCTCTTACGCTAACAATATGGTGAGAAAAAAATTTCAAAAATATTTAAATAATCCATTTGTTTATAAAAAATTTATAAATAAAGGGCATGATAAAATTTAAAAAGTAATCATATAATGCCTAACAAGAATATGGAATCAGTTATAGCTTAAAACTGAAAAAAAAAGATTATTTAACATACATTATTCAAATTTTTAATATTTTGCAAGTTAAAAAATTAATAATTAATGAAATAAAAATATTTTATCAACTTTCATACCGTCAACTTGTTGAGTATGTTTATAAAAAGGGCTCCAAGAAACAAAAAATTTTATGACAACACAAACCCGTAAAAAAATGTTGATCAAGAATTGAATGACGTTTTGAAAAATCGTGATACAACTTTTATTACCAAGGAATCTTATTTTTTGAAGTGTGTAGATGACAACAGAATTTTTTAATTAATATTTAATTGCATCAAAAAATTATTTAAAAACTACGCTTGCCAGAGTGGCGGCGCGCGCATGCTGAAACTGTTGCGCAAAAGCCGATCTTCAACGTTAAATTAAAATTATAAATACTGGAGCTACAATTCGGGGAGTCGAGAACTTTTTTATTAAAATTTTTTGCTCTTTCGAAACTTTTTTAATGTTTGAGCTATCACTTATACTTTTTGAGATTTTGCCAAAAAGCTGGACGGCTAATTTTTTGAAGGCTTTTTGTTAATCACAATTGTAATTTTCTTCTCCGGAAAAAATCCAAAAAATGTCTTTTTCTAGACGCCATTCCGAATCGTTTAAGCCATCAACTATTTTTTTAGGAGACCTGTAACTATTTTTCGCAGGAAATCAACTTGTCGACTAGACTAAAATAGAATAAAAATACATTATTTAGGTATTGCCATTGATTTGTTTATTTACCATTTGATATGGTGTTCATTTTTTTCTTAGGCTAGTAAGCCTTTTTCGTGCTTATTTAGACAGTCAATCTGAAGGAGTAAGCTCCAATCGTGCGTCGGAGCTGACATACACACTTTTTTTTTTAATTTTTTCAATCTTTTAATACCATGAAATGGCAGGTAAAGCTAACTCCGTAAAAAAACAGGTAGTTCGCTGGTGGTGGTGATACCTTTATCAGAAGAAAGGATTTAACACGATTGGAAAAAATTATTTTTAATGCTTTTGAACACTTTGATTACTTTCGAATCACCCTTATTATGGGCGCTTACCATTGCAAAGCATTTCGAATCGATTTTTTTAATCAGGGTATTTTGATAATGGCTCCTCTAAAATGAAGAAAGAAAAAAATTACTTACATTCAATAGTTGTGTAGTCCTCGTCTGAACTACGTGTGAATTTAATTTTCTATTTTAACTACACTAACGCAAAAAATTAAATGAACAGAAAAATTTTATAAATTTTTTAGTAATTTTCGGAAGGCTGTAGCTTTGTGAAAAATAATCTTATCGAGATTTTAAAAAAAGCATTTTATAGCTTGAAATTTCTAGTTTCGGTGCATTTTTTTCAAAATTTTTTAAAAGGTCTGGTTATTACGCTAACATAAAAAATACCGCGAGACAAAAAATTTCTAAATTTTTTTGTTTTTCCAAAGAGCCCATGGACTGTGGAAAAATTTTGTCAACTAAACCAATGGATAGGTCATTTGGCAAATTTATTCAGCTTCAATTTGGCTTTTTCTTAACCTCGAAGGACAATTTGTCGCAGAGATATCAGCCTTCAAACAAAAAATGATCCTTTTGGCGTTGATCATCGATATTTCGGGTGCCAATGATCGCACAGTAAATTTTAGGGCGGCGTTAAAAATTTGAATGAATTCTCGACAAGACACGTTCATCATTTTTTAGAAAAAAACCATTTTTTTTATTTTTAATATCCTTTAGAAGTAAGTACAAAAAATCTGGGCATCGGTTGGCCCTGTGGGCCAGCCCCGTAACTTCCCGCTGTTTTCGAGCTCTAAGATCTCCAAAACGTTAGTATAAATACATTTTCGAGCTCTTCGAGCTTGAAAATACCCTTGTTTTATTTTGTATGAGCTTTCCAAGCTCAAAAGGATTACGTATTATATTAAAATTGAAAAATTTAGACTCCAAAATAATTAATAAATAAGCGTTTTTTACATATTTATTGACAATTATGTTCAATAGTTCACTCAAAAATAAGTTTACGTGATACGTTGTATCTATATGGTGTAAGCTTATCCTGAAACGAGCAAACATGATGATTTTTCAGAAGTCACTTCCAATGACTCACATAAACAAAAACATATCAGTTTTGAGTTATGTTGTTCAGTGATTATGATATTATTCAATGAAAAAAGCTGATACAGATTTCACATTGATTATTCCGTCAACGATATCTCTCGGACGAACGATCTGATTGAGACGTTCTTGGCAGCAATCGAATGCTTTTATCGTATTCTAGAGCTAATGCGATTTTGAAATTGATCGACTCAATAGTTTCCGAAATATTCACGAAAAACGAAAAAAAAACGTTTTTTTCTCATTCTTCCGCCGACGATATTTCTCGAATGAACTATCCGATTGAGACGTTTAAGGTGGCGATTGGCGCGTTTTATTGAGGTCTAGAGCTGATTAAATTTTGTTAATGATTGGTTTCGTCATTACGATGATTTTCGCAAAAAACCGTTTTTCACTATTTCTTTCGTCGACGATATCTTCCGAACAGATTATCCGATTGAGATGTTCTTGGCGTCAATCTAAAGCTTTTATCGAGTTCTAAAGCTGATTAGATTTTGGAATTGATCGATTCGACAGTTTTCAAAATATCCAAAAAAAATGGAAAAAAAAAATTTTTCTTTTTTCGTATTTCTTAAATATCTCAGAGACTATTTGACTAAATGATCTAGAATTTTCTGAAAATCTAAGTTGAGAAGAAATCTTTTAAACGCCGCCAAAAAAATGTAAATCGGTTCATTTATTCAAAAGATATGAGAGGTTTTCATCCACACACACACACACACACACACACACACACACATACACCCATACACCCATACAGACATCGCTCTGAAAATGTCTAAGTAGCATCCTCACACCTTCAAATGTCAACATATGATGAAAACCCGATGTTTGAAAATCGGGGTGAAACCAATAACTTCCCGAATTTTTTGAAAATCGTCGATTTTCTTAGCGGGAAGTTAAAAAATGACTTTGTTGGTTTTTTAGTAGATCAACCGCTCTTCTGCAAAAATTGATAAAAAAAATATTGTTGCCAGGGACTTTTTTAGCTTAATGTACCCCGATAACTCTATAAATTTTTTAATTGATCTATTGAGCCGTTTTTTGGGAGTGATCGATTAAAGTTTTGCTAAACAATTAAAGGAACAAGTTTTCTTCCTTTAATTGTGTAATCATAATCCGAATGAAAAAATAATTTCTTTTTACTTTTCTTTCATTTTTGCATTGGTAACTCAGTAAATGTGAGGGATAGAGAAGAAAAAAACAAAAAATTTCCAAAAATTGTCAAAAAAAATCAAAGAAATCAAAAAATTTGAAACTTGTTTTTTGGGGTCGAAAATTTTTTTTTTGACATTTTTTGGAAATTTTTTGTTTTTTTTTTTTCTCTATCCCTCACATTTACTGAGTTACCAATGCAAAAATGAAAGAAAAGTAGAAAGAAATTATTTTTTCATTCGGATTATGATTACACAATTAAAGGAACAAAACTTGTTCCTTTAATTGTTTAGCAAAACTTTAATCAATCACTCCCAAAAAACGGCTCAATAGATCAATTAACAAATTTATAGAGTTATCGGGGTACATTAAGCTGAAAATGTCCCTGGCAACAATATTTTTTTTATCAATATTTGCAGAAGAGCGGTTGATTTACTAAAAAACCAAAAAAAGTCATTTTTTTGTACTTACTTCTAAAGGATGTTAAAAATAAAAAAAATTGTTTTTTTTTCAAAAAATGATGAACGGGTCTTGTAGAGAATTTATTCAAGTTTTTAACGCCACCCTAAAATTTACTGTGCGATCATTGGTACCTGAAATATCGATGATCAAAGCCAACAGGATTATTTTTTGTTTGAAGGCTGATATCTCTGCGACTAATTGTCCTACGAGGTTAAAAAAAAAGCCAAACTGAAGCTGAATAAATTTGCCAAACGACCTATGCATTGGTTTAGTCGACAAAATTTTTCCACGGTCCGTGGGCTCTTTGGAAAAAAAAAAAATTTAGAAATTTTTTGTCTCGCGGTATTTCTCCTGTTAGCGTAATAACCAGACCTTCTAAAAAAATTTTGATAAAAATACACCCAAACTAGAGATTTCAAGCTATAAAATGCTTTTTTTAAAATCTCGATAAGATTATTTTTCACAAAGTTACAGCCTTCCGAAAATTACTAAAAAATTTATAAAATTTTTCTGTTCCTTTAATTTTTTGCGTTAGTGTATTTTGTTTGGCCCAAAAACAGTAAAAAAAAAAACCGCAGTTTTTAAATTTTTTTTAGACGTCTGTCAATTTTTATTTATAATTAAATATCAATATCTGTAATTCAAACGAGAGCTGCACAACTACTGAATGTAATTAGTTTTTATTTTCTCATTTTAGATAAGCCGTCATTGAAATATCACGGCCACTAGCGAACTACCTTTTTTTTACGGTGTTAACCTCACCGGCTATTTCGAGGTATTAGAAGAGTGAAAATATTTTCCTTTAATAAACTTCAAGAATGTTAGTACAAAATTTCATAAACAAATAAAGTTGAAAATATATTTGAATAGTTTAATAATCAGGTAACAAAAAAGTCTCATAGCATATTTGTCATAACATTATTTGTTTATGAGATATAATCATTGTAAGAAATAGAAAATGCTAATTTTTATAAATAAATGTGTGCAGTTAACGAACTATAACAGATAAACGATTGGTTGAAAATTGATAAGAAAACTAAACTCATATTGTATAAAAACGACTTGAAGGTCGAAAACTGTATCTGTAATAGTTGCAAAGTTACAGCAATTTGTTTGTTGACAAATCGAGTCAGTTCCTGGACTTTGTCGTGCTTCAAAATCCAAATTTTTTTTTAAAAATTAAAAAAATTTTTTTTTGCCGTATTGTTGCAGATGGCTGTTTTTGTCATTTTTTCATGTTTTGGAAAAAAATTGAAATAATAAAAAAAAATTGTTTATACCCAGAGAGGAAAGTACCACGGGCCCAGGCTTGGCCCAGTCTTGCCCCAACTTTGTAGAACCTTGGGCCAGGCTTGTAAGCCAGTCTTGGCCCAGTTTTGGTTAAAGTCTGGGATGATAATCTCGGGCCAAGCCTGGTTGCCAGGTCTGGCCCATGCTTGGTTACCAGGCCTGGCCCAGGCTTCTTGTCAGGCTTGGCCCAGGCTTCGAGGAAACGAATAAATTTAATATAAAACAATTTTATTATTATTAACCTCGTAGAGTTTATGATTATTAACGTTTAAATTATCTAAGGGAGGTAAATGATGTGAAAAAAACTCGGTGAAAATTCTGCTGGGCTCTGGGCGCGAACTGCCGTCCTTCTGATTGCTAGGCCCGAACGGTAGCGACTGGACGAACCTACCAATGTTGAACAGATATATTTATATGATCTACTTATTAAACGCCCAAGGCTGGGTTGCCCAGTCTTGGCCCAAGCCCGGGTAATCATTGGGTCGGCCAAGGCTAGATTACCCAGTCCTGGCCCAAGCATGGGTTGCCATTGAATGGCCAAGGTTCAGTTACCCAGTCTTGGCCCAAGTCTGGCTTGCCATTGGATGGCCAAGGCTGGGTTACCCAGTCCTGGCCCAAGCCCGGGTAATCATTGTAATGGCCAAGGCTAGGTCACCCAGTCTTGGCCCAAGCATGGGTTGCCATTGAATGGCCAAGGTTGGGTTACTCAGTCTTGGCCCAAGCCCGGATAATCATTGTGATGGCCAAAGCTAGGTCACCTAGTCTTGGCCCAAGTCTGGCTTGCCATTGGATGGCCAAGGCTGGGTTACCCAGTCCTGGCCCAAGCCCGGGCCAATAGAGGTGAGCCAAAGCTAGGTTCCCCAGTGCTGGGCCAAGGAGGGCCCCGTTGTTCAACTCTGGCAGCTCCTGCATGGGTAACATATTTTTAAATAAATAAATGAATAAATTGTTGACAAAAAAAATTTTTTGTTCGCCATTATATTTAAAAATGCAAATTATGATTTTTAAAACGATAACGATTCTTTAATTATTTATTTAAATAATCAAAATATGAAAAAAAGATTATAAATATTAAGCTATTGTTTTTGAGGAAAAATTTTTTTTTTCAAATCATTATTTTCTTGCACTAACAAAATGGTGAGATGAAATTTTTCAAAAATATTTAATTAATCCATTTGTTTATAAAAAATTTTTAAACAAATGGAATGAAAAAATTTAAAAATTAATCATGTAATGCCTACTAAGGGTATGAAGCAGTAATAGCTTAAAATAAAAAAAAAAAATTATTTAACATACATTATTTAAATTTTTAATTTTTTTGTCACTTCAAAAATTAATAACTAATGAAATAGAAATATTTTATAAACTTTTATAGCGTCATCTTGTTGAGTATGTTTATAAAAAGGGCTCCAAGAAACAAAAAATTTATGGACTAATTGTTTAAACTTTTACACCGCCTTCTATGACAACACATTGTAAAAAAAATGTTAATTAACAATCGAATTAGTTTTTGAAAAATGGTGATACAACTTTTAGTTCCGCGGAATCATATTCTTTGAAATGTCTAGATGACACCAGAATTTTTTCAAACTTTTCAATTAATATTTAATTGCATAAAAAAATTATTCAACAACTACGCTCACTAGAGCGGTGGCGCGCGCATGCCTCATGTGCCGCGCAAAAGCCAATTTTCAACGTTAAATAAACATTATAAATATTGGAGCTACAATTCGGGTAGTCTAGAACTTTTTTACTCAAATTTTCTGCTTTTTCAGAAACTTTTTACGATTTGAGGTATCACTTATACTTTTTGAGATTTTGCCAAAAAGCTGGCTGGCTAATTTTTTTTAACGGTTTTTTATTAATAGCAATTGTAGTATTCTTTTGCAACAAAAATCCAAAAAACGCTTTTTTCTGAACGCCATTCCGGATCGTTTAAGCCATCAACCATATTTTTAGGAGACTTGTAACTATTTTTCGCAGGTTTTCATCTTCTCGACTAGACTATCGGTTACAAACAAAATATAAATTGCCGTTGTCGGCTTGACTCGATACAAACAAAAAATGGCCCACAAAAGTCATCGTTGATCGAATCACAAAATTAGTTCACACTAAAAAAAAACAGTCGGTTGACGAAATAAAATAAACTTATTTTATTTTTCACACACACAGACAACGTACGTACTACCGAATACTTGACAGAGTATTTTTACACGACGAGGCTACAAGACTGCTGTTGCGAATGAGAAACAGATAATCCGTAGTTCTCATAACTGCTCGAATGAAATAAAATAAAATTTTAAGTAAGTTAAAAGCCCCCATTATTGACAGGGCCCCTATTATTGATATATTGTTTTAATTTATTAATTTTTTAATTAACTGTATGAATAATCACATTGCTCAAAACTTCTTATCAATTTTTTGATATTTTTAAATGGAAAAATAGTTCAATTTTATTTCTGGGTATAAACTATTCGCTGTAAAAAAAATTTATTTTCCCGACTAGGCCACCTTCGCTAGAATGTTTGAAATTTCTTAACAATTTCGTTTAGAGAGATCGTATTTTTAGAAACGAATTACCCTATATAGTTCTAATGTAAGTGTATTATTAAAAATTGTTTCAGTTTATCTATAGTCTAAATAACCCCAGAATCATTAATTTAGACTGATAAATCTTAATTATCATTCAAAAATAGCCGGCGTCAATAGTCGGTACATAAAAATTCACGTGTTTCAACTAGCGACAGGCCATAAACTCAAGTAGTTTAACCTCATTAGCATACATATCGATAAATTTATGTTAACACGCTGTCTAGTAATTTCATAATAAGCAAAACATTAAATAAAAAATTGTCGAATCAAGAATAGTGTCGTCGAATTTATAAAAAAATAAAAGTGTGTCCTAGATGAATTATTAATTGTAATTATCGTATTTTGTCGTTTTTAATTAAAATATTTATTATTAATTTAAACCTAATTGACGGTGGTCTTTAATCATCGTTTATAAACTGCCGCGCATGCGCATTAGACCTGTCAATAATGGGGTCCATGGTATGTCAATAGTTGGCTTTGACACTATTTTACCTCGTCAATAATACCTGCACTTGACTTGTTGGTTTTTAATTAATATATCTTTTATTTGATTCATTGCTATTTAAGTAAATTAGTTCAAATATACAAGTAGAGACATCAATTAAAACGTCTAATGCAAAAAAGTTGATAATAGTAATTTTAAATACGATAAAAAAATTCAAACAATCACAGACATTCTTATAGTGTCAATAATGGGGGCTTTTACCTTAATATTTCATTTCAGTAACGCGTTCAAATTGCAATGTGATACAATTATTACACGTTATTAATAAATTGATTATCATTATTACGCGAACGTATCTCACTTGTTCATTAACAGATTCAATCAATTGTTCACAGAAGGCGGCTTATTGTTCCCTCGAAATTTATTTGATGTCGTTCACTCTAATTAATCGCTGATCAGAACTCGAATTTTTCTTGGAAGGCGTAAATTGAATTGTTCACAAAAAGGAATCAAAATTGTTCTTTTAGATCGAGTCGAATTGTTCAAAATACTAAACGCTGCTGTTCAATACGAAGTCTATCCCAAGTCTCTCGTTTTGATCCATGCGTTGGATCGATTGCTCGGTCGAAGTCGGGATGGTGATCATAAATGTCACCAAAAATTGCTCGACAGGTAACATTTCACTATCTTCAGATATTATCGAACCACGGGTCGATGTCGAATTTTTCCTCATGTTGCAATATATATATTAGACTGGGCCCAAAAAATCGACTTTTTTTATTCTTTCGGTACTGTGAATATATTATTCCTGATGACCGAAAAAATTATTGTGCAAATTTGAACCCTTAACATTGATATTAAGAGGTGTATCATTACGACTATTCGTTTTTTAACAGGTATTTCATATTTTACCCAAAACTCGTAAATCATCTATCTAAAAAATTTGAGCAATGTATAGCCTCAAAGAAAATTGAATTGCCTACAAAAAATCTCTTCTAGTAAATTGACGTAAACGGAGCCGTTCCCTTGTACCCGTGACTTAAATATTGATTTGTTTTTTAAATCCTTTGTTTCTATTTTGGATTTTTATAGCTACTAAAAATATTAAAATTTTTTCTAGTCATGATACGTATTCTTAAAGAAAATTTAATGCTCTACAAAAAAGGTCTCTTAATATTTTTTGCTAAATTCACTCCTTCGAAAGTTATTCAGGTTATTTAAGTCGTTTTTACTCAACTTCAGCGCTGAAAAATGTTTTCTCTTTGATAGTGCAAAACCAAATCTCTCACTGAATAAACCATCAGGCATTCCTTTTCCTTTAATAATTAATAAGCGCAAATTTTCAGGGAACGAGGCGAGCCCCCCCCCCCCCAGCTCATAAGATTAAATTAATTAAGTTAACTATCACTAACCGCCCACCGGTTATAAATAGTCCAAAATAGAAACAAAGAATTTAAAAAACAAATCAATATTTAAGAGACGGTTACAAGGAAACGGCGCATTTTACGTCAATTTACCACGAGATTTTTGGTAGGGAATTCAATTTTCTTTGAGACTATACATTGCTCAAATTTTTCAGATAGACGATTTACGAGTTCTGGGTAAAAAATGAAATAACTTTCAAAAAACGAATAGTCATAACGATACGCCTCTTAATATCAATACTAAGGGCTTAAACTTGCACAATAATTTTTTTCGGTTATCAGGAATAATATTTTCACAGTATCGAAAGAAAAAAAAAATAGTTGATTTTTTCGGTCCAGTCTAATGTATATGTATATATATATATATATATAGTTCTATATAGTTCTATATCCCTATATAGTTCTAATGTAAGTGTATTATTAAAAATTGTTTCAGTTTATCTATAGTCTAAATAACCCCAGAATCATTAATTTAGACTGATAAATCTTAATTATCATTCAAAAATAGCCGGCGTCAATAGTCGGTACATAAAAATTCACGTGTTTCAACTAGCGACAGGCCATAAACTCAAGTAGTTTAACCTCATTAGCATACATATCGATAAATTTATGTTAACACGCTGTCTAGTAATTTCATAATAAGCAAAACATTGAATAAAAAATTGTCGAATCAAGAATAGTGTCGTCGAATTTATAAAAAAATAAAAGTGTGTCCTAGATGAATTATTAATTGTAATTATCGTATTTTGTCGTTTTTAATTAAAATATTTATTATTAATTTAAACCTAATTGACGGTGGTCTTTAATCATCGTTTATAAACTGCCGCGCATGCGCATTAGACCTGTCAATAATGGGGTCCATGGTATGTCAATAGTTGGCTTTGACACTATTTTACCTCGTCAATAATACCTGCACTTGACTTGTTGGTTTTTAATTAATATATCTTTTATTTGATTCATTGCTATTTAAGTAAATTAGTTCAAATATACAAGTAGAGACATCAATTAAAACGTCTAATGCAAAAAAGTTGATAATAGTAATTTTAAATACGATAAAAAAATTCAAACAATCACAGACATTCTTATAGTGTCAATAATGGGGGCTTTTACCTTAATATTTCATTTCAGTAACGCGTTCAAATTGCAATGTGATACAATTATTACACGTTATTAATAAATTGATTATCATTATTACGCGAACGTATCTCACTTGTTCATTAACAGATTCAATCAATTGTTCACAGAAGGCGGCTTATTGTTCCCTCGAAATTTATTTGATGTCGTTCACTCTAATTAATCGCTGATCAGAACTCGAATTTTTCTTGGAAGGCGTAAATTGAATTGTTCACAAAAAGGAATCAAAATTGTTCTTTTAGATCGAGTCGAATTGTTCAAAATACTAAACGCTGCTGTTCAATACGAAGTCTATCCCAAGTCTCTCGTTTTGATCCATGCGTTGGATCGATTGCTCGGTCGAAGTCGGGATGGTGATCATAAATGTCACCAAAAATTGCTCGACAGGTAACATTTCACTATCTTCAGATATTATCGAACCACGGGTCGATGTCGAATTTTTCCTCATGTTGCAATATATATATTAGACTGGGCCCAAAAAATCGACTTTTTTTATTCTTTCGGTACTGTGAATATATTATTCCTGATGACCGAAAAAAATTATTGTGCAAATTTGAACCCTTAACATTGATATTAAGAGGTGTATCATTACGACTATTCGTTTTTTAACAGGTATTTCATATTTTACCCAAAACTCGTAAATCATCTATCTAAAAAATTTGAGCAATGTATAGCCTCAAAGAAAATTGAATTGCCTACAAAAAATCTCTTCTAGTAAATTGACGTAAACGGAGCCGTTCCCTTGTACCCGTGACTTAAATATTGATTTGTTTTTTAAATCCTTTGTTTCTATTTTGGATTTTTATAGCTACTAAAAATATTAAAATTTTTTCTAGTCATGATACGTATTCTTAAAGAAAATTTAATGCTCTACAAAAAAGGTCTCTTAATATTTTTTGCTAAATTCACTCCTTCGAAAGTTATTCAGGTTATTTAAGTCGTTTTTACTCAACTTCAGCGCTGAAAAATGTTTTCTCTTTGATAGTGCAAAACCAAATCTCTCACTGAATAAACCATCAGGCATTCCTTTTCCTTTAATAATTAATAAGCGCAAATTTTCAGGGAACGAGGCGAGCCCCCCCAGCTCATAAGATTAAATTAATTAAGTTAACTATCACTAACCGCCCACCGGTTATAAATAGTCCAAAATAGAAACAAAGAATTTAAAAAACAAATCAATATTTAAGAGACGGTTACAAGGAAACGGCGCATTTTACGTCAATTTACCACGAGATTTTTGGTAGGGAATTCAATTTTCTTTGAGACTATACATTGCTCAAATTTTTCAGATAGACGATTTACGAGTTCTGGGTAAAAAATGAAATAACTTTCAAAAAACGAATAGTCATAACGATACGCCTCTTAATATCAATACTAAGGGCTTAAACTTGCACAATAATTTTTTTCGGTTATCAGGAATAATATTTTCACAGTATCGAAAGAAAAAAAAAATAGTTGATTTTTTCGGTCCAGTCTAATGTATATGTATATATATATATATATATATATATATATATATATATATATATATATATATATATATATATATATATATATATATATATATATATATATATATATATATATATATATATATATATATATGTATATATATGTGGTGTCCGCCTTTTGGTAACATTTTTTCAAACCGTTTCCACATTTTGGTAACTTTTATACATTTTGGTAACGTTACCGAAATACAATCCGCTGATTTCAACATTTCGGTAACGTTACCG
Source organism: Microplitis manilae (assembly GCA_030273425.1). Classification (NCBI taxonomy): domain Eukaryota; kingdom Metazoa; phylum Arthropoda; class Insecta; order Hymenoptera; family Braconidae; genus Microplitis; species Microplitis manilae. The sequence goes on along the minus strand of CP092727.1, from coordinate 11,251,146 downwards.
AAAGGTATTTTTCTTTGGATTCGACATTTCAGTAACGTTACCGAAATGCAATTAGCTAGATTCACCATTTCAGTGACGTTACCAAAAGGTATTTTTATGTTGGATTCAACATTTCGGTAACGTTACCAAAATTTATTCAGTACAATTAAATAATTCAGTAACGTTACCAAAAGTTTTGTTATCGCATCCGTAGTAACTGCAACACTTTGCATTAATGCTTCAAATAATAAAGTCACAAATGATTATAATAATTTTACACTTTTATGGATGTTTAAAAAAATGTAGTAAATCTTTCACGAGGTCGCAATGGTACATCGATATTGATAATTACAATTTCGATCCTCAACATCGCAGTTTTAGAATCAACTTAGGCAGACAAAAATGGAATTGCTGATGCCTAGCTAGAAATTTTGGAAATTTGAATCTAGTTAGTGAAATAATTGTGCTTTTTTGAAAAAGGGTGAAAAAAATGTCGTTGACAATTTACGGTGTTGATATAATGGTCCAGGAGCGTTTTAAAAAAATTGTTCCAAAATACATTCTACGGAATTCAACATTTCAGTAACGTTACCAAAATACAATCTACCGAATTCAGCATTTCAGTTACGTTACCAAAATGTAATCAGCTAAATTCAGCATTTTAGTAACGTTACCGAAAGTCTACTTTGTCGGATTCAACATTTTGGTATCGTTAGAAGTATCTTTTCAATACAATCAACTAATCAGATAAAGTTAAATTCGGGTTTCAATTCTTTGACAAACGAATCAAAGGGCTGACAACAGAATGAATATAAAAATTATAATCAGAAATAAGAATGTAATTTGACACTTATTTAGATAATAGTATGGAGGCATTTAGTTAACATTGCACTTCATTAAAATAAAAGATAAATATCGTGAATTGAAATTATGATGCTCGAACTCGCACTTTAAGTAGTAGCGAGGGCGCATGGAAATTAAATAGTTGATGCCAGTCTTAAAATTTGAAAAATTAAAATCTAGCTGGTAAAATAACTGTTCTTTTCCGTGAGAAGTTTGAAGAAGTCTAGTCGATCATTCACATTGTTAACATAATAGTCTCATAGCATTTTTTAAAATATTATACCAAAATACAATCTACCCGTTTCAACATTTCAGTAACGTTACCAAAATACAATCTACCGAAATCACCAATTTGGTAACGTTACCGAAATGTAATCACCTGAATTCAGCATTTTAGTAACGTTACCGAAAGGTGTTCTTTTGTCGGATTCAACGTTTTGGTATCGTGAGCAGTACCATTCAGATGAAATTAAACAATTGATCAATTTTAAATTTGAGTTTAGATGCCTCAACAAACAAACTAAAGAGCTGATGATGAATCGCGCATATGTAAATTCAAGTTACAAATGAGAATATAATTGTACATTTCGTTGGATAATAGTCTTGAGAAATTTGGTTAATATTCCATTTCATTAAAATAAAGAATAAATATTCAGGATAAAAATTATGATCCACAGAATCGCAGTTTAAGTGATAATCTGAGCACCCGAAAATTAAATCGCTGATGTCAGGCTAGAAGTTCGAAAATTTGAACCTCGTCAGTAAAATGACTGTTCTTTGCCGTGAAAAGTCTGCAGAAGTCTAGTCGATCATTGAATTTGTTAACATAATAGTTTTATAGCATTCGTTGGAATTTTATACTAAGATACAATCTACCGATTTCAACATTTCAGTAACGTTACCGAAAGGTGTTCTTTTGTCGGATTCAACGTTTTGGTATCGTGAGCACTACCATTCAGATAAAATTAAACTATTGATCAATTTTAAATTTGAGTTTAGATGCCTTAACAAACAAACCAAAGAGCTGATGATAGATTGAAAATATGTAAATTCAAGTTACAAATGAGTATGTAATTGTACATTTGTTTGGATAAAAGTCTTGAGAAATTTAGTTAATAATGCATTTCATTAAAATAAAGGATAAATAACCAGAATAAAAATAATCCACAAAATCACAGTTTTAATAATAATCTGAGCGCCTAAAAATTAAATAGCTGATGTCCGGCCAGAAGTTCGAAAATTTGAACCTCGTCAGTAAAATGACTGTTCTTTGCCGTGAAAAGTTTGCAGAAGTCTACTCAATACTTGAATTTGTTAACATAATAGTCTAATAGCATTCTTCGAAATATTACACTAAGATACAATCTACCGATTTCAACATTTCAGTAACGTTACCAAAATACAATCTACCGAATTCAACAATTCGGTAACGTTACCGAAATGTAATCAGCTGAATTCAGCATTTTAGTAACGTTACCAAAAGGTGTTCTTTTGTCGGATTCAACGTTTTGGTATCGTGAGCAGTACCATTCAGATACAATTAAACTATTGATCAATTTTAAATTTGAGTTTAAATGCCTTAACGAACGAACCAAAGTGCTGGTGACAGGTTGAAAATATGGAATTACACTATGAGTGTAATGTACTGTGCAAATGGGCGAAAAGTTTGCTGCAAAAGTTGACTCAATTTTTGCAGGTTTCGGTAAAGTTGAGTTTTTCTGTTGATGAAAATTTGCAGATATAGTGGCTATCTATCATTTAGCGATCAAAAACTATCCAAAAATTTCAGGCACACTGAATTCCACGTTAGCTGAGCAGATTCCTTTTCAAGTTGACGGCAAAAATTTCTCAATTTCCGGTTTTGAGTTTTCTGACTACAATATACTCTATGAGCACAGTTTGCTTAGCAAAAGTTCACTTTCTAAAAGTTTTCTTGAGTTTTTCGTCAAATGTCCGTCACGTACTAGTCTACTTTCCCTAGTACTAAACTTTGATGCCAAAAATTGCCGTAGTAAAAAAACAAAAAAAAAAAAATTGGGGCGTCGGTTGGCCCTTCGAGCCAGCCTCAAAACTTCCCGCTGTTTTCGGCCTCAAAGAGCTCAAAAACATTAGCGTAGATATATTTTCGAGCTCAAAAATGCTATTACATGCAATTGTTTTTTACGATCTTCTCAAGCTCTAACAAGTTACCTGTTATGCTGAAGCGGTTTTTAAAATTTAGTTCCCGATTATATTCAATAAAATAAGTATTTCAAGACAGAAATTAATGCCAGGGATCAAAATCAAGATTTAAATGAGTTTTGACTCATGTAACAAACAATCAAATCTGAAATATCCGAGAAAAATATTAAAAACTACGTTTTATCGATTTTATTGTTGATAATATGATTTAAACTAAAAACCAAGATCGATGACGTTGAATGATCAAAAGAAACAATAGAAAGGATGAGTTGGTATGATTTCAGACACATTTTAGTAGGTTATATCATGATTTATCCGGAAAAAATAACATAAAATGTTATTTTGTTAACTTTTCAACACTGATATCTTTCGAACTAATTAATCGATTTTGACGTTTGAGGTGGCAATCGGCGCGTTTTATCAAATTCTAGAGCTGATTAGAATTTGAAATCGATCGAGTCAGTCGTTTCAAAAATATTTAGAAAAAAACCGTTTTTTACCATTTCTTTTTCTAACGATATCTCGCAAACGAATGAACCGATTTTGATGGTTGAGGCGGCAATTGACGTATTTTATTGAGTGCTGAAACTGATCAGATTGTGGAATTGTTCGGCTAAGTTATTTCAAAGATATTTGCAAATAACTGTTTTTTACCATTTCTTTCTCCCGCGATAACTCTCGAACGAATCATCCGATTTTGATGTTTAAGGTGGCAATCGACGCGTTTTATTGAGTACTAGAGCTGATAAGATTTTGAAGTTGATCGTATAAGTCGTTTCTGAGAAATCAATAAAAAACTAAAAAAAAATTTTTTTTTTTTTCGTAATTCGCAAATATTTTCGAGTCTATCTGATGAAATGATCTGAAATTTTCAGGAAAGCTGATGGCCAACAAGCTCTTTCGATTGCCACCTCAATCATCCAAATCGATTCATTAATTCAAAAGTTACAAAGAGTTTACGTACATACACACACACAACATACACACACACATACACACACACACACACACACGCGGGCACACACGGACACACACACACGGTCATCATTCTGAAAACAGTCAGAATAGTTTCCTAGGACCTCAAAACGTCGACATCTGATAAAAACTCGATTTTCGAAAATCGGGGTGAAAACAAAACTTCCCGAAATTTTCGAAAATCGTCGATTTTCTTAGCGGGAAGTTAAAAATTGAATAAAATAGAGAAAAATCTGGTGAATCTTCTGGTACGAAAACCTAGCAAAAAAAGTTGCAAATTTTTTTGTTATTAACAAAGACGTTTTGGAAGTAATGCCTCAGTAGACTTTAACGGAATACTGGATACAGATTTTTCTCATGCAGTTAATTACATGTACAGAATAAAATAATTCAATCTTTTCTGAATCGTTTGGTCACAAAGTTGATACGATAATGTTAATTATTAATAATGAAATAAATTATTTAATTTCATCAACGATAACAGTTCTAGCCTAACAGCTGCCGTTTGTACCGACGTGGTCTGCGCATCTCCATAGTGGGGAGAAGTTGCACGCGTCGTCACGACTTATTTAAAATTCCAACCGCGCGAATTATTTTATTTCACGCAATTATTTATTTTATTTTTATAAATTCAATTAATAAATGATAAATATTTGTTACAATTGATAAAATTAATAAAATATATGGTAGTAATATTTTAAAAAAAGTTTTAATTTTACAAAAATTATCAATTTTCAAATTATTTCAATGTTTTCGCGAAAATTGAATGATTTTATTTTTTTTTAATTATAATTTTAATATTCGTGAAAAATTTATAAGAATTATTTTTCTAATTTGCTTGCTACTTCCCGTGAAAAAATTTTCTGATCAAGCCTTATATGACCTGATATGGCCATATCAAAAAATTTGATATATTCATATCCGACCTGATATGATCTGATATGCCCATATATAAATTTTAATATATTCTGATATAGTCTGATATAAAAATTGGCCATATCAAGCCATATCAACTTGATATGTCGATATCAGATTTGATATGTCTTGATCTGACTTGATATTCTTGTATATAATTTTTTTCATTCGTCCTGATATAACCTGATATAACTTGATAAGGGTATATATATTTTAATATGCTTGTGAGCAAAAATCTTGATCAAGTTTAATATGGCTTGACATGCTCTGATATGGGCACATAAATTAGTTTTATCGAGTTTCCTGTACACATATGTTTGGTAAAATAATTTAGAAATGACCAAATAACGTAACATTGTTCAGAAAAACCGATTCCATAATGATTTATAAAGTCTTATGAAGTCGGTTAAATATTTTAATTTATCACATTTATAAATAGTATAAAGTATACAAACTTTGTTGAAAAATTTTTCCAATAAGCTAACGAGATCAATTTTTAAATATCTGAGAGAATTTCAAATTTTTGTAATGAATTTAAATACAAAAAACTGATATTTTAAATTGAAAAAAGTTTAAGTAGCCGGAGAAAAATGTTGGCTTGAAACCTACCAATTTTTATTATGCTGCCGAACAATTTTTAAACAGAAAGGGAAGCATCCAAAAAATTATTATGCTCATACGAAAAATTATTATGCTGTATCACAATACTTACTACGCGCGAAAAACTTATCGATAAGATGTAATTACAATTACTTTCATACATTTTAATAATTATGATGCGGCATAGTAATTTTTTGTATGAGCATAATAATTTTTCGTACGAGCATAATAATCTTTCGTATGAGCATAATAACTTTTTGCATGCTTCACTTCCTGTTTCAAGTTTGGTCGACAGCATAATAGAAATTAGTAGGTTTTGAGCCAACATTTTTCTCCATGTAAGTTTAAAAATCTTTAACTTTTTTTTTTTTTTCTTTTACCAAAAGAAGTAGTTCTTGCCCCGTTACTGGTGGGTTACCGTTTATGGTCCCGTTTCATTATAAACAATAACAATTGAATAAAATACAAGTAACCAAATCAATCATTTATCTGATGTCTTTAATTTTCTTAGTTTTATTTTTATCCAAATAGATATAATCAACCTTACATTTCAAGTTTGTGATTTGGCAGAGTGGTTAATAGATCAGACTTTAAATCAGAATTACTCGAGTTCGAACCCATGACCTGATTGGATTTTTTTTTTTCTTTTTTCTTTTTTTTCATGACAATTATTGCATATACAACTTTACAAAGATATACACAATGTTATAAAATTATCTATAAATTTAGTTCCCGAGATAACAATGTTAATCTCACTATATATAGTTTGATGTGTCTATATCAGAACATATCAAATCTTATCTGTACATATATTGTCTGATATGGCCAATTTCCATATCAGGCCTGATATGAACTGCCCAAATCAGGCCATATCAGGCCATATCAGGAAATTTTTTTACGGGTTATTTAATATTTCATATTTAACATCAGTATCCATGAAAATTTTTTTAAACAAACTATGCGATTTTGAATGTTGAGGTTGCATTCAACGCGGCATTTATAGTTTCAGAGCTGATAAGATTTTAGTATTAATCTACACTCATGCAAAAAATTAAAGAAACAGAAAAATTTTGGAAAATTTTTAGTGATTTTTGCAAGGCAAACTACTTACTTCATGAAAAATAATCGTATCCAGATTTGGAAAAAAGCTCTTTACAGCTCGACATTTCTAGTTTCCATGCATTTTGATTAAAAATTTTCCAAAGCTACAGCTATTTTGCAAACATGAGAAATACCGCAAGACAAAAATTGTTAACATTTTTTCTTTTCTTTCAAACAATCCACGGGGTCGTAGAAAAATTTGTTCAGCTTTAAATAGAATGTTTTTCGAGTCTTGTACGACACATTGTCGCTGAGATATTATCCATCAAATAAAAAATGATCCTTTTGGATTTAATCAGCGATATTTCAGTTACAAATAATTGCACAGTAAATTGGAGGGTGGCGTAAAAAACTTGAATGAACTCCCTACAAGACCCATTTATCACTTTTTGGAAAAAAAATTTTTTTGTATTATTTTCACCATCAATTAGAAGTCAGTTCAAAAAGTGATTTTTTTGGTTTTTCAGTTAATCTACCACTACTTTGTAAATATCAATGGAAAGTCTAATGTAGCCGAATAGTTTTATAGCTTAATAAAATTTGAACAAAAACCAACAACTTTGCTTTCTTTTACATCGATTTTTATAGTGGAAATTCGGAATCTTGAATAGTTTCAAATTTTTCCAAACCATTAAATTATACGAGAATTCTGAGGCCTTTAAAAAATTAAAAACGATTCAAAGTGATTTATTATAATAATTTCTGTTAAACCCCTTGTAATGACTAAATAATAATCAATTTTAAGTTCAACGGAAGATTCAAAACAATCTAAAATCCATTAAGAATTTCGAATGCTCCCGAACCTCCTTTTATAAATAAATAAGAAGGTGAAATACCGTTCGTTACCAAAATGTATAATTCGGTGGATTTGTATATATATAGTTACCAAAATGTTGAAACGATCGTAGATTTAATGTATACTGAAAACAACGAAGTTATATCAAAAATCTTGTAAAGTCATCAATGGACATGCAATCAGAAATATTTTAAGCTATTAAAAAAAATGCGTTACCAAAATGTTGAAACTACATATATATATATATATATGTATAAATATATACATATATATATATATATATATATATATATATATATATATATATATATATATATATATATATCTGTTGTAATAATAATTCTATAAATACATGCCAGGACTGGTTGGTGGTTTGGATGTTGGAAAAATACGCATATTCAAAAATATAACAATATTTTTATTTGTCACAGCACATAATATTACTAGATTACAAAATTAAATCGTTGATTTAATTTATTAATACTGTTAAATTGTCTGAGCTCATGAATACGTAATGAAATGAATGCAAATTATAAAATTGATCTCGAGTAAATAATTGAAATAATTAATTTGAATGTATTTGAACACTGATTTGATCGCAACAATGTCATGAGAATAAATAACATGAATTCAGAGGTTACCGAGTGAAGTTAATTATTGAAGACTTGAATTACTACTTTCTTAATAGTACAATGCGTAATTAGCTGAGTTCATTGAGATATAATTATTTATGATCACTTAATTTAATTGATTTTAGTGAGGTTACAATAAATTACACTGCATTGAATTTATTTTCTGAACACGTGGTAGCATGATTGCAGAGGCTACCGAGCGAGACTTTACTTTTAAAGTTATTAAAATATTGAGCATGTTGATAATTGATTAATTATTATATAGAGTCTTTTAGATTTATGAACACTTGATATAATTATTTATTTAATAAATAAGCACCTGTACGGATTTCTTTGTGAATAACCTCTTCAGGAACGTGGTTGATGATCACTTGAATTCTTGAGTTCTTTAGATAATTATTTTATGAGCTCTGGTGCCCACAATTACAAAAATAATTATATTTTTGTTGAGCTTCTTAATTACTTAATTTAATTAAGTGATTATTTTTAATTAATTACTCGAGATGAGCGCAAAACGATAAGATTAATTATAACACGTGTTATCTGTTGAATGTACGTATGCGAAAGATAATGGAGGCCGTCTTCTCAACACGAAGCAGGAAAGCGTAGATGCGCATACGCTGAGCTGCGCATGATTAAATTCAAATTTATGAGACTAGGTCCCAGTAGGTGCTGCCTCTATCTGCGGAGGTGATACTATATTTGAATTCAAATATAGTTTTAATTACGCAACATTCCGCCCGCCATCAGCAACAAAGTTTATGATTGATGAATTCTTGAGTACGTGATCTTTGGTTGAGTATGCCAATGAACCAGGTGAGTTAGTTGTCGTCATCTTCTGAGCTAGGCTCCAATGGTCTTGAATTTAGGATAGCTTCAACCTGCGTAAGAAGAGTCGTAAATTCTTCAAACGTGAATGAAGATTCTCCCACTGTCCGAGTTAGATGATGTTTGAGTGATTTGACAGCAGCTTCCCGCTTTCCACCCATGTGTGGAGCTGCTGGTGGATTGAAGTGCCAAGTTATACTGTTCATAGTGACGTGATCCAGTATTTCTCTTGATTCTTGAGTTCCTTATAACTGAGCGTACTGGTTGTCTACCTCCAATGATCCAGTACTTTTGTCTGATGAATGCAAGAGTAAATTGAGTAACACCATGCATAGTACGCTGATGAGCATCAGAAATTATGAGTGTAGCGAATGCCGCATTCCGTGGTAGAATAGCAGGATGCTTACTTTGGTCTTGATTTAGAGCATTCTCCAATCGTCCACCTACTCGAATGATGCCGTCGGTGTCAATGAATGCAACCAATCGAGCAAATGGATGACCATTAGGCCATGGTGGTTGCAAAATGAATACGTTGAGTTTCTATGATACAAAAGTTGAGTGCATGAATTACTTCATCAGAAGTAATTGGAGTCTTGAGTGATGAGTTCGGTGATTTCTTGATCATGTCACGAAGTCTAAAGCAGATTGCAGTAACTCGTAACATGCGGAGTAGAGGTATTGGCCGTTCCATAATGGGTTACCTTGATTTCAGTGATGAATTCGATGAGAATAGGGCCAATCCAGGCCGTTCTTCTGCTGGAGCTCCTGTATCATCGATTGATGGACATTTAGGCCAGGACGACGAACTCTTGAGCAACCATGGTGGGACAGTCCACTACAGTTGATGATCACGAAGTTGAGTAGGCGTCAACCCTCGTGTTGCGCAGTCTGTTGGGTTTTGTGTGTCCGGAATGAAATTCCAGTGGCCATCTGGAAGTAGATCTTGAATTTGTGACACCCTATTCCGAACAAACCCCTTCCAGCGAGACGGGTGAGATTTGATCCACGTGAGAGTGATTGTTGAGTCCGTCCACAGCTATGTTGGCGATTGAGTGAGTTTTAGAGTGCTCTGGCAGTGTTTTATGAGTTTAGCCAACATGTGAGCTGCAGTGAGTTCCAACCTTGGTATCGTTAATTGCTTTAACGGAGCTACCTTGGTTTTTGAGCAGAGCAGCGTAACTCTGACTCCATGAGCAGGTGTGAGGACTTTGATGAACACGGCAGCTGCCATTGCCAATTGCGAGGCATCCGAGAATCCATGAATCTCGGTGGTTGAGCACGTGGATGAGTGGATCCATCTTGGAACCTTAATTTCCGATATTAGTTTGAGTTCATTCTCGAAGTTTCTCCATTTATGCCGATGATTGGCTGCCAATGGAGTGTCCCAGCTGAGCTTTTTAAGCCAAAGCTCCTGCATGAATACCTTGGCTCGAATGATGAGTGGTGCTAGAAATCCAAGAGGATCAAAGATTTAAGCTATCTCTGATAAGATGATCCTTTTTGTGAATTTGTGAGTAGAGCATGGTGGTGAGTATGTGAAGTAAAACTGGTCTGAGTGTGAGGACCAGTACATGCCCAAAATCTTGGTGCTGGAGTCTGGATCCTCGAGTTTATGAGTCTTGATCACTTCCACATGATTGAGTTGCTGTAATTTTGGATGATTACTTGCCCAGTCAGCAAGAGGGAATCCGCCCGCCTTGCAGAGTGCTTCAACTTGATCATCAACTTGTTGTAATGAGTTCACCTTTTACGAGTGCGATGACCTGAGAAGGCTCTGCGCCGTGAGTGCTGACTAATCACCTTCATTTCGAGTGCTGGACAAATCGTCGATTTCTTTGGAGTGCGTTTGGTTTTGAGTTTTGGAGGATCTGTATTGCCATTGTTACCAGTGTCAGTGAGATTGGATTCACTGAGTGCATGGTTGTCGTCGACAGTGATCGCTGGGATGAGAGATGGGTCCGTGGAGGTTCCTTCTGGACCAGTTGTGTGCTGAGTGTCCTTGGGAGGATCCTTCTTCTCCTCCTTATCTCCCATGGTGAGCTCCGTAACCTGCAATGGGTTTATATGAATGCAGCTGCCCACTGATGATGCTTCCGACACAACCAACCAACCATCCGGCTCGAAGGACTAGAAAATGTTATAATACTAATTATATAAATACATGCCAGGACTGGTTGGCGGTTGAGATGTTGGAAAAATACGCATATTAAAAAAAAAAATGTCGGAAAATCCAAAATTGCACACCTCAATCACTCATTTTATTTTTAATCATTACTTTTATTATTTTTTTTTTATTATGAATTTTTATGCAACTTTTAAATTATTAATTTGATTTTTTGATTTCTCAATTCCAGTTAAATTTTTTTTTTTTTAATCTCTTCTAAATATCCCGCATTTTTGTTGTAGATGTCGCTCTTTTTTTTCAATCCTACTGTTTTACGCTAGTGCTGCCACCAGTAGTTGATGAAGAGAAAAAAAGAAAAACAAACTTACTTTTGTAATAATATATATATATATATATATATATATATATATATATATATATATATATATATATATATATATATATATATATCAGGGTGCTTTTTATTTTTCGAACATTTTTTTTTTTCTTGGCCCTTATGAAAATTTTATTGTAGGCGACAAAAAAAAAATTTCCTGAAAATTTTAGCCCTTAATTTTAATTTTAAGAGGTCGCTATCTATTTTTAAAGTTTTCCCATTTAAAAAGCATGGGAACGATATCACATTTTTTTATAAAAATTCCTACCCAGGCAGTTTTTGAGCAATTCACTCGTTTTTGGGCTCGTTTCATAGGGCTTGTAGTCCTCTTTAAAATTTATTTTAGTGACATAGATGCATTTACAACAGTTCAAAAGTTATGAGACTTCAAACTTCAGAAATTTTTATTTTTACCAAAAAATAATAATTAATGGCTATTATTATTCCAGCTATCAACTTTCTAGAAAAAATAACATACAACTTTTGTAATGTGTTAAATACTCTGAAAGAAATACCTAAAACAATTCAATATTATCAACGTTATTGTTTATTTTTTTTAACTTTTCTCTTTTAAAGGGTTTTAGAATTATTTAATTTTAATTTTATTCTCGTGACAAATTGAACTTTTGTACTTATCCTTTTTTTTGGTATTTATTTAATCGAGCTTCATCAATTTTTATGTAGTTTTATGATTAAAAAATAAAATAATATTAAAAAAACCGATAATAGATTTGTGACTTGTAATTCAATTTCAGTCATAAAGACTGAGATTTTAGACAGTCGGAAACTATCGGCGCTTCGATCGATACGTTAAATCATAGAACTACATAAAAATTGATGAAGCTCGATTAATTTATTACCAAAAAAAAGGATAAGTACAAAAGTTCAATTTGTCACGAGAATAAAATTAAAATTAAATAATTCTAAAACCCTTTAAAAGAGAAAAGTTAAAAAAAATAAACAATAACATTGATAATATTGAATTGTTTTAGGTATTTCTTTCAGAGTATTTAACACACTACAAAAGTTGTATGTCATTTTTTCTAGAAAGTTGATAGCTGTAATAATAATAGCCATTAATTATTATTTTTTGGTAAAAATAAAAATTTCTGAAGTTTGAAGTCTCATAACTTTTGAACCGTTGTAAATGCATCTATGTCACTAAAATCAATTTTACAGAGGACTACAAGCCCTATGAAACGAGCCCAAAAACGAGTGAATTGCTCAAAAACTGCCTGGGTAGAAATTTTTATAAAAAAATGTGATATCGTTCCCATGCTTTTTAAATGGGAAAACTTTAAAAATAGATAGCGACCTCTTAAAATTAAAATTAAGGGCTAAAATTTTCAGGAAATTTTTTTTTTGTCGCCTACAATAAAATTTTCATATGGGCCAAGAAAAAAAAAAATGTTCGAAAAATAAAAAGCACCCTAATATATATATATGAGTCATTCCATCTCAATTCAACGACATTGCGACGATGACTCTCTTGGATTTTTTTGATTTTTGAATATATTTTCATACATGTAGAAAGAAGTCTTCAACTAAATTTTCAGCTCTTTATCTCCACCCACTCCGAAGTTGTCATTATTGCTTACAAAGGGAATAACTTTGACTATAGTGATGATAATCTCACGTTCTGGAGGGTCATTTTGTTCGATTTTTAACGATCTTTCTGAAAAAAAATTCAAAATCAGAAACAAAAAATTTTGTAATGCTTTATCGGCCATTTTGCGTCAAAAAAATAGTTTTTCGTTCAATGGGACACTTTTAATTTTTTTCAAAAAAATTCCCAAAATTCTATGTTGAACCACAAAATTTTTGAGATATAACCCACGATGGGCATCCAATAACTTCTAATGAAAAGAATTAAAAAACAATTTTTATTCTGTAATTTTAATTTATTTTCTTTCTAAAATCACGTAATTTCTCCAAATAGGATCAAAATATTATCACAAAGTAATATCAAATAAGTACTACCGATAATAACGTAGTAGATTTGAGAGTAATAAATGTAAATAATACGATGTAACGGTTGATATATTTTAATTTTAATTTAAAAAGATACAGTATATTGCAAAAGAAGTACTTAACTTATTCATTTTCGTGTAAAATAATATATTTTCCACTGAGAATAGTGAGAAAAAAGTAATGTTATGTATTGTGAGACTATCTGAAAACATTCTGCGATTTTAAGGAAAAATAAATCAAAATAACATGAAAAAAAAATTGTTTTCTAATTTATTTTACTAGAAGTTATTTGATGCCCATCTTGGTTTATGGCTCAAAAATTTTATTGTTCAACATAGAATTTTGGGAATTTTTTTGAAAAAAATTGAAAGTGTCCCATTGAACGAAAAACTAATTTTTCGAATGAAAATGACCGAAAAAGCATTACAAAATTTTCTGTTTCTGATTTTGAATTTTTTTTCAGAAAGAGCGTTAAAAATCAAACAAAAAGACCCCCATGGCGTAAGATTATCATAATTATAGTCAAAGTTATATCCTTTTTAAGCAAAAATAATAACTCCGGAAGGGGTGGAGATAAAGAACTAAAAATTTAGCTGAAGACTTCTTTTTACATGCATAAAAACATATCAAAAAATCAAATAAATCGAAAAGGGTCACCGTCGCAATGTCGTTGGATTGCGATGGAATGACCCATATATATATATATATATACATATATATGTATAAAGTATTTATTTGCCCTTTTCAGGGGTACAAATGCGGACCCCCGTTCCGCTCACAAAGACCACTTAACTACTACTTATAATTAATTTACATACTTAGCTTAATACATTATTGCTTATATACATCCCTCACACCGCATACTAACATATCAACGAGACAGCGGAAAAAGAAGGCCACGCAAGGCAAAGAAAAAACCGCCTAGCGTCTCATCCACTCAAACCTCCATCCATCTTACCCATCCTTCCGGACCTCCGTTTCCGCTGTATCTCCACTACTTCCTAACTGTACTAATTATTGGTGCCTGCAAACCCCCATAACATTTTGATCCCCATTAGCCAATTTTCCCCTTATCCTTCCTCCCCCACCACCTGATTTCTCATCTCCTGCCACCCCTTTTCCCGACCTAAGCCTGAACATATCTCCCATACATGCTCCCACGTCTCCAACTCCATCCTACATACATTACAGAGCCTTTCTTCTCTACTCTCCCAGTATCTGTTCCCTTTCAATACATCTCCTAGCCTGAACCTAGCTATTCTGCTCCATCTATCTTCACTCCAACCATTTTTGAGGTAACCTGGGGTGCCTCCACTTTTGATAAATTTATGGTCTCCATTACGTCTCGAACCTACGATCCTATCCCAACTCTCCCGTTCCTGTCTTTCTTTTTCTATCTTTATCATATCCTCTCCTCTCATTAAACCCTTCTCCCATTTCCTCTCTACTTCCACTAGATTCAATCCTCTCCCCTCGTGAAAATCCCCTCTCTCTGCTTCCCACCCTCCAAGACCTCTTCCTGCCCTTATTCTTCTCCTCATTTCCATTCTGCATTTCCATGGGATTAACCCTCCACCTCCTTCCTCCACTCTTTTCTCATAACACCAGGCTCTCAACCCCGCTTTCTCCTCCAGTCTCTTTCTCTCTCTCTGTAACGCCTCTCTAACCATGTAGCCTGCAACTCTTCTAGAGACCCCAAGAACTCATCATAGGTATCTGTCCTGAATACTCTCCAACTCTTCTCTGGCTTTCCATCCCCGAATTTCTACACCATAAATCAATACTGACCACACCAGCCTGTCGAACAACCAAACCCTTCTAGTCCAATCTCGCCCGAACTTCCTTTTTCCGATCCCCCAAATCTGTCCCAAGATCCTTGCTCCTTTTACCACTCTCTCTTTCACATGATCATTCTGGTCCCCATTCGCTCTTATCACATAACCTAGATACGTGTATCTGTCCACCTCCTCCACTTCTTTTCCTTTCCAATTCCACCGAACCTTCTTCTTTCTACCTCCACCTTTTCTGCAGCTCATAATTTTTGTCTTTTCTACATTAACTTCTAATCTTTTCCTAGCCACATATCTTTCCAAGGTCCTTATCATTCCCCTCATTTCATCTTCATCCTTAGCTAATAAGGCAATATCATCTGCGTCGGCCAAGGAGTACACTTTCTTCCCCTCATAAAGCTCAACACCTCCCCATCTCCCTTTCTCCAGTTCCTCATCCAGGTCCGCCAAGAAAATCACGAAAAGCAGAGGACTTAGAGGACACCCTTGTCTAACTCTTTTCTCCATCCAGAACTTTTCTCCGAGCTCCTTTCCAACTCTAACTCTGCTAGACGTTTCCCTTAGCACTTCTTCACATCTCTTCACTAATCCCTCACTAATTCCTCTTCTCCTCATTGCTTCACACAGTTCCTTCCTGTCCACCGTATCAAAGACCGCTTTGAAGTCCACAAACAATATCACCATTTTCCCCCTTTACTTGACGATTTCACGATTGATCAGGTAGTTTAGGACGTATATATTATCGATAGTTCCTCTCCCCTCTCTGAATTCTGCCTGTGATTCAGGCAATAGTCCATTTCTCTCCACCTCCATCTTTAACCTCCTTTCCAGAATTCCAACATAGACCTTACATGCCGTCTGAGTAATTGTTATCCCTCTATAGTCTTCCACCTTAGTTCCATCTCCTTTCTTCCTTATAGGTACGATCACACCATTTTTCCAATCCTCTGGCCACTTCTCTCCATGCCAGATCCTTTGACAGATCCTCCAAAGTTCCACCAATACTCCTTCCCCTCCGTACTTCCAAACCTCATTCGGAATCCCATCATCTCCCACGGCTTTATAGTCCTTCAACCTTTTCACCACGACCCTGACTTCTTCTAGTCCAATCTCATCATCCTCAGTCTCCTCCATCATGTTCCCGTTCTCCCCAATTCTCCTTACTCCCACTCCCCCAAGAGTATTACGAAAGTGGTTATCCCACTCTTCCCTCTTAATATCTCTATTTACTATGTCCTTCCTCTTCCGTCCCTGATTAACTATTTTCCAAACCTGTGCCTCGGATTTAGCGATTTTTAGCTGCTCCTTCCACCTTCGGTTTTCTGCTTCTTTTTTCTCTTTGCACATTTTACCGTACCTTCTCTTTTCTATCAGATAGTCTTCCTTTTCGATTTTACCCCTCCCCCCCCTTAAACTTTTTCAGCGTTCTGCTCAGATTTCTTTTCTCTTCCCTACACTCATCATCCCACCATCCAGAAGTACCGCCCCTTCTTTTCTCCACCTTCTCTGATTCCTCCATAGCACTTTTTATTTTTTTCTTAAGTTCACTACAGATCTCTTCCACGTCACCTTCTGTCACCTCCTCTTCATAAAACTTGTTTTGGAACTTTTTTATGCCTTCATTAGACCATACTCCTCTACCTGTCCTATTCTCTACCCTTTTGTTGACTTTTCTTATTCCATTTACCCTTGCCTTTATATCCACCACAACCGGTAAGTGATCCGAATCAGTCTTGTCTTCTATTTTCAGACTTTTTACCCTGTCTCTATTTCTTTCATTAATTAAAACTAAGTCGATCACTGAACTCCCTCCCTCTCCAATGAATGTCCATTCTCCCACCTCATCTCCTTCCACACATCTGTTCAAAATTGTCCAACCTCTCTCAGTTATAAATTTGCATAGGTCTTTGCCCTCCTTGTTAGTAACCGTGTCCCTAGAGTTTCTCAGCCTTACTTCTACCTGGACCTCCATATCTTTCAACCCCCCTTCTGATCCCGTTCTTACGTTGAAGTCACCACCAATTATTATTAGTTTATCCCAAACTTCCTCCATCCATCTCCTTATGAGTTCTGTCTTCCTATCCAAATCTTCATTAATATATACCCCTATTACCCACCACCAATCTTCTCCCAGTTTAACCTCCCTTTCCACCCATCCCTGTACATCCCAATTGTCTCTTTTTCCCACCTCAATTCCTTCTTTGATCCCCACTAACATACCTCCTTTCGGTCTGCCTTTCCCTTTAGGGACTATCGCTTTCTGTATTTCCCATCTGAAACCTCTTTTCCACGACTCTCTTATCTCTGACCACTTCTTTCTATTAGCCCAAGTCTCCAGTAAGACCACCACATCCCAGCTACTCAGGCCTATCCAAAAATCTTCATCTTTATTTTTGATCCCCGCCACATTCCAGAAACCTATCCTGTATGTAACTTTCCTTCTACCTGCGTACGATTTTCCCCTCTCCTTGTCTCGCCCTCTTATTTTTCTTCCCCCCTGCCCCTTTTACCAACCTCCACCCTTATTCGTTTTCCACCTGATGTTTCCAACTTCGTTCTGCTTCATCCCATTATTTCCTGACTCCATTCTCCCACATTTTCATGTACCCCACTTTCACCGTCTTACCAAGTGCTCTTTCCTTCGTAGCTTCCTCAATGATGATTTTTTTGACCCTTCTCTCTTCGAACGTTAGGTCATCCTCTATCCTTACTATCTCTCCTTTTAGCTTACTCTTTGCCAGCATAACCTCCTTCATTTGTTATATACATCCATTTCCACTAAAACCAGCTCTTTTTCATTCTTATCCGAGCCTCCAATCTTTCTCATACTTTTTCTTCCCACTCCGATTTCCATTTTAGTCCACACTTTGTCTACCTCACCTTTCCAATCAACCCCTTTATTCATGTCAATCCCTTTTACAATCACATTATTTCTCCTTGCATCTCTCTCCCTCTTTTCTGCCACCATTTCAAGCTTTTTTATCCTTTTCTCTGTTTCCCCATCAGCTAACTTACCCGAGATCTCCACTTCTCTAGATGCCCTATCTCCATCTCTTCTGTCTACCTGCTCAAGATTATCTAGCCTGCCCTTTAAACTCTCGATTTTTCTGTTCATTTCCTCCTTTTCTTCCTCCCATTTCCTATTAAATTCTTCTCTTTCCGTTTTCCCTTCCTCTCTTAGCTGAACGACTTCGTCACTGACCTCTTTGCACTCCTGTTTGATCCTCTTATCCAAGTCCTCTAACTTTTTCATTAGCGCTTCCATTTCCTCAGGCTTCCATTCCTCTCTCCTAAAATGCTCTCTACTCTGAAGTCTACTTCTCTTAAGTGTCTCCCTTTCCTCTTTATCCTTAGCTAGATGCAACTCACCCTCAGTTTCCCTGATTCTTTAGCCCCAAGAAAAGGATTCTTCCAAATCCCCCGTACCCAACGTTCTTCCAAGCTTAAAACCCGATTGGTACCAATTTAAAATTCCCGCTTGCTTTTTATCCTTACCTTCCGTCATATCCCCTCTCTAAAAATTCCTACTTAACCCGCCGAACCTCTTTAGATTATCGACCGACTAACTAACTCCACTTTTCGCCACGGCACCACCTACACTCTTCTACGTGCCCTACCTCTCTTCCCCACCACTTACTCTGTCCCAGCAAAACTTAACCTCTCCCCAGGTACCTCCCTAAATATAATTAAAATTCCCTGTTACAATCCTCGACCTCCCGAATTTTTATATATCCCTCCAGAAAAAGCACTTCCTTAACTACAACTTAACCCAAAATACACCCAGTAAAATTTCAAAAAACACTCCAAAAGTTAATAATGTAGCACCACCGCGTATTAAAAGCAACTAATCACTACAACACCGGAAACAGAAGTCCACTTTTGTAATAATAACAATAGTAAAAATAAAAATAAAAATAAAAATAAAAATAAAAATTCAAACTTGACTTGAATTTGACTTAAATAACTTAAATTTAAGTCAACTAAGTAAGACAACTTAGTCAAAAGCAAGTCAAAACCAAATGTATTTTCATATCTTAAAATATGTTTTTCATTTATTAAAAAAAAAGAAACTTCAATTGACTTACTTTTGTCTTCCTAGACTTGCTTTATTTTAAACTTTGAAAATCGCGTCAAAATCAAGTAATTTTTTTGACCCAGATCGGCGCGATACCGACATAGTCTGGGTTCGATTCCCAGTTCGAGCTATCTATATTTTATTTAATTTATCTGTAAATTGTCTTATTGAGAAAGTTAATTGTAAGTTTAGGTTTCATTATATTTTAAAATTCATTAATTTTTCAATATGGTGAAACTTAATCTTACAATTAACCTTCCCGAGAAAAAATTTTTATATACAGTCGAAACCGGATATAACGACATTGAAGAGACCGTATACTTCGGACGTTATGTCCAATAGTTGGGATAAGCAATATACACATATTTATACATATTATACATACAAGTACATAATCATAATAATAAGTTTATTAATGAAAAAAATAAAGTACCTACAATACAGTTCACAGAATTCACTTAGATTTTAAAGTAATCGGTCATTTTAGTCTGTTTTTTTTTTGTAAGCTCAGTCTCAAAAATATTTTGGATTTTACGCTTCATTGTTGCCAAGGTATCATCAGTATTTAACTGGTCGTCAAAGGCAACAAATTTTTGTAAAACTGTTATAGCGTTAAGATTCTCGCATATTGTTGTCTGTTGAAACTGCTCTTGATGGAACTGCTGTTTGTTTTCTTCGTCAGTGTTACGATTGTTACTTTCAGCTTCTGTAAGAATCTCTTTCTCAGTAGCTAAAGCGCACACGGCAATATTGTCATCTATTCCAATAACTTCCTCTATTTCAATTCTTGGTTTTGTAGCAGTAGATCTGCGCAACTGTGCAACCAACTGAGCTGGTGGTACGTTGCTATGTTCATCTGTAGGAGATTGTATCATTCTCGCAAGTGATATATCATCAGAGAGATCTTTAAAACCTGCATGGCTCTAGTGGTCTGTTTAAAGTTTTCCCAAGCTTCCGATATCATTAGAATTGCATCTAGAACGCTAAGACGTTTTTATCTTCGCTAGTTTCAATATTCTGAAGCATTTGTAGTACTTGAAGTTTTCTGTACTGTGATTTTAAAGATTTTATCACTCCTTGATCCATGGGCTGTAAAACAGAGGTGACATTGGGCGGTAAAAACACAAGTTTTATGCATTTTTGATTGGAGACTACAGGATGAGCGGGACAATTGTCTACTAGGAGAATAAATTTTTCAAAAATTAGCGATTTCATCCAGGACTTAGTGTTGTTTTCACATGTTACAGGCAACGAGTGAATGTTCTTAAAGCAACGTGGTTTGTTAGCTTTTCTTATCACTAACAGTTTTTTTTACACGATCCAGTCATGTTTGCAGCAACCAATACCGTAATTTTTGTTTTAAACAACTTTCCACCCTTGCATTGCTCACTTTTGAATTTAAGTGTCTTGTCAGCGGTTAAATTATAAAACAATCCAGCTTCATCCGCATTAAAGATTTCTTCTCGTTTGTATCCTTCGCAGATCGCAGACCATGAGAAAGCCACTCTTCAGTCACACTTTCAGGAATGCCAGCCGCTTCACCGCATATTTTTCCTGACACAATATTATGACGAGCACGGAAACGTTGCACCCAAGACGACGAGCACTCGAAATTTTCTTTCCCCATTAGACGAGCAAAGTCGTTGGCTTTGTGTTGCAGGATCGGACCACTTATTGGGACGTTGTTTGCGCTCTGATGTTTAAACCAAGTTAATAAAGCCTTTTCCATAACTTGATGTTCAGATGTCCTCGATCGTTTGATTTTCAAAGACCCTTTCCTTTTTCTTTTTTGCGACATACTAACTCGTGAATACAAAATCTAAACCAAAAGTTTTAAAGTCAACCTGTAATTCACGCAGTTAACTATCGCACTGAATAAGTCACAAAACATGCAAGGTCAAATGGCAAAGAGTGGAAAGTCGGTTCGGATAAGGTAGGAAAATAATAATCCTTCTTAGGCTTAATACTAAGCCGATAGCAGGATATTCTTCCATATTATTTGTATAAAGCTGAAAATTGTTCGTAATGTTTTGTTTTGCTGGAATAGGTAAACGGTTGGTTGTTATAGCCGATGAATATCGATAAAGTTTCGTCATTTAAACGTCGTTTTAAGCGATATGTCGCTGTATCTGATGTCGTCATAGGCGGTATGTGTACTTATTAGTTGATATAGAGATTCGGCCGGGATCTTGCCATTCGGTTGTTACAACCGATCTGTCGTTATAAACGATGTCGTTATATTTGGTTTCGACTGTACAATCATATAAAATTATATATAATTATATATAACCCGATTATATATGATTATATTTGTTCATTTTTTTATATATAATTATATATAATCGAGTTATATATAATTTTATATGATTATATATAAAAATGTTTTCTCGGGAACACCGTTTACTGTTAACAAACGTTTTATATACACGATATTTAATCTATAAATTTTATTATTTTTTTATTTTATTTACAATAAACGCTAAAAAGTTAACAAACAAAATGTTCGAACAATGTATTTATTTTTAAGATAAAGAATGAATAAATGTTAAATTATCTTTATTTTGTTTGAAAAGAAATTCATAAAACGTTCCACTTTCATAAATTTACATAAATTTAATTTTATTAATTAATTAATTTACTATATTAATAATAGAATAATTCGAAATAATAACAATCGATTATGCTATTTATCGGTTATATTTTTATATTGTGGGCCTATTTGTATTTTCGCGCGCTTATCTAGCTATATAATATGAGCGCTGTTGCCACATCACACTACTGCTTGGTACATCTTTAAAATTTTTAAAAAGTTTCAAGCTTCGATAAATTATAATTCAGAAACGGCGTGGTCAATAATTATCAGTTTTTTTAAATGGTTTGGAATTTAAGTTTTGATAACATATCAAATTTTTAGAAAGATTTTACATTGTGTTTTGATTTTATTAAATAAAAAATTGCCTGTAAATCTCTATTCTCCATACGAGCCCGTATTGAAATTTCAATATTTTGAAATCGTTTTTTATAAAATAGGGGTGGTCAATGTTACTCAGATAAGTCCCATATGATTTATAATCAACCAAAAAACAATCAGGTGGAGTTTTACCAAAATCCTACAATAATTAATCCATGCAACAATTACTTTAATAACAATATTTTTAGTTATTAATTTAATGATGATTGACTGAAGCTGCAATAAAGCCTGATACGCTTGGCCGCGCATTATATTGAGAGCGCCTGGCACCCAGTGAGCGGTGATAAATAAATTCATATTGCTTAAACTCATCGCAAGCAGTGAAATTTTCTTTACCCGTGAAAAAATTTTCTGATATGGCCTGATATGGCTTGATTTCGGCGGTTCATATCAGGCCTGATATGGAAATTGGCCATATCAGAAAATATATGTACAGATAAGATTTGATATGTTCTGATATGGACATATCAGACTATATATAGTGAGATTAACATTGTTATGTCGGGAACTAAATTTATAGATAATTTTATAAAATTGTGTATAACTTTGTAAAGTTGTATATGCAATAATTGTCATGAAAAAAAAAAAAAAAAAAAGAAAAAAAAATCCATCCAGGTCATGGGTTCGAACCCGAGTACTTCTGATTCTAAGTCTGATGTCTTAACCACTCTGCCAAATCATGAACTTGAAATGTAAGGTTGATTATATCTATTTGGATAAAATTGAAACTAAGAAAATTAAAGACATCAGATAAATGATTGATTTGGTTACTTGTATTATATTCAATTGTTATTGTTTATAGAGTAACGAGACCATTAACGGTATACCCACCAGTAACGGGGCAAGAACTACTTCTTTTGGTAAAAGAAAAAAAAAAAAGTTCAAGATTTTTTAACTTATAAGTTTTAAAAACGTATACATAAAAATTTAATAATAATTAAACTTTTTTCAATTTAAAATCTCAATTTTTTATATTTAAATTCATCACGAAAATTTGAAATTCTCTCAGAGATTTAAAAATTGATCTCGTTAGCTTATTGGAAAAATTTTTCAACAAAGTTTGTGCACTTTATACAATTTATAAATGCGGTAAATTAAAATATTTAACAGACTTCATAAGATTTTATGAACCATTATAAAATCGGTTGTTCCGAACAATATTACGTTATTTGGTCATTTCTAAATTATTTTACCAAACGTATGTATACGGAAAACTCGAAAAAACTAGTATACGTGCCCATATCAGGGCATATCAAGCCATATCAAACCTGATCAAGATTTTTTGACAAGCATATTAAAATATATATACCCTTATCAAGTTATATCAGGTCATATTAAGACATATAAAAAAAATTATATACAAGCATATCAAGTCAGATCAAGACATATCAAATCTGATATCGAAATATCAAGTTGATATGGACATATCAAGTTGATATGGCTTGATATGGCCAATTTTTATATCAGACTATATCAGAATATATTAAAAATTATATATGGGCATATCAGATCATATCAGGTCAGATATGAATATATCAAATTTTTTGATATGGCCATATCAGGTCATATAAAGCTTGATCAGAAAATTTTTTCACGGGTAGGGATCTTAAACTTTAATAAATAACGCATGTAACCGATAAAAATGATATTCATTTTTTTTTACTGAAAATGAAATTTTAATTTGTTTGCTTAAAAGTTAATTATCAAACAAAAAGATAATAAATATATAATTTTAAGCTATGTGTATTTTAATAAAATATAGATATTCGACTATAAATCCTGAAAATTTCATGAATTTATCTAACGGTATAACAGGGGTACTGTTACCTTGGTCGTCCTTATTTTTTAAGGGTGCCACTGAAAGAATTAAACGGTCTTCCAGAACCGATTCTTAATAATCAGGGTTGGTGTAAATTTTAATTGTAAGAGAAGGAAGAAGAAGGATAATTTTATAAATAAATTAGATTCATTAGATATAATAATTTCCACCTTTAGTTATTTTATAAACCTTGTGAATAAAATCTATAATTTTGATAACCTTATACCTTACGACCTTATAAACCTTATTCCTTATAACCTTTTGACTTTTATACCTTTGTTACGTTCCAGCCAGTACGTCAGATGACGTGGGCATTTACTTCTCTTATTACCGACCTGAAATCTAACTAATTATATCGAATATCGATAACCAAATAATTTCCATAGTATTTAATTAATTATATAAAATAATATAATATAATAATAGAATAATATTATTTATGATATTCGAACGTTAAGGATATGAGTAATAATTGATTAAGTTATTTTTCTATACTTTATCAAATATAAATAAGCGCTGACGCCTCGAGTAAATCCTCGAGACGTGCAGCTGTACAAACATCTATTTTGTTTAAGATAACTTTTGTTAATATATAAGTGACTCATTTGTTAGTAACAAAAGCGGAGAGATCGTGAGAATGAAGTATTTTCAATAAATATTAGAATGGATCATTCGAGAACATGCGTTATCTCGAATGACCCCTCCATATGAATCGATGCGCGATTCTGATGCCCAAGCGTATTGATAAGAGTTACTCTAGTTTTTCTCGATCAAGAGAAGTCAGTCTGAAATATAGAATCATCGAGAGCAGTCAGGCTCAATATTAAAACCTCAACTTCGTTCTCACCCTCTCGAAGTTATTGTTAAGAGTACATTAACAATTTATAAATTAATTCAACTGTATATTTTCACATCACTCAAAATTATATCTTTATAATTGAATAAATCGGATTTAGATATATAAAATAATATATATAATCACACAACCAGTTTATTGCAACCACCTAATGGTGGCTGTTCAGCCCATACTTAATTATTATTTATAATTATATGTAAGTTTTCATTACGTCCAATTTAAATCGACCGCTCAACTACGCCAGCGCCAAAACATCAACCAGGACGTAACACCTTATAAACCTTTGTCAATTACCTTTGACGACCAAATTTATTAAACCTGACTAGCCAACTACCTTTGGCATTGCACACACACACCCACGCAACTTAAATTTGCCAACAACCTTTAGACTTATAATTTTAAAATCACAACTTTATTTAAAATCGTTTACCTCACGAATTAATTATTACAATAATTTACTTTAAAATCTGATCTATTTGATCTGTACAAGCACACACTCACATTGAGTCCCCTGGACTTGTATTCCCACACACTGAATTTAAAATGGCCGTTCCCGCCACGCTTACAATAAATTAATTTCTTAAATTTTAGAAAAAAAATTATTATTAATTAATTAATTTTAATTTTACTCCTTCTCAATAACTAATCCATAATTATTAAATTAACATCGATCCAGAATCATAATAATTAATACTTCGAGGTTTATCCGTAACGATGGCTCCATTATCCGATTCTCACTTCACTCAAAGTTCCGCCATCTTTACTCTCTGTTGTTCGACTTCTTTCTTTTTGATATTTATTTCTACTTATCGCTATTTTATTTACGTTAATCTATTAATTAATTTTTGGTTTATTAAATTAATTATTCAATAATTAACTTGCGTCGGACAATTTAACTATTTCATCAACCGGTTATTAATTTATTTCTCAGTTTATTTATTACTGGAATTTATTTTCATTTTTCTAAATTTAAACATATATTTTAATTAATAAATAATTTTATTTTAACGCGGACTAGATCATGAAATTTCTGGCTTGGGTTGTACACAATAGGCCTAGAAATTTCTACGACGTAATTATTCCGGCAATGGCCTGGAATCATGAACAACGCCCTGGATCCGCTGCCCTGTCATGGCAAAACGATGTATCTCGAGATACGCTGTTTTGTCGTAACAAAGCTAAAACGGTTTATTAAGTGTCACTTAATAATAGGATATCATCAAAATTTTATTAATTTTATTAATTTTATTAATTATGCCAATAATATTAATCAAATGTGCGAATAAAAGAAATGAAAAAAAACGTATCTTTTTTGCATTGGAAATTAAAAAAAAAAGAAAATAGAGATGAAATTTTTTTAAGCCCTCAGAGATACGACATTTTTCAGGCCTAACACAAAAATTAAAAATTGTTACGACAAAACGCCGTAACTCGAAAAGTTTTTACAATCGATTCTTCGAGTTACAGCGTTTTGTCATAACAATTTCATCTATTTATCATAATAAGCATTAGTTTGCTATGATACAAAAAACGTATCTCGAGTTACAATGTTTTGTCATAACAGAAATTAATTTTTCTGTCAAATTGGACTCAAATTCTGTTAAAACTTTAAACGCAATTTTCTCGAAACTATAATTTTTCAGATACGTCGTTTTGCCATGACAGGGCAGTCCGGCTAATGGGACTGGATCCGGTTAGACAAACGTCTGGCTCACTTTAAATTTGATAAATTTTATTAACTAATTAATTAACTATTGGCCTAGACGCGGATTACCCCGACGAACGACTAAGTATTTATTGAATTAAATTAATATTCTGGCTTAGGCCTAGAAAATTAATTTAATTAATACCTGATTTTATTTTCCGGTGCTTTTCTGTTCCTCGTCTTTGTCTCGTCAGGTTCCTGGTCTCCGTCGTTCCTGTTCTTTCTCCGGTCTCTTTTCTTGTCTATCTCGTACTTTCCCTCGCTTCTTACAATTGTTGTTACTTGTGCGCTCCTTCACCTGATTATTAGCACGTCCGATGGGTAGCCCGATCTGTCCGGTTGTGTGTCTCGGTCCCGGTTCACCCGATGCTTATAATAATGCACCCACTCGTCCGGATTCGGCAACTTCCGGAAAATTGGGTCACTTCTACTTACTACTAGGTGGGACTGACGGACAAGCCCCTACGATTTCCGCTTGGGACGACAGTCGCACTCTACCCCAAATAACCCTGAGATAGTTATAGTTTTTATCGACGGCTCTCATAGAAGAGAGTAATAGAATTTTAACGCGGAAAATTCAAATTTTGCCTGTTACAACAGTCGTTTTGTAATCTATTTTTTAATTAAAAGTACTCAAGATTTTCAATGTAAAAACAACTATTGTTAAAATAAAAATTTGGAAAAATCGTTTGAGGAATTAATTTTTCGTAGTTAACCATTTTCCATCAAGTAATTAAATTAATTTTGAAAAATTATTTTTAAAAAAATGAAAATTAAGTTAGCGGACATCCAAAAAGGGTATAGCCGGATTAATATGGGAATTCTGCACCCGCGGCTTTTTTTGACTCGTACTTAGGGGGTCGATTTTGAGTCGAATGAAAATAATTCACTTCAATTTTTAGCTCTTTAACTCAAACGGTATTCGAGTATTTCAAAAAAACCTGTTTTTTCGAAATTATTTCTATTTTTATAGTAAAATTTAGAATTAATCACTGATGATTTTTTTCCTAATTCCTACGAGTCCAAAACATGAAAAAATCATATGATCATGATTCTCAAACGGAAAGCCGATTTTTAACGAGGAAACAAAAATTATAATCTTTTTATTCTTAGCCTTTTTGAAATATGTCACTCACCAAAATTCGTCAGAAAATGTCTTTTATACTCCTCATATCCAGGAATTTTTTTGAATTTTGTCGAAGTTGTGGAACAATTAAAAAAAAATTAAATACTTCTTTTTTTCTTAAAATTTTGCGTTTTAACAGACTATATTTTTTTTAGTACTAATAATTCGACTAGAAATTGCTTTGGGATCGTCCAGTGTTTATATCCGGACCTCATTAGGTCCCAATGGAGGCATTCCCAAAAGGGAAATCCTTATGAAGGCCCAAACAGAACCTTATCGGGAAATTCCAAACAAAAATAAAATAATTTATAGTCAGTATTTCCCAATTGGGTTCTAAGTGGGGCCTACGTGAGAAATCCCATCGTGAAAACAAAAAAATTATTGTCATTTTTCCCAATTGGGTTCTGAATGAGACGTAAGTGAGAAAACCTGTTGTTAAATTAAAAAACTTTTTTTTCACCTTTTTTAGGGGGTATCCCATTTGGGCCGCAAAAAATAAGAATTTTTTTTTAACGATAGCTTTTTTCATTTTTCTATACACTCCGAATATCATTTTTCGTTTCTCTTTCTGTTATTTTTTGGTATCATAATAAATATACTATTTACTAACGCACGCCCACATACGTGGGTCAGCGCAGAGGATAGCATCGAAGACTTTGAATCGAAAGGATGCAAGTTTAAGCCCAGCAGTTACCGGGATTGTTTCATCAATATAAATCATGTGTACTTCTTCTAAGTAATGTTCTTAGTTTATAAGATTACATTTCGGATTTAATAAAAATTATATTATTTTTTTTCGCATTTTGGTATTTTTTTTGACAGGGGTTTCCTAGTGGGATCTTTCGGGGATTTCCCTATTGGGGCCCAGCTGAGACTGCCCGATAAGGTCCCAATAGGTGCGTGACGTCCCTATGCAAGGTCCCTATAGGGCAACCCAATAAGGGCCCAATAGGTCTCAACTAACAATTTCTAGTCGGAAAATACGTAGAAACTTTTTTTTCTACTCAAAATTCACAATTACATTACTTATCAAATATTTTCAATCATTTTACTAAACAACGATCACGTAAAAAACCATATCTTTCAAACTTTTCAAAACCTTCAGGTGTCTTTTGAATCATTAATAACCCTTCTAATCACTTTAGGCTACTGATTCTTTATATTTGTCTTCTGCAAAAATATATTTTTGGTGACACAAAAATTTAAGTTTTTAATTTTTTTCGAATTGTTCCACAGCTTCGAGAAATTCAAAAAAATTCCTGAGTATAAAGGAGTATAAAAGACATTTTCTGACGAATTCTGGTGAGTGACATATTTCAAAAAGGCTAAAAAAAAAAAAAGATTACAATTTTCGTTTCCTCGTTAAAAATCGGCTTTCCGTTTGAAAATCATGATCATATGATTTTTTCATGTTTTAAACTCGTAAGAATCAGGAAAAAAATTATCAGTGATTACTTCCAAATTATACTATAAAAATCAACTCGAATACCGTTTGAGATAAGAGCTAAAAATTGAAGTGAATCATTTTCATCCAACACCAAATCGACTCCCTAAGTATGAGTCAAAAAAAGACGTGGGTGCAGAATTCCCATATTAATCCGGTTATACCCTTTTTAGGATTTTTTTTTATTGAAAAAATTATTACAAAAAAGTGAAAAAAAATCTCATTTGTAAAAAAACTTGAAAAACTATAAGTACAATTTTTAAGAAATATTTCTTAGTTTTAATTGATAAATGAAAAAAAAAAAAATTAAAAACGTCGGCTGACTTTAGTATTACTTTAAAAAAATTGCATTTGTAAATTTTTTAAATTATTACATGTCAATTTTTTTTCTTTTATGATTGTTAACATAATTTATTTGTTATCAAAAGTTCTGAAAATTATAAAATATCTGCTCAAATAATTTTCATGGTTTTAACAGTGCAGTCGGTCTTACTCAGTCTCATGCGCGTGTATAATGCTCTCGTGCTCCCACCCACAGAGGTATTGAAATTGAGTTTAGGGGATGATTGGCCCCTTGAATCGGTCTGACTTTTTGTCAAAGATTTTAAAATAGTTTTCTGGTGAACATATATAAAAATGGAGCATCAGAATTGACGTGAAGTTAACTAATTATTTTGGGAGCTTTAAAGCGTCTGCAAAGCAATATGGCCGACGGAAATTGTCTGGGAGTATTGACCATTCATTTTTAACTATATTTTCTAAAACATACGTGAAAATCAGCCATAAGAATTCACGTGAAGTAAGTAATGTTTTTAGGTGCCTTGATCACCTGATACCTGGAAATTGGCCGTTTGACCGGTTTTAAACGGTTTACGTTATACTTTATATTTATAGAAATATAAATAATCCTATTAAGTTTAAGTTTTATTTCTACTTAAACCCTTTCCCGGTTGACCTTGAGTCCCTGCTCTCAATTTTAATCGTACGTCTTCGTCTTAAAACGAGACAGCGCTAGCCTGTTGAGAAGAGAAGGGGCAGAAAAAATAGTAGAAGGGGGCGCATGCATGCACTACTACGATTAAACCGTTACTCACACAGCCTTAACAACGAACTTTGATTGGCGCTACCCCAATAGAGCTCACACCGAAACATTTTGATACACATTTTCGGGACAAGGTGTCACGTAGCGATTCAAACGTGAATCGCTGCGCGCGCTTCCCCATCTCGCCGTGAATTTAACAACACCTCCTAGGTCAAATCAAGCGCATTTATTTATTATAATTTATTATTATTTAAACATGTATATTATTTTGATGGATTATTTTATTATGATTTAATTATGAATTATTGATATTATTGTTTATTATAATTATATTTATGTTTTGATAATTATTTTGAATTTATGTACTTAATCGATATTTTCATTTCAGTTAGTAGCACACGTGCGCGTATATTATAGATAAAAATATTGACCAAAGGGAGAGTAAGTCGATATAGTGGGGATAAAAATCAATGTTTTTCTCCAATCACGTAGTGTACTGAAATAATTATTATTTTATTATTTGAAAGAGAGAGGACCGGGATTTTGTAAAGTTAGGACGTGTTGTTGTTCATTATTTTGCTAGTAAAAAAATTGTTCTTGCCCAGTTGCCGTAATAAAATAATAAAAATAGTTAAAAGTATTTAATTTGGATAATTAGTATGTTTTTATATAAAGTAAAAATACAGTTTATGTGATATTTATTATTGAAAAACTCGAGAAGTAAATTGTTGTCAACGCCGGTAAGTCAATTGTGTCATTATTGTCTGCTTTGGCTATCGCTGGTCCTTCAGTAGAGTTGATCGCGGTATTTGTTTGATAAATAATTGAACCTGAATTATATTGTTATAATAAGTTGAATTTGTTCGGCGTACGTTTCATGTACGTAGACGCGTCGAGCGAATTCCTTAGCGGATTAGACAAGGATAACAAGTGTGGCTTCTTGCCTTACACTAGTATTTTATGTATTATTTTAAAAGTATAGTTGAGTATTTAATATTATTATTTCTCTGGGTAAAATTTATTTTCTAATTTAATGGTATGCAACCCAGTGTTACCACATATATGGAATACCTGCGTCTTTCTCTCTCCAGAGTAAATAATTTAAAATAAAGAAAAATATTATCATTATTTTATTCGTTTACAATTTATATGTTATATTGAGTTTGAATATTTGTAACTTGTATTTGAATTCCCCAGTTGATAATTTAATAAAATAATTTTATCATTATTATTTGGCTAGATTGAGCATATCATTATTTAGTAAAAATTTATTATAAAGATTTAATTACCTTAAACAATATTTGGGTATTGTAATCATTTGTTGAGTTTATTTAAATATATTTTGAATTAAATAATTTCGTAAAAGCAACCCAGTGATAGCCAATATTCATTTATTTGTTTCCTGGATATATTTTAGTGATTCATTCCTTATTATTATTTTTATTCATTATATATTTGTTTGGTTATCATTCCGCTTGGTGCATACATTCTCGCTCAAGATTTTGTCCCGTGATCTCTCCCCTGAATTGTTATTATTTTTGTCCGTTTTGTAAAAACGGGCTGGCGCTCTCGTGCACTAACCCAGCCTGAGGAACTGGTTCAGGCACACCTTTAATTTATTTATAATTATTTATTATTTTCAGTTATAATTATTATTATTATTTATAATTTTTAATACACTTGGGTGACCACATACGATTCCGGGTTTGTTTCACGTCTCCGTCGTGAAAATAAAAACGGTTTACGTTATAAAGGTTAAATTATAGTGTTTCAGAAAATATAGACCCAAATTAACTATCGAATTATAGTCATGTGTAAACACAAAAGCTTGATAAATCTATTTCACGTCTATTTATTACATCGTATTGGTTTTTGTCAGGTCATTGCAAGATTTTCATTGGACTTGGTCTTGGTCTCGATATTGCATTTTATAGTATCGTATTGGCCTCATTTTGATAAGTCGAGACAAGATCAAAACAAGATTAAGATAATCTCGATCTTGAGTGCAGCCCTAGATATCACAGTAAATTATCCAGTAATTTCGAATCATTCATCAAAAATTGCGATAAATTCCATGGTGTTATTACTATTTTTGCCGCCAGACCCCCAGCTGATATTATTTTTTGGTACACTTATCGGGTGGTACAATCGAAATACCGAAGACTAGTGCAGTATCTTTTTGTAAATGACGACTTATTTTACGAATTTTACTTTGCTTTCTGCGAAATGTACCGTAGTTTGACAAAAATAACCTTCAAGTTATTGTATTACTTTTTGGTATCACCACCATAATACACGATAATGACAACATATAAACTATAATGACAAATTCCATAAAATCGATTCTATAGGGAAATTTTTCAAATTTTATTTGAGAAATCGACTTTTCTTTCTGGCTGTCAGATGATTTTTTTTTTCAACTAGATAATAAAAAGCTAAATGTCACATTTTTTACAGACGATGACTTGTTAGACGAAAATCGACCTCGTGATGGTCGCCGAGGCCCAAAACGACCACGAACTATATTAACTTCAGCGCAAAGACGTCAATTCAAAGCTTCATTTGAGTTATCTCCAAAACCATGTCGAAAGGTTCGGGAAGCTCTCGCTAAGGATACAGGGCTTAGCGTTCGAGTCGTACAAGTGTGGTTTCAAAACCAACGAGCCAAAATGAAAAAACTTCAAAGAAAAGCCAAACCTGATCCAAGCACTGATAAAGAATCAAAGGAAGAACGAAGAACGGACAGTCCACATAGTGATCACAGTAAGCCATATCTATATCGTAGATTATCAATATTATATAAGCTGTAAGAGGATTCCAATAGATTCTAAATTCGACAATAAATTAGAATCCACATTAGACTGCATCAAAATAAGTTTTTTTTTCAATTAAATGTATCTTAAAAGTTTCTTTAATATGAAAAAAATTCTCCTCAAGTTTGAGCTCAATATCTCGAAAATTGAGCTGGTGCAACAGGGGGTCTTCTTTCCCATTTAAATAACATTGTAAAAATTTAATTTTTTATTCTTAAAATAACTGCACAAAAAATTTTTTTTTTTAATTTTGCTCTCGACTACCTTATAAGAAAATTAATTCTCTACAAAATTGTCTTTGTCCATTTTTTTCTAAACTCAATAGAAACGAAATTACAGAGGGCCGAATAGGTGGAAAAAAATAATGAATGAATTAATAACAGAAAAAAATTTATTATTTTAACTTATCAGTTTATTAACTCAATTCCCTCTATTATTTATCAAAAATGTTCGAATTCAACATTGTTTCTAATTAATAACAAAATAAAATTTACAATAAAACAGAAATGAATTATAATTATAATTAAAACAGAAATTAATTTTAATTATAATTAATTTCTGTTTTATTGTAAATTTTGTTTTGTTATTAATTCGAAACAATGCTGAATTCAAAAATTTTTTATGAATCATGAAGTGAATTGAGTTGATTAATTGATAAATTAAAATAATAAATTTTTTTCTGATATTAATTCATAAATTATTTTTTTCCTCCAATTCGGCCCTCTGTAACTTCGTTTCTGTTGAGTTTAGAAAAAAATGGACATAGACAATTTTTTAAAGAATTAAATTTTCTGCGAGATAGTCGAGAGCAAAATTGAAAAAAAATATTTTCTTCGTGTAGTTATTTTAAAAATCAAAAAAAAAAAAATTTTACGATATGTAAATGGGAAAGAAGACCGCCCTTTGCGCCAGCTCAATTTTTGATATATTGAGCTCAAACTTTGGGAGAATTTTTTTTTCATATTGAAGAAACTTTTAAGATACGTTCAATCGAAAAAACAACATATTTTGACCCAGTCTAATCCATATGTTAATTAAAATTCTGAATTTTGTTTTACGAAGGATTCGAACAACTATTTTCACTATTTGACATTTAGTTATCGGAAGATTTTCAAGAGTACTAACACATATAATCGATTAGATTCTTGACACATACTTTTAATAAATGGAATTTAGGGTATAAAATGTTATAAACAAACCTATCTGTCTAGCACAGAAACTACGTGACGCAAGTCATCATTCACTCTAAATTAAAAACATGGGTGACTTGTGCTTTAGAAAGCTCATAAAAATGTAATGTATATATATATGGGGCATTCCACGCCAAATCAGCCAACATTCTGCCTTTGCATCTACGATTTTTTTTTTAATTTTTTATGTTATAGTACCCATTGAAAAAGATCTCCATGATTTTTTTCAATTTTTTTTGCCAAGCCGTTTTTGAGATATCAATTTTTGAAAAAAATCGCTCTTTTTTTTTCAAATATCTGTAACTTTGCGAAAAATGGGCCAATCGGGACGTTTTTTATTTTAATTTTTGTTATTAAACACACTTTTAGGATATAAAATCAAAAAAAAATTTTTAATTCTATTTCTATAAGATTTTCAAATTTTGACTTTAAAATATTGATTTCCTAAAAACACGTAGCGGTCGATTTTCTTGAAAATTTTTTCTAAAAAACTGTCACTGCTTACAAAACAGTAAAAAAAAAACATGTTTTGATTTTATTAGAAATTAATTTTGCTGACGTTCATTTAGTAAAGCACACCAAGTACATTGAAAATTTGTTATACAATTTTTTTTCTTTAATTTTATAAAAATTTTTACCATGATTTTGAATCATAATAGGTACTTGGTATTTTATCGATTTGACTCTTTTTTTTTGTTAAAAATAATTTTTTTTTTACTTTTAAAAAATTTTAAACATGTGCTTGGCGCGATTTTATACAGAGAATCTGTTTTTGGTAGGATCAATTTGTAAATTAATTAATAATTATCACGTGTCATATACTCCTCGGAAGTAGTTTTGACGTAAGATATTATGATGTTAGAAATTTTTTGACATAAATAAGTAAAACAAAAAATTGTAAGATTCAAAAAACATATTCTTACGTTGCATGCTCGAAAATCTTATGGAAAGTTCATTTAGAAAATTTCGCACCGTTTTTTTTTTTCATAAAAAGGCGTCTAAAAACAAATTAAAAAAAAAAACTTTTTGCACTGTTTTACGTCAATTTACTAGGAGAGATTTTTTGTAGGGAATTCAATTTCCTTGAAGAATATACATTGCTCAAATTTTTCACATAGATGATTTACGAGTTTTGGGTAAAAAATGAAATTTCTGTAAAAAAAAACCAATTGTCGTAACGATACACCTCTTAATATCAATATTAAGGGCTCAAACTTGCACAATAATTCTTTTTGATCATCAGGAATAATATTTTCACAGTATCAAAAGAAAAAAAAATAGTCGATTTTTTTGGCCCAGTCTAGTGTGTAATATACTATTTTCCCTTGACGGAGGCGGAAAGCAGCAACTTCTTTTTGCACAGCGGGACAAAAGTTGACGCTTTCCGCCCGGAGGCGAGAAAAATAATATACACTCCTTGGGCCTCAGAGAAAGCCTCAGATCACAAGTAATTTTTGACCGAGGCAAAGCCTTGTTCAGCTAAGTTCAGCTTTAAACTTTCAACAAAAAATATTCAAAATTTTGATAATTCTTTATTCTCATTTCTCCTTTTGGTTTTAAATATAAAAGTGCGATTTTGAAAATATATGACACTTTTTTTCCTTGAAAAAATCCTCAAAAATAAAATATGTCGTAAAGAAAATTTTGAGCTTGATACTATCATGCGATTCCAATCCGTTCTATTATTCTGTAATTGAAGAAAAAAAAAATTCTACTTTCAATGCGTCAAGTTTTTCATTGTGAAAATTTTATTATTACATGATAGCTAGAAGTGGAAGTTTTTTATTCGATAAATATATATTTTTTATAGATATGAATTTTTTTTTTTTTAAATATGTTATGAACAAGAACTGAATAATAGTTATGTAGGGTTTTAAGAATGGCCAACTATCGGGCCATGATTGGGTGCCAAGCGTACAAGCCTGGCACAGTAATGGTAACAATGATAGGCCGTTCAATGGGTAACGGCTGGAACCTAACTTGGGCCCAGCCATGACAAACTATCATCAGCCGAGTATTGACAAATATTATGGCCCATCCATGGCGAACTATCATCGGCCGAGCATAGGCTACTAGAGTAGCCCAATGATGATAATTAAAGACGGCCCATAAATAATAAATTTTGAATTTAGAATACGACGTGAAATCTAAAAAGTAAATTTTGTCAACAATAAAACTTGCAATAGTTTAAATAATCAAATTGAATATGATATTAAATATTTATTATAATAAATCAACACAAATAAAATTTAACATACGTATATGTAATCATTACTACATTATTTATATAATTAAAAAACAAAGATTAGAATAAATTCATTCTTAAATTTTTTGTTGCAATGAAAATTTCTTAGTCCAGGCTTCTTAATGTTATTGGATTAATATTATGTTCGTTACTATCACTACTAACATCACGATTATCACTAGCACAACAATTAAATTCACCATTATTTTCAATCACTTGATCACTGTGATCAATAGTATTTGATAGTGATTTATAACTTAGAGTTTCTAAATGGTTAACCTCCAAATCTTCTAATTTATTCATCTCATCTCTAATTCCACTACAATCATCGCCACCATTATCATCTACAGACTTTAATTCATAGTGTTCTTTTACTTGATAATAATTGGGAGACATAATGAATAATTAAATAAAATAAGTATAATATTTTTTTTTTTATAATTTCACATAACACACCACGTGTAGGGAGCGGGAGCTCACAATAGATTATAATCTCGACTAACTTCCACAAGTATATGAATCTATAGTCTAGTCGCAGAGAAAAAAAAATAATAATTTAAAACATAATTCGTTCAA
The DNA here is from genome assembly GCA_030273425.1 of Microplitis manilae. NCBI lineage: Eukaryota > Metazoa > Arthropoda > Insecta > Hymenoptera > Braconidae > Microplitis > Microplitis manilae. The sequence continues at coordinate 11,214,172 of CP092727.1, read as the reverse complement.
ATTTCAAACTGAAAAAGATAAAAAGACAAGAATCCTTTTTTGTTAGTAAAAATAAAAACTTAAACAAAATAAAATAAAAATTTTTAATAAAATATTTTAAATGAATATTTAAGTATTTAATGAATATTTCAATAAATATTTAAATTTTTCAAATATTTTGAATGAAATTAATAATAGATTAATTTTTTATCCACTTATAATATAGTCCGAAAATTGTGATCAAAATACTGTCCACCTTCTGTAGCTTACGACTGAGTTAAGAATGTTTTTCAATCATCGGCAAACCATCGATAATCATTGATCGGTCTACCATCGGCTGGATGAGTGGCCAATTGTCTAACCAGTGCCTTTGATACGAAATCCATGGGCCGGTTGTAGAATATTACTGGCCCATTAATGTAATTCGATCATTGGTCAACAAAGGTTACCTATTGATCGGCCAACCATTGACTGAATGACTGGCCAAGTGTATCACTCGCGGTTTCGATACAAGATCCATGGGCCAGTCATCAACCATCAATGGCCCAATAATTGTATTTTGATCATCGGCCAATGATTCTAAGCCATTAATAGGCCAGTCATCGGCATTGTTGTATGCCTGGCGGTTCCTACACTGCTATAGCAAGCTCTGTCGGTTGCCACCAAAACCGTTCAAATCAAATAATTAGTTAAAGAGTTATAAAGAGTTTACACACACACACACACACACACACACACACACACACACACACACACACACGCACGCATACACGCACGTATGCACACATACACACACGCACACACACACTCGAACATCCCGTGAAAAAATTTTCTGATATGGCCTGAAATGGCCTGATTTGGGCGGTTCATATCAGGCCTGATATGGAAATTGGCCATATCAGACAATATATGTACAGATAAGATTTGATATGTTCTGATATAGACATATCAAACTATATATAGTGAGATTAACATTGTTATCTCGGGAACTAAATTTATAGATAATTTTATAAAATCGTGTATAACTTTGTAAAATTATACATGCAATAATTGTAATGAAAAAAAAGAAAAAAAAAATCCAGTCAGGTCATGGGTTCGAACTTGACTACTTCTGATTTAAAGTCTGATCTATTAACCACTCTGCCAAATCACAAACTTGAAATGTAAGGTTGATTATATCTATTTGGATAAAAATAAAACTAAGAAAATTAAAGACATCAGGTAAATGATTGATTTGGTTACTTGTATTTTATTCAATTGTTATTGTTTATAGAGTAACGGGACCATTAATGGTATACCCACCAGTAACGGGACAAGAACTACTTCTTTTGGTAAAAGAAAAAAAAAAAAGTTAAAGATTTTTAAACTTACATGGAGAAAAATGTTGGCTCAAAACCTACCAATTTCTATTATGCTGTCGACCAAACTTGAAACAGGAAGTGAAGCATGCAAAAAGTTATTATGCTCATACGAAAGATTATTATGCTCGTGCGAAAAATTATTATGCTCATACAAAAAATTACTATGCCGCATCATAATTATTAAAATGTATGAAAGTAATTGTAATTACATCTCATCGATAAGTTTCTCGCGCGTAGTAAGTATTGTGATACAGCATAATAATTTTTCGTATGAGCATAATAATTTTTTGGATGCTTCCCTTTCTGTTTCAAAATTATTCGGCAGCATAATAAAAATTGGTAGGTTTCGAGCCAACATTTTTCTCCGGCTACTTAAACTTTTTTCAATTTAAAATATCAGTTTTTTGTATTTAAATTCATTACAAAAATTTGAAATTCTCTCAGATATTTAAAAAATGATCTCGTTAGCTTATGAGAAAAATTTTTCAACAAAGTTTGTATACTTTATACTATTTATAAATGTGATAAATTAAAATATTTAACCGACTTCATAAGACTTTATGAATCATTATGGAATCGGTTTTTCCGAACAATGTTACATTATTTGGTCATTTCTAAATTATTTTACCAAACGTATGTGTACAGGAAACTCGATAAAACTAATTTATGTGCCCATATCAGGGCATGTCAAGCCTTATCAGACTTAATCACGATTTTTGTTCACAAGCATATTAAAATATATATACCCTTATCAAGTTATATCAGGACACATGAAAAAAATTATATACAAGCATATCAAGTCAGATCAAGACATATCAAATCTGATATCGACATATCAAGTTGATATGGACATATCAAGTTTATATGGCTTGATATGGCCAATTTTTATATTAGAGTATATCAGAATATATTAAAATTTATATATGGGCATATCAGATCATATCAGGTCGGATATGAATATATATCAAGTTTTTTGATATGGCCATATCAGGTCATATAAGGCTTGATCAGAAAATTTTTTCACGGGATTATTCTGAGAATCGTCAGAGTAGCTTCCTAGGACCTAGAAACGTCAACATCTAATGAAATTTCGATTTTCGTAAATCGGTATGAAAACAATAACTTCCAGATTTTTCGAAAATCGTCGATTTTATTAGGAAATCAAAAATTTATATCTATAAAATATATATATTTATCGAATAAAAACTATAACGGTGGGCTCTGGTTACTTCGTGTCCAACAGCCACAAACCACAGTTAAAGAATTTTCCCGAATAAATTAGTTTAGTTAATAATAAAATATTAAGTATAATTATAAATTACAATTATTCTCTTGCTGGTTCGGAAAACGGGAAAAGATCTCAGGAGTAGGTCGACTCGTTCTGACCGGATACGCGGCTGAAATATAACTTATCCTAAGAGACGCTGGTGATAAAAGAAATTTGTTCAAAGAGACTTTATTAAATTATATATTACAAATTTTATTTAACCAAATCTCAAATTTTATGTACACAATAGTTTCCCCGTTTATGAATTTTATTTTATACGTTATTAATTAAGATTTAACGTCCACCATTAAATTTATTTATTATAAGAATACACAAGGAATTATTGGACGTGGAGAATAAGATTTATAAGTAATTAAAATTATGCTACGTTGAATAGAGAGAAAAGGTTTTGTGAATAATTTTTCGTGACTTATCCTGTTGTACGTGGGTTACTGGTGATATCTGTCTCCGATTCGTTGCGGACTTCTCGGACTCGACGTCGATCCTCTTCGGTAAATCTTCACGGGCTCCTTGGGTTCGATGTCGATCCTCTTCGGGCAGACGTTGCACACCAAACCACCACACTCACTTAATAATCGAATTTTTGGTTTTTCTTTAACCAGACGAAGGAGTCGCGAAATCTCCTTATTTAGTTAATATGAATAAAACAAAGGTCACTTATAATAAAATTAATAATTTAGTTTAATATAAAAGAAAAGTCACAATAAAATTATTCAGGTAACAGACTGACCAAAATAGAACTGGGTATTGGACTAAATGACTAGATATAACAAACTAATAGACTAGATATCGTTAGGCCGACTCAAATAAATTGTGATGAGTCCTGGTGCTAGAGTAGGACCTCGCTAAGCGTCCTCAATCCACTCTAGGTGATGGCCAGGGCCTAAGTCTCCGAGCGAGTGTTAGCTGGCCCTTTTATATCTTAATTTTGGAGGGATGGAACTACCCCACTATCGTCTAAGTTCGAATTCGATCTAGGTGGCCTCTGACATGGCCCCAAGCGACTGGGAAGTGTTAATCAATATACAAATTATTCTAACAGATGGCCGTAGAATCAATTAGATTTTTGCGCTCGATTTCAAGTCGTAAAATCAAAACGCACGTTCATAAAACCTTCCTCTACTAGCTATCATGTACTAATAACATTTTCACAATGAGAAACTTGACGCATTGAAGGCAGAATTTTTTAACTTCCCGCTAAGAAAATCGTCGACTTTCTTAGCGAGAAGTTATTGATTACACCTCGATTCTTAAAAATCGGGTTTTCATCATATGTCGACATTTGAAGGTGCTGGGATGCTATTCTGACATTTTTAAAGCGATGTTTGTATGTATGTGTGTGTGCGTGTGTGGGGATGTAAACCTCTTATATCTTTTCTGAACTTAGATTTGCAGAAAATTTTAGATCATATAGTCAAATAGACTGAGATATTTAAGAAATACGAAAATAACAAAAATTTTTTTTTTTTTGTTTTTTTTTTGATATTTTGAAAACTGTTGGATCGATCAATTCCAAAATCTAATCAGCTCTAGAACTCGATAAATGCATTCAATTGCTGCCAAGAACTTCCCAATCAGATAATCCGCTCAAGAGATATCATCATCGAAATAATAAATGTAAATTCTATATCTGCTTCTTTCATTGAATAACATCATAATTAGTAAACAACATTATTCAAAACTAATATGTTCTCCTTTCTGTAGGTCTTTATATATACTTACACGATATAGATGCAAGGTATCACGTAAATACTTGAATCGTTTATTTGAGAAACCCCATAAGTCAAAAATAGTAAATTTTTCAGGAGAAGCAAAAAACATTTTTCTGAGATACGTTAGCATAAAAATCATAAACCAATAATGAATAAAAGTAATGTTAGCACCCCTAAAAAAGATTCGATGATTCAAAATTTTATTGTCAATTACTACGATTAATAATAATGATTTAAAGTTGATTGACTTATGGGGTTTCTCAACAAAACGGACAAAATAGTTATAAAATCGTTCATTTTTCAATTTTTCTCCGTCAATTAGTTATTATATTTATAAAATGAAGTATAAAATGTGTATTGGAACTATAATATACGTAAATTGTAATAATAATCATTAATTTTTTTAGGCACTAATTTCAATTCAAAATTATCTTTTGTACTTAAAAAAAAATTTTTCTGTGAAAAAAACAAAAAGAAAATAATTTCTGTAAATCTAAAATTGCATGTTTATTTGAGAAACCCCATTAGTTATTGACATGGGGTTTCTCATCTAAACGAGATATTTATCACCCGTGTGGTTGAACTTTAAACGCTGATTTGATGCGTATTTTGATTGATTTTGATGGAGGGATATCCAAAGAACACAAAAATGCAAAAAACCCAATTTCGTATAAATGATGAGTTATGGGGTTTCTCAAATCAACGATTCACTTATTTTTGAGCCAATTAATGAACATAATTGTGAATAAATTAAAAAAAAACGCTCATTCATTAATTATTTTGGATTCTAAATTTTTAAACTAACACAAAACGTAACCCTTTTGAGCTTGAAAAACTTTTAAAAAAAGGGAAACAAAGGTATTTTCGAGCTCGAAGAGCTCAAAAATGTAATGATGCTAATGTTTTCAAGCTCTTAGAGCTCGAAAACAGCGGGAAGTTTCCAGGCTAGCCCGCAGGGCCAATCGATACCCAGATTTTTTTTTTTTTTCCAATGAAAGAAAAAAAGAACGAATCGGAATCACATGATCACATCAAGTCCCGAGTGGGCGATCCAACGCCATCTTGGGTCTCAAAACATAATGGCGGCCTCAAAAAGCTCGGAAATTAGTGAACACTAGGTGACAAATGAGGGCAAATGCTTATAATGACTTGTCTCTGATCCTTAGTGATTATACAAGTGGTGGTTGCCCGTATGGGTCTGTGGGAAGAAATTGTGCCCACCACTAACCATGAGCATTCTGTTGACCAATACAGGGAATTGGTACCATGGGAGACCCATTCCAAGCCCCGCTTCGACCAGTCTCTCTATTTCCTGAGATGGGAGGAGTGTGGGTCGATTTGCGGTAGGATTCGTGGTGGCTGTGCGTGAGGCGCCCACATGCACTGCATGCCTAATGGGTACGCTAATGTGAGCTTATGCTCATATTTCGCTTTTATAATATTATGGTGGAAGATAGGCGATTACGCAGTGCGAGTATGCCCAAAAGGGCGTGGTATCGGCCTCCCGTCAAACGGAGGTGGACGGTCATGCCATTCCGTTACATTAATTAATTGATCACATCAAGCTTCTTTACAACATAGGGTAAGAGCACCAGTACCCAGCCCCTAACCAGTAGCCAGCTGGTCCTATACTTTAACATTGACTCGAAATATATATATATAGATATAATTTCACATGATGAGGTGGTTGGCTACTGGTTTGGAGCTGAGTACTGATACTCTTACACTACATTATTTTACAAATTTTTTTCAAATATAACGTCAACATACATTTCGAAAATCTCACTTTTATGTTTGAAACCAAAAATAAAAATGGAAATAAAGAATTCTTGAAATGTTGAATATTTTTTGTTGAAAGCTCATTTAAAGCTGAAAAGAATGGTACACGATTTTATATTATTATTTATGTTTTTCATAAAGTTATGAGGATTCAAATATTTTCTATCTGATATTTTCAAGAATTCATAACATTTTCAAAAGTCGATATAAAAATTCGAAAAAATCAAGGATTTGTTTTTCAATAAGGACTACTATGTTAAAAAATTGGCCAAATACATAATGGTCGGGTCCACGACCTCGGTGGTTTGTCGTGAAACGCCCTATATATATCTACTAACTGTTACCCACCCGCTTTACTGGTCATTTTGTAATGTTAGATGACTCTCTACTTTGTTTTGATTATCATGATTCAAGTATTTACCATTCGAACATCCATAAATATACTTATTTTCTCGCACTTTTTCATGTCTAAAAAACTGTATATCGGTTGACTTTGCGAACCAACCCCAAAACTTCCGGCTGTTTTCAAGCTCAAAGAGCTCAAAAACGTAATTTTCAATACTTGGAACTTGACAATACCTTTGATTACGTTGGCGTTTTCAAACTTAAAAACGATACGATTTGTATTGAACTTGAAAAATTCAAGACAACAAAAGTAATTGATAAACAAACGTTTTTAAATAGTAGTGTAGGGCATAACTGGGGAGACATGTCTGGCCCCAACTCCTCGGAATTACGAGGGGGTTTTCCCGAGGGGGAAGGGTAAGAGGGACAGGAGTCTGGTGACGTCACAGGGAATTCACTTTGTCGGTGCGGCAGTGGCTGCATGTGTGAGGTGTGAAAATATTTAAATGATGATTTATGGCATGCAGGTGTTAAGGTGTTAAAATATTTAAATGAGGAAAATAGGAGTTTATGGCATGCAGATGTGGAGATTAAATCTAATGGGAGTATAATTCAAATAAAAACCGATGTTTATTTCTATATTTTTTTTGAATTAACATTTTCTTCACACTCACACGGATACTTATAAAAACATAGATTTTATTTTAGATATTTATTTTTTAATAGTGTAAGTCGAGAATAATATATTATACAATGGTGACATCGTCATTCATGGAGCAACCGACGTGGTAGTAATTCATTGTCGAGCGAAGTGATTGTTGCAAATCAATTTGTTTGATGATGAGTTAAATCAAATCGTCGTGAAAATGAATTAGTTCCCAGAAGTATGAAAATCCATGGTCAGAAATATTTGCTTCTATCGAAGTAAATCTTTCGTTAAATTAAAATATTTCATTGAAATGTTTTTCTAGGTAATTTATGACTGTTGAAGTGTTTGGAACTTCTCTTGTGTTTAGGATCAGACTTTTTAGAATATATTTTGATATATTATTGATAGTGGAATTAACGTAATATTTGATGGGTAGTTCTTGCAGGTGGTTTAACCAGTGATTGACTAGCGTGCAGCATGATTTGAGAATGTCAGCAGTTAGCGCAAGGAATAAAATCCGATTATCTTGATGTAGAAATATAACGCAGGGCTCATTTTTGAATTCAGAGAACTGTATTTTAAAGCCTCCGCACTTGATTTGACAGAACTTGCAATAGAAGTTGGCATATTTTTCATCGTAAAAACATTGATTGATTGTTTCCATGGAATCACATAGTTTTTGCCACTCATTTAAATTTAATTGTAATTCACATTTTGGATGCACACTGATAATTTGTGCGACAGGTTTAAATTTGTTATCGTAATACTTTAATCCACAACGCAATTGTTTCGTTCACGATTTATTTAGCGAAATTACTTGCGCCTGGTATACAAAATTTTGGGATGCCATGGTTACGATATTACTGTTGTGCAGGAACTAATAATACTGAGAAATATTTCTTATTTAAATTTTGATGCTGAATGAAGGAGAGTAAGGGGTGATAGACCAGAGATGTGATTTTATGGGGGGGGGGTACACTAGTGGAGGGGAAAATAAAAAAATTGGAATTTGAGAACTTTACATATTTAGTTATATTCCATTTGTTGGTAGTGAAGTTTTACTGAAAAATATATAATTTAGACCTATTTCTAAGCCATCCGCGTATTAATTTAAAAAAAAATTATCCTAGAACGAAATCGACTTAAAATTAGTAAAAAAAAGATCTCAAAAGTGTTTTATAAACGTGATATTGGAGAAAAACTTGATTGAAAAAATGTTAATGCAAATTATAAAAAAACAATGTAAATTATGTACTGGTTGTTCTAAGGATTCTCACGTGAATCTGTGGAAGTTTCCAACTTTCGTAGATGAAGAGTTTTTCAAATTGTTGATTGCAATACCCAGGGTGTGTATAGCAGAGTGTATGTCAAACGAAAATTATGAATTTACACTCATGCCGTAAAATAAAAGGAACAGAAAAATTTTAGAAATTTTTTAGTGGTTTCTGTAAGACTGTAACTCCGTGAAAAATAATCATATTGGGATTTGAAAAAAAAAGCGTTTTAAGGCTTGAAATCTTTAGTTTCGGCGCAATTTCATCAAAATTTTTTTAAAGCTTCAGCTATTGCACCAACATGAGAAATACCGCGAAACAAAAATTTTTTCAAGTTTTTCTTTTCTTTGCGAGAGTCCACGGGCTGCGAAAAAATGTTTTCAACTAAACCAATGCATAGGTCGTTCAGCAAATTAATTCAGCTTCAATTTGCCTTTTTTAACCTCATAGGAGGATTTGTCGCAGAGATATCAACCTTCAAACAAAAAATGATCCTTTTGCCTTTGATCATCGATATTTCAGGTACCAATGATTGCACAGTAAATTTGAGGGCGGCGTTAAAAACTCGAATAAATTCTCTACAAAACCTTTCATCATTTTTTGAAAAAAAAAAAAATTTTTTTTATTGTTAACTTTCATTATAAGTAAATACGAAAAAAAGCCCTTTTTTTTGGTTTTTTAGTAAATCAACCGCTTCAAAAGACCGAACAGTTTTTTGGAGTTGATCGATCAAAGTTTTGCTAAACAATTAAAGTAATAAATTTTGCTTCTTTAATTGTGCAATGATTCATCACAATGAAAAAATAAATTTTTTTTTTACTTTTCTTTCATTTTTTTATTGGTTACTCAGGAAATGTGGTATTCAGTAACGAAAAAGAGAACCAAAAATTTCTAAAAAATGTCAAAAAAAGTCAAAGAAAACAAAAAAAATTGAAACTTGTTTTTTGTGGTCAAAAATTTTTTTTCACATTTTTAGTAGATTTCAAAGAAATCTAACTATTGTATTTGTCCTCATAATGGAACTTTCGAAAAATTTTGATATGTCTCAACTCAGCGCAACGAGCTGAGTCAGAAGATACATTTAGTTCAAGTCTATATATGTATTTATACATATATTTAGTGGTTAAGGGTAAAATTTAACTATATTAAAATAAATTGTTTAAACCTACTAATAATGTAAAATAGAATGTTTTATTTAACCAACGTAATTAACACAGTAAGAGAAAGTATACAAAATTGAAAATAATTGAACGCGTGTTCGCAGCTCAGCGGTGTATCTTGTAATTGTCTAGTGTCTCTACGAATGAGGTAGAGACGGAATATGGAAAAATCGATCTTCGGCGTAGATTGCCGAAAGTGATCGATCGTAATTATTGTAGCAACGCTACAGAACTCCCTTTGTTTTAAATTCACTATACGATAATTAAAGTAATGGAATATTTACAAATGATATGAATAAATAAATAAGTAAATTAATGAGTATAATACAGTGATGAATTGTTAATTTGAAAAAAAAAACTTAAATGTAAAAAAAAATTTTTAAATCGTGTAAATTCTTAAATATTCAACCGGGCTGGGCGTTTCTGGGTCTCGGTTGCTGTGTTATTTTGCGGGGAGGTTGTTATCATCGTCGCTGTGTCGACTGAATTTGCCTCGTAGACTGGCTTTCATCTGTCCACAGAAATGGCGATTTGTCGTCCTCGAAAATCGAGGATGAAGTATTTATCGTGTCAAGTTATTACACGATATGGACCTTCGTATGGCGCTGTAAATGATGGTCCAACCTGGTCATTCCGTACCATTATATGACTGCAAGTACTAAGGTTCCTAAAACAGAAAACAGAATGCTTGCCGTGAGACGATATTTTGGCCGGTGCCAATGAATTAAAATGACGTTTTAAGATATTTACAATGTTATGAGGTGTTGTTTTACTGCTGGGAGTGAGTTACTCATTAGGCAAACGAATTGGCTCACCGTACACTATTTCAGCCGGGGTCGTCTGGATGTCGTCCTTCCAAGCAGCGCGTAAGCCGAGCAAAACGGCTGGTAATGCGTCATACCATGACTCTCGATGACACAAAAGTGCTGTCTTTAGCTGACGATGTAAACGTTCGACAAGACCGTTGGCTTGCGGATGATACGGTGTAGTATGTAGGTATTTTATTCCATACATTTTTAACAGCGATTGGAATAACGACGATTCGAACTGCGGACCTTGGTCCGAAGTTATACGTTTCGGTATTCCGTGACGTGAAATCCAGTGCAGCGATAGTGCATGTGCTACCGTCTCTGCAGTTCCATTGGATAACGGGACAGCTTCAGGAAACCTAGTGGATCGGTCGATGATCGTTAGACACTGATTAAAGCCTCTTGACGTTTTTAAAGACACTAAATCGATGTGTATGTGCTCGAATCACTCAGTTGGAGGTTCAAAACTGGCGATCGGCGATGACACGTGTCTCTGAATTTTGTTTTTCTGACAATCGATGCAAGATTTCGCCCATTCACGGCAATCTTTATTTATCGATGGCCAGACGTATCGTTTGGAGACGATTTTTAGCGATCCTTCGATTCCAGGGTGAGCGAGCGTGTGTAGCGAGTCGAACACTTTTTTCCTCAGCGGTCCTGGAACATATGGTCGCACCGTACCTGACGCAATGTCACAGTACAATGCTAAACCGTTATCGAAATCGATTCGTCGAAGCTGCAGCGCGGTTGTCTGTCGCAGCAGTTGTTGAAGCTCGAGATCTTGCTTCTGTGAATCGGCAAGTTCTTCTGATGTAATAGCAGTAGACACTGCTTCGACTCGTGACAATGTGTCAGCGACAATATTGTCGTTACCCGACACATGTCTAATGTCAGTCGTAAATTGACCGATGAAATCGAGTCGACGAAATTACCAAGGCGATGCTCTTTCAGTACGCTGTTTGTAAGCGTGCTGAAGCGGCTTGTGATCAGTGTAGATTGTAACATGCCGGCCTTCGAATATGTGCCGAAAGTATTTAACAGCCTCGTAGATGGCGTTCAACTCGCGGTCGTACGTTGATAATTTTTGAATCGACGGGGGCACTTTTCGACTGAAAAATGCCAGTGGTTGCCAGTTGTTATCCACTTTTTGTTGTAAAACGGCTTCAATACCGTTTTTGGATGCGTCGGTGAATATTGCCCAGTCAGCATCGATTTTAGGGTGAACCAACAATGTAGCATCCGCGAGAACTCGTTTAGCTGACTTAAAAGACTCTTGAAGTTCGGTTGTCCAGTTGACTGGATGAAAGCCTTTGACTTTGGGTCCTTCCAAGATTTTATTTAACGGTGCTAGAATTTCTGCAGCGTTCTTAATGAACTTTCTGTAGAAATTCACTGCGCCAAGGAATCGACGAAGAGATTTTACGGTGGTAGGAGGTTCAAAATTGCTAATAGCCTCGACTTTTTCCGGTAACGGCTTAATTCCATCTTTGGTGATGACATGGCCGAGAAATTTTACTTCCGGTAGACCAAACTGGCATTTTGGTACATTAATTACCAGTTCGTATTCATGGAGACGCTCGAATAATATTTTTAGGTGCTCCATGTGTTGCGTCTCGTCGTTTGATGCGATTAAAATATCGTCAACATATGGAAAGACAAAGTCCAGTTCACGAGTGACCTCGTCAATAAATCGTTGAAATGTTTGAGCGGCGTTTTTAAACCCAAACGTCATAAATCGGAACTCGAATAGTCCGAACGGTGTGATGATCGCCGTTTTCGGCACATCTTCCGGTGAAACGGGTATTTGCAAAAATGCTTTCGCAAAATCGACGACTGAAAATATATTTTTACCGTGTAAAAATGCGGCAAAGTCGTCTAAATAACGCAGTGAATATTTGTCAATCAGCGTTCGATCGTTAAGCGGTCGGTAATCACCGCATGGCCTCCATTCTCCGGACTTCTTCTGCGCTAAATGAAGTGGTGAAGCCCAGGCGCTGTTGAACGGTCTGCAAATACCTTCTTCGATCATTTTGCGAAATTCTGCTTGTGCGATTTTCAGCTTGTCTGAAGCCAGGCGTCTTGCTTTGCACGAAACTGGCGGTCCAGGTGACGTTCGAATGTGATGAACCCTCGAATGCTTTTTTGTTTGACGCTAAGTAGCGTCAGGTCGTGTGATATCGGTAAATTCTCTCAATAATTCCATATATGCAGAATTATCATCGACTGCTTTGATATTTGTCTCTGCCGATGTCGTGTGAGAATTACCGGGTGTCAATAAACCAGTGATGCCATCACGAAGGCATTTGCGTTTTAGGTCGACTAGTAAGTCATAATGACTTAAGAAATCTGCACCTATAATCGGTTTAGTGACGTCAGCAATGATAAAATTCCACGAGAAATCACGGCATAGTCCAAGGTTCAATGTAAGCGATTTCAAACCATAGGTTTGAATTATCGAGCCGTTTGTGGCATACAGTTGGTAAGCTATAGGTGTACTGATTGATTTCAGCCAGCCACGTGGAAAGACGGACAAATTGGAGCCGGAATCGACAAGATATTCCGTTCCTGTAGTTCGGTCTCGGATAAACAGGCGGCGAGAAATCGATTGAGAATCATTAGCCGCCTCTACTGATTCTCGTTTGAGTTTCCCTGCCATTTGCAGCAGGGAGCGCACGATCGGGCGTTTTTACCATGCTTGAAGTGGTACCAGCAATAGTCGAATTCTTTCACTTTCCGAGGACGATGGTGTGCTCTGGAGTGTGTGTTTGGAATTTTTTCCTGAGCAAGCATTTCGCTAACCTTGGCAGTCAATAGTGCAAGTTGTTTACGCAAAGCAGCGATTTCCTCTGCGGTGGATGCGTACATTTTGAAATATAGAAAATAAAAATAATACTTCCAATGACAATAATATCACCTGCACTTATAATTATTTTATTTTCTTGCCACTCTCCGTTTCAGAGTCTGACATCACCCGTCAACAATGTCTTTAATTCGGTACTGTGCTACCAAAAGATTATCGATGACGCACGGCTCAGGAATGTGCAGCCGGTGTATCGGCTTAATCCTCTGTGGTATTTCCGGTGACGGAAGAAAAATTATACGCGACACTGCACGAAAATTAATTACAATTTTTTACTACAGCTCGCGAAAACTTTGAGCACAACTCGATTTGCACTAATGGTCCCTCGAATTAACACTGATGCGGCATAACGTTCATAAGATGCCCAGCAATGCACCAGCGGTGATAAAAGATAAAAACTGCACAATGATGAAAAAATCACTGCACTAATTAATTCAAAAATAAATTCATACAAAAATAACTGTGAGTAAAAATCACGGTCTCGCCGGTTAATCAGCAACGTGACAAAATATTCGCGGCAAAACGACACGAGAACTTGCGAGATTTTTACAAACTGTGTAATACACGTGTTCGACGCCTCCCTTAAAAGGAGATCACGTCGGGTTCACCAATTTAGTGGTTAAGGGTAAAATTTAACTATATTAAAATAAATTGTTTAAACCTACTAATAATGTAAAATAGAATGTTTTATTTAACCAACGTAATTAACACAGTAAGAGAAAGTATACAAAATTGAAAATAATTGAACGCGTGTTCGCAGCTCAGCGGTGTATCTTGTAATTGTCTAGTGTCTCTACGAATGAGGTAGAGACGGAATATGGAAAAATCGATCTTCGGCGTAGATTGCCGAAAGTGATCGATCGTAATTATTGTAGCAACGCTACATATATATATATATATATATATATATATATATATAACGCGCCGTTCTCCAACGATCGCGTCCACAATTCTACACCGATCTTAATGAAACTTAGTATACTTATTCTATGGACGATTACCTTGGATGAGTTCGAAGATAAGCCGATTTGGCCAACAAGTTTAGATGTAATGGTTAATTGAAATTTTGTGAAATTTTCAAAAAAAAATTAATTTGCCGCTTTAACTAGATGTAACTTCCAAATGGAAAGAGATAGCTTATTTTCGTTTGTCTTATCTGAAAGCTCGCTCGATTGCCTTTAATTTCCACTATACAGCTCTTCGATTTGATCACTTTTTCGAATAGAAAAATGGTTTTAAATATTTACAAAATATTATAAAAACTAATTTTATGCAGGTTGTGACTCTGATTATTACCACAGTTTCTAAATTGATCGCTTTAAAACTTGGCATACATATTCTGTTGGTGACTACCTTGATCGGGTTGGAGGATGAGCTCAATCGGTCGATTAGTTTAGAAGTTATAGCACTCCAAAATTTCCAAAATGTCAAAAATTGATATTTTCACTTATTCTTTCTTCAATATTTTCCGAATGTTATAACTTATCGGTTTCCTATTAATTTTATCTGAAAGCTTTTCAAATAAGCTTTCATTTTCATGCCTATATATATGTCTAGATCAATTAAATTTCTTATCTTACGACTCATTAAATGAAATTTCGCTATTGCATTGGTTTTCCTACTTTTAATAGATTTCATAGAATTCTAACTACTGTATTTATCAGTAAATTTATATAATTGATTGAATTCATATTACTGCTGTGTAAAACTCATAAAATCTAAATATCTCAATTCAAGTGTGTAAATTCAATGTTGTTTTATTGACAGTGTTTATGACTGATTTCAAGTATGACACTTAGATCTATTATAATTGAAATTCCAACTCAAATGATTTTACTTAATTTTGTATTAACTATTAATCCTATAGTTAAAAACACAGAATACTCATTTGTAGATGAACAGATTCTCTTTAACTTCAATTTTGGTTATTCAACTTACCATTCCGATAATTTTCTTAATTTTCTCATTTCATTTCTTAAATATTTTGCTTTTAATTTTAAATTGTTTGACAATTATTCTTTACTTTATAACCTTAAGAATCTGAGAATGTCGAAAAAAATTTATTTTGTTGTTAATGTTTATTTGAGAGGTTGAAATAATCAAATAATGAGAAATCTACTTCCATTTCGGCTTCCGAATGGCCTTTTTTCATTGGTACCTGAAATATCATTGGCACCTCAAATATCGATGATCTCAGCCAAAAGGATCGTTTTTTATTTGAAGGCTGATATCTCTGCGACAATCCTACCTACGAGGTTGAAAAAAAGGCAAATTGAAGCTGAATAAATTTGCTGAACGACCTATGCATTGGTTTAGTTGAAAAAATTTTTTCGCAGCCCTTTTCGTGGACCTTCTTAAAGAAAAAAAAAATTGAAAAAATTTTTGTTTCGCGGTATTTCTCATGTTGGTGCAATAGCTGAAGCTCTAAGAAAATTTTGATAAGAATGCGCCAAAACTAGAAATTTCAAGCTATAAAACTTTTTTTTTTTTCAATCCCGATGCGATTATTTTTCACGAAGTTACAGTCTTGAAAAATCACTAAAAAATTTTAAAAATTTTTCGGTTCCTTTAATTTATGGCATGAGTGTAGTTTATGGAAAATTAAGTATCACCCTCCATCACTTAGAAGCATAGCATGCGTTAGTATTCTTACATATGTGGATACAGTATCACAAGCTATGGATTTAGAATATCTTGCTCACTTATTGAAGTTCAGTCTGCCCACTAAAGTGTTAGCTATAAACTTTCCATTAAGCCTTGACTACGAAATGGAAGAAAAACTAATTTATGAGATGCAGGTAAGTGGATTACAGCATTGGGTTACCGGTCGGCAATTTTTATCCTGCAACTTTATATTGTTGTGAAAAAGAGATAGATGTGGTTGAATGAATAAAATATATCATAAAAAAATTTTAAAAACTGGAAATCATAAAGTCAGTTTTAGTAGGGGCTACGACATAGATTTTTCATACAGAGTTGAAGCATTCAAAACGTAACAGTCAGTTATATATGGTAATGATCAGTACAAAAAAGTTATCTACAATGTCAAGTGAATCAGGTGCGCTCCATCCTCTTTTAAATGATGGGTTTAATGAGGAGCTCAGAACAATATGCAGAGTTTGAAAAGCATCAGATAGCTCGTGGGATTATACGTGATAATGAGACCCTCGATTTATTTGATGATTTGGAGAAAGATATATTTCCTTTATCTTAGAAAACATAGATGCGAATGCACGGTTTGCGTGGAAACTTGATGACTCAACTCAGCGAACAGAGTTTGTTAGCCCATAACTACATGGAGTTATGTAAGTCTATATGTGCAGATATTTACAAAAATGAATATTATTATTTTGTCATATAATTATATATTAATTTGGTAATTATTTTGAATGTTGATCACATTCAGGGTGCGATACGGTCCACAATAAGGCAGAAGAAAAGATAGTACCATCTCAAGAAGTTTGTAAATTGTGAAAAAAATTACTAGAGACAGTTCAGAAGATTAATTCAGAGTTGGACGCCCACACGAATATCAATTTTGACTTTGTGTATCAATTGCGGGACTACGCACGCTCAGGTATTAACAAGTTAAAATTTTTAATCTAATTTTTACATTAATTTTATTCCTCACTTTATTTTTTTGACGAGCGCTGTAAGAGAGAACTTCTAGAAGAAAAGAAAAATGAAGTCGTATTCGATCTTTTAAAGTCATTTTTTTTAAATGGAAAAGGTACATACAATCACAAGATTTATGATTATTATTGAAATATTTGTAAAATTTCGATCTCATTATTTTTTATCTGATTTTAGAATACACCTCGTCATCAAGTTGTGCCGCGAAAATTCAGGAGACAGATCTAGTAGGCGTTAATGAAAAAATCAACATGAAGACTTGACGTTGAGAAAAAGAGAAAGAAAACCACAAGAATAAGAAATTTAAAAGATCGAAAAAATTGATAAAAAAATAAAAATTTTGAATAATAACAAAACAATAGAGATAAAAATTTTAAATAATCGGTCTATCGGTTGACCCTGCAGGCCAGCTTCAGAACTTTCCGCTCATTTCGAGCTCCTTGAGCTCGAAAATATTGTCTGCAATACAGTTATAACGTAAACCGTTTTTCTTTTCGCGACGGAGACGCGAATAAAAATCCGGAGTCGTATGTGGTCACCCAAGTGTATTAAAAATTAAAAATAAAAATTATAAATATAACTCAAAATAATAAATAATTATAAACAAAATAAAATTGTGCCTGGACCAGCTCCTCAGGCTGGGTTAGTGCACAAGGGCGCCATTCCGTTTTTACATAAAACGGACAAAAGTAATAATTCAGGGGAGAGATCACGGGACAAAATCTTGAGCGAGAATGTATGCACCAAGCGGAATGACAACCAAATAAATATATAATGAACAAAAATAATAATAAGGAATAATTACTACTAAATATATCCAGGAAACAAATAAATAAATATTGGCTATCACTGGGTTCCTTCTACGAAATTATTTAATTCAAAATATATTTAAATAAACTCAACAGATTATTACAATACCCAAATATTTATAATAAATTTTTTTATCAAATTAAAATATACTCATTACAATCAAATAGTAATAATTCATTTTAAATTATCCACTGGGGAATTAAATACAAGTTACAAATATTCAAACTAAATATAACATATAAATTGTAAATTAATAAAATAATAATAATTTTTACTTCAATTTATTTACTCTGGGGAGAGAAAGACACGGGTACTCAATATATTTGGCAACACTGGGTTGCATACCATCAAATTATAAAATAAATTTTACCCAGAGAAATAATATTAAATACTCATATAATTTTAAAATAATATATAAAATGCTAGAGTAAGACAAGGAGCCACACTTGCTATCCTTGTCTAATCCTCTGAGGAATCCGCTCGACGCGTCTACGTACTCGAAACGCACGCCGAACAAATTCAACTTATTATGACAATATAACTCAGGTTCAATTATTAATCAAACAAATATCGCGATCAACTCTACTAAAGGACCAGCGATAGCCGATGCAACAAATGATAACACAATTGACTTACCGGCATTGACAATAATTTACTTCTGGAACTATTTAATTATAAACAATACTCAAACTATACTTTTGACTTAACACATCAAAAATAAACTTTATAAAATTACTCTACTACGGCAACTGGGCCGGATCAATTTACTCAAAAAAATAATAGCGGACAACAACACGTCCTATCTTTACAAAATCCCGGTCCGCTCTGACTATATTTTCGTTGATTTTTCCGAGGGAGGGGTATCACTCACGTGTTATCCCCTCTAACGACCTCGGACCCGAAATTATCAATTAAAATAAAATATTTAAAATCATTAAACGACCTGAGTTATACCATAATAATAAATTAAATAATATTTTCTATTTATAAACATGAACATAATGATTATTAACCCTTTAAACAATAAAATAATAATTATTTCAGTGCACCACGTGGCTGGAGAAAAATATCGATTTTTATCCCCACCATATCGACTTACTCTCCCTTCGGTCGATATTTTTATGTATGCTCTACAACACGTGTGCTACTGACTGAAATGAAAATATTGATTAAGTACATAAAATTCAAAATAATTATCAAAACATAAATATAAACATAATAAACGATAATATCAATAAATTCATAATTAAATCATAATAAAATAACCCAATAAAATAATGTAAATATTTAAATAATAATAAATTATAATAAATAAATGCGCTTAATTTGAACTAGGAGGTGTTGGTAAATTCACGGCGAGATGTGAAAGCGCGCGCAGCGATTCACGTTTGAATCGCTACGTGACACAGTTTCGAGCTCGAAAATACTTTTGTATGCCGTTGTTTCCGAAAAAAAACATTTCTTACCACTTTTTCTCCAACGATATCCCTCAAACGAATTGAGCGATTGAAATGATTGAAGTGGAAATCGACACGTTTTATTAAGTTCTAGAGCTGATCAGATTTTGAAATTGATTTATCTAGTCGTTTTTAAAAAATTTCAAAAAAACTAAAAAACAAAAATTCTTTTAATTCTGTCGTTCACGGTTTCTTTTGATCGAATGAACCGATTTTGATGATTAAGGTAGCATCCGACACTGCTTATGAAGTTTTAGAGCTGATTTGATTTTGGAATCAATCCACCGGGCACATTAAAAGTTATCAAAACAAAACATTTTTGAAAAAATTTTAATTTGGAAATATCTACGAACGCACTCTACCGATCAAGCTCAAATTTTTACAGCTTGTAGAGATTAACAAGCCGCGTCGATTGCTACCTTGACGATTAAAAT
The DNA here is from genome assembly GCA_030273425.1 of Microplitis manilae. Lineage (NCBI taxonomy): Eukaryota > Metazoa > Arthropoda > Insecta > Hymenoptera > Braconidae > Microplitis > Microplitis manilae. The sequence goes on along the minus strand of CP092727.1, from coordinate 11,194,622 downwards.
CAGTTCATCCGTTCAAAGATTACAGATATTTACATACGTACGCACACCGACACACACACATGCACTCGGACATCATCGTTAAATTAGTCAGAATAGCTTCCTAGAACCCTAAAACGTCAAGATCTGATAGAAATTCGGTTTCCGAAAATTGCACCAAAACCTATAACTTCCCGAATTTTGGAAAAATTTTTTTTTTCTTAGCTGGAAGTTAAAAATTTTATTTCCTTGTTAGCATGCCAACTCATAAATTATGCGTAAGCTTTGGTGTACGCAATTTTTGATTTTGTGGGTAGCAAGTCATGTGCAAGTTGATCAGCTGCTTCAACTGATTTCGGTGGGGTTGCTGGTTCACTGTCACTCACTTTAGTTTTTTTTGTCGTTTCACTCAATTTATTTTTTCTTTAATTAAGTTCAGGAGTATGAACTCCAATGTTACGTTTCATCAATGAATAGGATCAGTAAGACCAGTTATGAAATTCAGCTGACGTTGTGCTAGTTTACCTATACCTATCTACACATACTGATTGATTAAATGCGCATGTGCAGTCTAGAAATTATCGGCTCGTTAATAAGGTAGCTAAATTCGTAATGACGTCATAAGAGAGAACGGTAATAAATTAGTTATTGGCTCGAATTATTAAGTAGGTATATACTCCACCCATTCCACTCAAATTCAGTAGTTACTATAAAATCGAACATATTTCTATCAGGTATCAACTACATTTCTACTGGCAATTGACCTTATTACTATTAGCAATCGACCATGTTTTTACTAGCAATCGAACATACGTCTATTGATAATCGACCGCGACTACTTATTATTTCAGGGAGCGATCGATATTTGTTCTACTCTGTTTGTACAGTGATCCTACTAAATGTATACATAATTTTTCCAAATTTTATGAAATGATTGAAAAAATATGAAATTGCGAAAACAAAAATGAAAAAATTCAATTATGAAATAAAACATAAATCCATTATTGTTTTCTACTAGTTAAATAGTCCCGGTGACCGTTGGGCTCGAACCCGTATTCTTTCGATTCTAAATATTTGCTGCTATCCATGATGTGGTGACTGCGAAGGAACGACTGAGATGTCGTTAACCCCTTTTGGAGTGGAGTTTGGGGCAGCATAAGGTATGAGTGACAGGCCTCGGTTGCGATGTTTGGGGAAGCTAGATTTGACACTGTACCCTTACCCGATGGGGAGTGGCACCACAGGAAGATCTATGGGACTACGTCTTATATATGTGGAAGCACGTATGAATAGAGAATGGAAAACGCAAGTGCGCATGGTGAAAGAGTGAGTTAGAGAATGAGAGTGGGAGAATGTAGTAGAGAAGTGAGAGACAGTGAAGTAGTTAGTCGAGTTTGGAGCTGCTAGCGATCAGTTGAAAGTTAACGAATTGCTGTGAGAGAGTCACGAGCACAACCGAACGCTACAGATAGTGATTATCGAGACAGAGTCGAAGACTCTATTTGATGTGCTCTGGGAGCCAGCGTACCGATAATTTATAGAACCTGAAGATCACTCCAGATGTTCCCAGCCTTTATTTAATAATTTATTATTATTTATTGGTATCGTTAATGCGACTTCTGTTATTATTCCTGTGTTATTTTGTTGATAAGTTACGTATGTTGTTTGAGTTAAATGTCTTCGATAACAATCAGGTATTTATTCTTTATCGGGTATCCAATAGATACTTTACCACGGAATAACCAGTTCTCTGAGTCATGTGCAATTATTTAATACATGTTTGGTTATCGATTCTTGACTTGATTTTATTGCTGGTCCAGTTTAAGATGCTTCTTTCAATCTGGACTTACCTTGATCCTCTCTCCACAACCTAGCATACTGAGCGTACCCCGGAGATGCGAGAGATGACCGGTGAGCGAAGTGTAACGTGGCCTGATTTTGTTTTGAGTCTCCGAATTTATTTGATTTAATTGAAAAAAGTGCTGGTTTCGAGAACCAGCAAAACAGCGGTTTTGTTGGTTTGATTTGAGTATTTTATTCAGTTCATTTATGATAATTTTATTGAGTATTATCAAGTATTAAATAATTTTAACGTTACAAGCCGTATGTTACACCTTATGAAAAATCAATATTGTGCTAACAACGTTTTGTAAACACTATGTACAAAACTTTTTTGAATAGAACTGTTACGTCCTGGTTGATGTTTTGGCGCTGGCGTAGTTGAGCGGTCGATTTAAATTGGACGTAATAAGAACTTACATATAATTATAAATAATTACTAAGTATGGGTTGAACAGCCACCATTTGGTGGTTGCAATAAACTGGTTATTTGATTGTATATATTATTTTATATATCTAAATCCGATTTATTCGATTAATTTGGAATGATGTGAAAATATACAGTTGAATTAATTTATAAATTGTTAACGTACTCTCAACAATAACTTCGAGAGGGTGAGAACGAAGTTAAGTATTTAAAGTTGAGCCTGACTGCTCTCGATGATTCTATATTTCAGACTGGTTTCTCTTGATCGAGAAAAACTAGAGTAAGTCTCTTATCAATACGAGGCGCTTGGGCATCAGGCCCGCGCATCGTTCAATATAGAGGGGTAGATCGAGATAAGCAATATTCCCGAATGACCCATTCTCCGTTCTCACGCTTTCTCCGTTTTTGTTATTAACAAATGAGTCACTTATCTATGAACAAAAGTTATCTAAGAAAAAAATAGATGTTTGTGCAGCTGCACGTCTCGAGGATTTACTCGAGGCGTCAGCGTTTATTTGTACATAACAAATATTAAGAGAAAAATAACTTTATCAATATGTTTTAAATATTCTAAATAATATTATACTATTTTATATTCTATTACTTTATATTATTATATTATATTATTATATTAAATTATGTTCTATAATATAGGGTGACTTATCAATTATGCCACTTATCAATATACATCTTAATTAATTAGTTAGGTCTCAGATCGGTCTCTCAATAATTAGTATTTAAAAATAATCAGAGACATCTGCCGAGCAGGCTGGGACGTAACACCTCCCCACCCGGTAGACAAGCGCCCCGCTTGTTTTGGGCCTTAGCTCTTGTTGGAAATTCAATTTTTTTATTTTAGACAATTGTTTTTATTTTATTTATTTTAACGCTTTGAAATCTATATACCGATCTGTAGCCTATCATCTAAATGCTTATTCTAAACAGAAAACATTATGCTACTGCTTAGTTTTCAAATGCTAATGTGTTAATATTAGCAAATTAGTTTATAGTTTCGATCCTGGCTGGAGATTCGAAAAGATCATGTGTTATTTTAGAGATCAATTTCGTATCATTTGAATTATTGAAGTTACTTGATTGTCTATTGCATTTCTATTATTTGTATTCAGTAAATTATAAGATATGAATGAATCGACAAGATCTTCGTTAGCTAAAACTAGTGGTTTCCGAGTTTCGGATGTCTTGATAGAAACAAATTTTGTTCCCTTCTATAATTTTTTTCATATTTTAATTTATATCCATTTGTATGTAAAATTTTATTATAAATTTTTCATTATCCTTTTTTTTCTATTCAGTACATATTTACAATTATATTTTTTTTGTTAGTTTTTGTTCCTGTTTTTACTTCATTTACTTTTTTTTTGTTTAATATGTGATTTAAATTATAACTATCTATATTTCGTTTTTATACATTTTTACTGTCTTATTATGGAAGAAAAACAAATTGTATCTTATTTTCTTTTATACTATACAATACTATTCTAAATGTTATATAAAAAACAAAATTTCACTATTTTTGAATTGCTACTGTAGTTTATCAACATAAATTTTAAAAAAAAATTGGATTAGCGTTTACTATTAGTCAAAGTCATAAGTTCATATTTGCTAGAAGAAAAAAAAACTTATTCTACATTTTTCTTAAGTCTATGTGTTATGTTTCTATTTGAGTCTTTATATTGTTAAAAAAAAATTATTTTTCTGTCTTCTTTTTTTTTTTTTTTTTTTTTTTTACTTAATTTTTCATGAAAATTTTATAGTTAGAAGGATTATTTTTCAAAATTTCTTAGCATTATTGCTCAATTCCAATTAATAGCAGTTTTTTTCTTATAATTTATTTGTGTGTATTTATATTGTTATTTATTTATTAATTTAAAATTTTTTTCCTGGAATTTATATTAGTAATTTAAACAATTTGAAAGAAAAGTTGTCTCGGCTCCTTTTCGTAATCTTTTATGGTGTTTGCTTGGATATTCTTGTAAATTTAGAATGAAGGTGAGAAGTAAGGTAGGTAAAGATGGGTGGTAGAAAAAAAATTCCGATTCTAATGCGCTATTTTTGCTCTGTCGCAATGAATTATTTTTCTTTTTCCCGGTTTATATTCGATTTCTATGTCATTTTTATCAGGAAATATTTCTGTAACTTTATACGGACCTAAATAATGATCATCAAATCTACCATCTCTCTGATTCTTTACTAAAAATATATATTTTGACCTATTTTGAAATTTACTGGATTAATTTTTTTATCATACCGTACTTTGGATCTTTGCTTTGAATTTTCTAAATTTTGTCTTGCTTCTTTTCGTGATTCTAATAATCTAGTTGCGAGTTCCTTAACAAAATCTGCGTATGTAGGAATCTCATCTAGGTAGGAAAATTCCGATGGTAATCGTGCTTCTTTACCAAAAACTAATCTATATGGCGTGAATTTCGTACCTTCATGTACACTCGTGTTGTAAGCAAAAGTGGCATGAGGCAACCATTTATCCCAATCATCGTGACTTGTAAAATGTTTAATATAGTCAGTTAAAACTTGATGGCTTCTCTCGAGAGAACCATTTGATTGAGGATGGAAAGCTGTTGTCTTAATTTGTTTCATTTTGAAAATTTTGGCTACGCAACCCATTACTTTGCCTATAAAAGCTTGACCTTGGTCTGTTAAAATTACTTTCGGGCAACCGTGTTTTAATATAAAATTCTCGACTAATGCTATCGCTATATCTTTAGCCGTCATAGACACTAAAGGTATTGCAAAACAATATTTTGAAAGATCGTCTTGCATCGTTAAAATATATGAATATCCATTAGCTGAAGTTTTATTCGGTACTACTATATCTAATGCTAATTTATCCCATACTTCTGCAGATGTGTCTGTACTGACCATCGGCTGTTTTGTTTTTATCCTAACTAATTTCTTTTTCTGGCAACTAATACATTTCCTAACGAAATCTTCAACATGCTTCTTGATATTATCCCAAAAATATTTTTGTCTAATTCTATTATAAGTTTTAGTTACTCCTTTATGTCCTGCTATTGAAGTTTCGTGATTTTCGGCTATTATTTTTTCTCTTTCCTCTACTGGAGGTAATATTATTTCATCTTTACAAATAATTATCGTTAAATCACTACCTTTGAAAATTTTAGCAATAATATTTTTAATTTTTGTCCAAATTGTTTTTGATAAATTGCTTCTACCTTGAGAAATACTAACTGATTTTATTTTTGATTTTTCCATATATAACTTTAAATTTTCGAAAGTTTTACAATAATCTTTTTCCGTTGGTGTATCTCGACTATCACTTTGAGTTATAGTCTAGTCGAGAAGTGAGTTTTCTGCGAAAAATCGTTAAACCACTCTTAAAAATATGGCGATTGGTGCATTGGATTCAGAATTTCATTCTGAGAAATGGGTATTTTTTTTTTTATCCGCCATTAAAAATTCCATTTGTTATAAACAAAAAACGAAGAGACAAAAAGGGAGTCTCCGTTTTTTAGCTATAACTTCAAAAGTATTAAAGATAACTGAAATTAAAAAAAAGATCCTAAAAGAGGAGAAAATTTCAGTTAAAAAAGTCTCGACTCCCCCAGTTGTAGCTCCATTATTTATAATTTTAATTTGACGTTGAAAGTTGGGCTCCGCGCGGCCGTTTCGGCGCCTGCGCGTCGTCGCCGTACAAAGTATGCAACATAAAATAATTTTTTTATAACATAAAATATTAATTTAAAAATCTGAAAAAATTATAGTGTCATCTAGACACCTGAAGGAATATAGCCCCGCATAAAAAAAAATTTTTAGCTCGATTTTTGTTTAAGTTATTTGATTGTTAATTAACAAATTTTTCGGAGACTTGAATTTTTATAAAATCTCTTAAAAATGTTTAAAAAAAGTGTCTATAAATTTTTTTTCTCTTGGGAGCTCTTGTTATATGAATAATAAACAAGATTCCGTTGTAATAGTTTATAAAAGTTTTTTCATTTGTTTATAATGATTTTTCAAAGTTATCAAAAATTGAAATATCCGGCTAATGTTATAAAAAAATTTTTTTTTCCAAAATCTGTAAATGTGGTTGTTTTTGTATTCATATATTGCGTTTAGTAGCTTAGCTAAAAAATTTTTAACATGAATTGTTTAAAAAATTTTTATAAACAAATAGACAAATTGAAAATTTTTGAAATATTTTTTTTTGTCATTCTGTTGTCTTAGTAAAATAATGATTTTTAAAAAAAAAATTTTTCCTTAAAAAAATTTTTTAATTGTTAATAATTGTTTTTGTCATTTATCCACCGTTTAAATTATTTATTAAGAAATCATTTTTTTTTAAAAATCATTATTTACAATTCTCAATATAATCATGAAAAAAATTTTTTTTTTATTCAAATTTTCATTGTTTATTTTATAAACAATTTGTTATAAACAAATTTTCACTTTCATTATATTTTTTTCCGTAGCTTTAAAAATTACAAATACAGCCGTGTGCATTAAAGTTGTGAAAAAAATTTTTCTCTATTTTTTATTGAATTTTAAAATACTTTACCCAATCAAAGTTGAAGCAGTCAACTATTTTATCTATTTATAAATTGCTATAACTTTTAAACTATTGAAGTTACGGTCTTAGACATCTGCCGATCTTTTAGACAATTTGATGATTTATATAATAAATTTTTCAAATGCTCGATATCTATTATGGTTCAATTTTTATAAGCATTTGTTTATAAAAAAATGCTTTATTTGAATCTTTAAACTATTATATCTTTTAAACTATCGAAGTTACGGCTTTTATGATTCAAGACAATTTTATAGAGTAATTATTGGACTTACTTAAAAATAATTTTTTATATTTTTAATTTCATTTGTTTATCATTTTTTTTTATTTATTCAAATTATTACACGGTTAAGGGTACGTTTTATGGATTTTATTGACTTTATACTCACACACACAACAGAATGTTCCATGAAGATATTTTTAGTCAGGAAATCTATACTTGCTAACTGTCAAGGCGACTTTTCTGTAAAAAGTTCATTCAATTCTGTAAATTTCTTCCAGGCTGCACTACTGGCAAAAATTTTAAGTTTTCGCTTTGACAAACGTTCAGTAATAAATTGAAAACTCCAAAACTAAATGGAAATAGCAAGAACAACATTAGTTATTGGTGTCAGTCAGGAGTATAAAGTCAATAAAATCCATAAAACGTACCCTTAACCGTGTAATAATTTGAATAAATAAAAAAAAATGATAAACAAATGAAATTAAAAATATAAAAAAATTATTTTTAAGTAGTCCAATAATTACTCTATAAAATTGTCTTGAATCATAAAAGCCGTAACTTCGATAGTTTAAAAGATATAATAGTTTAAAGATTCAAATAAAGCATTTTTTTATAAACAAATGCTTATAAAAATTGAACCATAATAGATATCGAGCATTTGAAAAATTTCTTATATAAATCATCAAATTGTCTAAAAGATCGGTTTGAATGTCTAAGACCGTATCTTCAATAGTTTAAAAGTTATAGCAATTTATAAATAGATAAAATAGTTGACTGCTTCAACTTTGATTGGGTAAAGTATTTTAAAATTCAATAAAAAATAGAGAAAAATTTTTTTCACAACTTTAATGCACACGGCTGTATTTGTAATTTTTTAAAGCTACGGAAAAAAAAATATAATGAAAGTGAAAATTTGTTTATAACAAATTGTTTATAAAATAAACAATGAAAATTTGAATAAAAAAAAAATTTTTTTTCATGATTATATTGAGAATTGTAAATAATGATTTTTAAAAAAAAATGATTTCTTAATAAATAATTTAAACGGTGGATAAATGACAAAAACAATTATTAACAATTAAAAAATTTTTTTAAGGAAAAATTTTTTTTTTAAAAATCATTATTTTACTAAGACAACAGAATGACAAAAAAAATATTTCAAAAATTTTCAATTTGTCTATTTGTTTATAAAAATTTTTTAAACAATTCATGTTAAAAATTTTTTAGCTAAGCTACTAAACGCAATATATGAATACAAAAACAACCACATTTACAGATTTTGGAAAAAAAATTTTTTTTATAACATTAGCCGGATATTTCAATTTTTGATAACTTTGAAAAATCATTATAAACAAATGAAAAAACTTTTATAAACTATTACAACGGAATCTTGTTTATTATTCATATAACAAGAGCTCCCAAGAGAAAAAAAATTTATAGACACTTTTTTTAAACATTTTTAAGAGATTTTATAAAAATTCAAGTCTCCGAAAAATTTGTTAATTAACAATCAAATAACTTAAACAAAAATCGAGCTAAAAATTTTTTTTATGCGGGGCTATATTCCTTCAGGTGTCTAGATGACACTATAATTTTTTCAGATTTTTAAATTAATATTTTATGTTATAAAAAAATTATTTTATGTTGCATACTTTGTACGGCGACGACGCGCAGGCGCCGAAACGGCCGCGCGGAGCCCAACTTTCAACGTCAAATTAAAATTATAAATAATGGAGCTACAACTGGGGGAGTCGAGACTTTTTTAACTGAAATTTTCTCCTCTTTTAGGATCTTTTTTTTAATTTCAGTTATCTTTAATACTTTTGAAGTTATAGCTAAAAAACGGAGACTCCCTTTTTGTCTCTTCGTTTTTTGTTTATAACAAATGGAATTTTTAATGGCGGATAAAAAAAAAAATACCCATTTCTCAGAATGAAATTCTGAATCCAATGCACCAATCTCCATATTTTTAAGAGTGGTTTAACGATTTTTCGCAGAAAACTCACTTCTCGACTAGACTATTACTAACGCAAGTACTTTCTTTTTAGATGTTCCCATTTTAATTACTTGACCTGTTTTATAATTAGTTAAAGGGCTTAATTTTAAGTATCCTGACACTAAAAACTGTTTTCCGATTTCGCTTGGTACGGTACCATCGGCGTTAATAAAACATAAATAACAATTTTTCTGCATTTCTAAGTTATCTCTTGTTTCGTGTACGTTCTCGTTACTGTAGTCGTTTGAAGTGTTTGAAATTATAGATATATTACCGTCAGAGTCTATTTCCTCGTTAGATAAATTTTCGTTTGCTATTATGATCGCATTGTCGTTTGATTTGTTTTGATTTCTGTCTGAATTTAATTGTGTTGAATTTTGTTGTATGTCTATTTCATTATCAGATGAGTTTATCTGTTCGATTTGGTCAAAATTTTGGTTATTGAATGAATTTATTTGTTCTATCTGTTCGAAATTTTGGTCATCAGCTGAATTTATCTGTTGATCGAAGTTCAGGTCGTTGAATGAATTTATTCGTTCAGGCGATTTTGAATTTCGATCAACAGGTGAATTTGGTGTAGGGTTTTGTGATTCTCTGCAAGATGTAGTTTGTTGTGAATTTACTGGGCTTATATTTTCGTTTATTATTGACAATCTATTACTAGTTCGTTTATTATTTAAATTTTGTTGACGTTTAATTGCTTTTAGAGTAACCATTATGTCTGGTAATTTGGATTGTGAATTTTTATTGTTTGGCTTTTTCGTTTTATTTTTAAAATTTTTCGCAAGGTGTTGTATTTTATTTGGAATCTGTTTTTGTGTATGGGTATGTTCGTCGTAGTCTGTACAGCATGAACATGTTTTGGTTTTACGTTTTCTAGTCGATCTACGTAGTTCCGGTGTAATTTTATTAGTATGTGTTTGTTCTGCAACAGTACCGTGAGGTCTGTTCTTGTCTGCGTTTGTTAAATTTGGGTTTTTTTTTTGTAGTATTTGTTTTTGTCTTTTCTGTATTTTTATTGGCTATTTTTTTCTGTGTTATTGTGTTAGATTTTATGGTTGTTGTTTCGTCAGGTGATTCTACTGTCATGGGTTCAATTACAAAAGAATTTTCTCCTATGTCGTTAGTTGACATGTTTATGTTGTTTTCTGGTTCGTTATGAATTAGTGATAAGCAAAGCAAGACCAAGACCAAGACTTTGATAGTCTTGGTCTTGGTCTTGATCTTGCTTTCTTGCAATACCAAGACCAAGACTGCAAGACCAAGACCAATTTTGCCCATCACTATTATGAATTACCGCAGAGACGTCCATAATTTTTGAATAATCGCCTCCTTCGTCAGAAGACCAAGGGATTGCAACTCCCATGTCTTCTTTATTTACGGATTTGGGTTTGATAGGAGTTCTTGGGGTGATAGGGATTGTTTCGATAGGTGATTCAGTACTAATGTCATTTGAATTTTCTGAATATATTTTTGACTAAGTCATTTCTGTCTCGTCAGTGTTTGATTCGTCGTCAGAAGTTTCTGGAATAATTATTTTTTCAATTTTCTTACTTTGTTTATTTATTTTTCTACGTGAACGTATTGTAGGAGAGGGTGTAAACTCTGCCATTTTAGTTGTCCTTTTGATTTGAGAAGGATTAAATTTATTTTTATTAATTTTTGCATTTTTCTTATTTATCTGTATTTGTGGATTTGGATGTGTAGATGTAGCTTGTGTTCGTACGTTGGGTAATAATGATAATGGAGTATTCGTGGTTTTACCACTTTCAGGTGTCTGTGGATTTGGAGATTGAGGTGATGGTGTTAAATTACGTGAATTTTTATGTTTTGGAGAGTTTATAGAATTATTAGAAATATAAGACAAACCGAAATCTGTCATATCAGATTTGTCACTTAAATACGAAGGGTTGTTTTTAATGAGTTCTTTCTCAGAGTTACAGCATCATACATGTCTCCTGATGACGACGATCCGTCAGAATAATCTGGAAGAGTAATTGTTTTATCTGGTTCTGGATTTGAGACGACTTTACATTTAGAATTTTTATTTAATTTTGCATTTTCGTTAGATTTACGTGTTATGTCCAAATAATTTTTTTTTTTTTGGTAATTATCAAAAATAATTATTACAGAGCTCTTCTTTTCAAAAGCGCGCGAAAACGCAGCGTCAGCTTTTTCCACCTTTTTATGCGTCAAAGAATAGTGGGAGGACAACTGCAATAAGTTTAACGAACAATTAATAACCTGTCGTCACCTTCCACCAATGACAATAATTAAAAATTCCCCATCAATTACCAAATCAAAGTTTATAAAAAGCCTGAGCACCCATAGCTCACGGCTAGTCAGTTCTTAAAACTTACGGTCCGCGAAGATTCGAACGTCGTGTTTTCGCGCACTCTTATTGCAGGATTCCGCTTTAGGCGTTGAAAGGTCAATAAGAGGATCTTTAATATTTCCTATTTAATCCTTATTGCAGGTATCCGCTTCGGCGTTGAAATAATCAATAAGGCATTCTAAACTTAACATCTTTTCGCAGTCAATTATTGCAGGATTCCACTTAGGCGTAGAAAAAGTAATAATCGACTTATCTATCTATTAAAAATCCTCTGAGATTGATAGAATCATCCGGTCCGATCGAAATAGTGACGCAAATCACGTGAATTTGCGATTCCATCTCGGGCTGAGTAATTTTGCGCATAAAACCACTATCAGGTGTGTAAAAAGGATGCATTTAAATATAAAATAAAATTCTTATACAAATATTCGTTAACAGTAAATGATCTAAAAATATCAATTGTTTAAAATCGTGAAAAGATTCAGTGTACAAGTGAATTGTAACTAAATTATCAATAAAAATACAAGATCGCAAGTTCAGCTTTTCGAGTTTCATTCGAGAGTAGCACATAAGATTATATCCTACTACCCCAGCCGCGCCCATCCAACCTAATCCTACAGGAGGAAGCTGAGTGAGCTGCAACGTTCTGGAGGGATCTAACCTGCCGTGACTAAAAAAAAAGAAACATCGAAAGGTAGGTGAAAGATTTACATTTTATTCTTTCACGAGATATCTGGTTCAACACAAGAGCACCAGTCTCTTCAGAGACGTTTTGGGTTCTTACTTTTCGAAAAGATCCACCATAAATAATAAATTAAAGAAAGATAAATTCTTCCTCGTATTCTTTAATGTTGTCCGCAACCTCCAAATCGCTCGTCTAAATTTTTCTATCGCTACCAAAGGGAGAAATCCCGGATAATTAATTTAAATTTAAGCGGCGGACATAACATAAAGAACACTGGTGGCAGCGGTGGGATTTACGAAAGTAAAATCCTTCTTGTTGAGCCACAGGTATAATTTTTCTACCATTTTTGAGAAAAGGTAGATTTTTGTGATTGTTTTTCTCTTCTCGAAATTTTTACATCTTAGAATTTCGAGTTTTGTGGCATTTTCTTGAAAGTGCCACACCCTGCTATCGTGGACTTGCCACACCTTAACAGGTAGCGATTCCACGTATTGCAAACTCAGCATTTTTTTTTCGCCCCTCGAGTTCGAGTTGCGAAACGCCTGAGTTCACCGTTCGCGACTTCGCGACCAAAACGCAAAGTCAGCAAGAAGTCGGACATCGACTTCACGGTACAGCTTTGAGCTGTTAAAAACAAAAAATTAACTTTTTCTTCTCTTTCTGACCAAGTCAGCAACTTTGCTCCGAATTGAAAGACATTTGACATCCTTGTCTTACGCTTCACCTTAGGGTGTGGGCGTCACCATTACCAAAACCAACAAAAACAGGAGGCGAAGAAATTTAACGCCTCCTCCAGCAGGTGGTCTAAGAGCCGAAATGGTCAATGAGGACGAAAGACCCGTTATCCGGCTAAATGCCACTTTACATGATGCAAACACTCCACCTACTCAGTATGATATGGCCAAGGAGCTCTATCGAGAGCTCTCTAAATTTAACGGTGAAGGTCCAAATTGCGAACAAGATTTCAAGGAATTTGACGCGATTGTACGGAGTTGGATGCCTTGCATCATCCCAGAACATCAGGATATGTTCGTTGCGAAAATTGTAAAAAGAATTTCCGGTCGCGCTAGGGATCTAATTGAATATACTCCGATTCACAGTGTCGAAGAACTTCTTGAAGTACTAGGAGAAAGGTATCGAGATGGCGATCCAGCTCTGGTTTGGCATAAACGACTAGCTTCAGCTAGTCCGAGAGAGGGTGAAACTATCGAAGATTTCTTTTTCAGGTTACGCAAAATGATTAGAGGCTTGGAAGCTGCGTTGCCAAAGGAAAATCGAGAAATCATCATGTCGCAGCAAGAGAAGGTTGCATTCGATACGCTTTATTCCGCTTTGCCTGACCTTCCAAAATGTCTCGCGAGTTTAAAAGATCCAAAAACACTCGAGGATGTTTATAAAGCAGTAAAGGAAGAACGATCTCGCGAATGCATACGACCAAGGCGTAAGCACGACTCTAACGATTATTTGCGTCAGTCTCATAAAGACAAAGGTTACGATCGAGACTACAACAGACGTTACTCAAAAGACGACTATCAGAGACACCACAGAGATTATGACGATTACGATGACCGTCGAGAAACGAGAGGAAGAACGTTTACTTACTCTAAACGACATTACAGACCGAGTAAATACGCTACGGACAGCGAAGACAATGTAGACTCCGATTGCAGTTCAGCATCAGCTGACTACCGAACGTACACTTACACCTCTAGTAAAGGAGGACGTGGACGAACCTACGACGACGACTCAACTCCACGAACGTCCAAGAAAAGTTCATCACGCCCACGAACTGAAGAACCTTCTTCAACAAAGAAAAAAGTTGTGACCTTTGACTCTGCAGACATTGACTCAGAAAAACTTGAACATCTAAAGCTAGAGGCTCCCTGTTGTAATTGTCCTTTCTGCCCTCATCGAGAGGCAAATAAATCTCACTCTTCAAAAGACAATGACAAACATTTAAACTCAACGGGCGCTCGACAGACCGAGGCGACTGCGAGTATGCCCCGAGAGTCTCGCCAACCTACGAGTCTTCATCAGAAAACTCAGATGGTGAAGGAATTCAGAATCCTTCAACGCCCGAAACCCTCACACTAGTGATCGGTAAAGGTCCACGAGTCTGGATAACATCTCCAGACCTCTTCCAGGGCGGATGCGAAGTTTTGTTGGATACAGGTTCTGACCTGAATCTCCTTTGCATCGACGCACTGGGGGATGATACTACCTTTTACCCTGAAAATGGCGGTGTGGTAGGCGGCATAGCGACCAGCAGTATGCCAATAATTGGAACTGTGACTCTCAAGATCTTCGATGTCGATGTTTGTTTCCAGGTTGTACCTAGGTCACCAGGTGGTTACCTGGGCATCCTTGGAAATGAATTTTTCATCAAGGAACGAGCTGGCATTTCCTTTTATTGGAATACGTTGGTTCTCAAAAATCGACCTACTCGCCCTATCCCTTTTTCAATGGATAATGACCTTGACGTGAGATATATCCTGTCCCTAGGGACAGATCCAAAGATTTTCGATTCATGTAATTCACTTCATGGAGAATTACAATGCTTTCTCATAGATACAGGGGGGGGGGATGTGTGTTTGATAAATTCTTCCGCTCTTAAACCCGAAATTAGAGTGGATCGTGATGACACGATGCTGCTCCGAGGTTTGAATGGGCAGTCCATGGAAACAATTGGTACCGTGGAATTAAAAGTTTTGGGTTCAAAAATCCGATTCCATGTTTGTGATGGGAATTTACCCTTTCACGGTGTTGGAATTTTGGGCAACAATTTCTTGAAAAACGAACAAGCAGAGATTTCATACCATCATCAGTCTCTGAATTTATCATCTCGACTTTCCCGACCCTTATCTTTCAGCCTCGGAATAAAACCATCCCGTTCATACGTAATTCCACCCCGTATGCGTATGTCCATGTCGGTACCTGTTGTAAATCCTGAGATCAAACAGGGCTACCTCCGTAAGATTCCTCTTAAAGAGGGACTCTTAATGGGCGAAGCCGTTGTCTCAGTCGATGACGATCAAGCGATGTGTATGGTCATCAATACCACATCAGATCCAGCAGAAATCGAAATTGAACCTCAAATGCTTGAAGAATTCGAATTTGATCATCTTGATCCATCTGACGAATTTTCCGACATAGCGGAGACTCCATCTAGAACGCACTCGCTCTCTAAGCGAGATCGTTTTCAAGCAATCTTTGACAAAATTCCTACTGACCATCTCAGTCGCACCGAAAAGAAGCAAATCCTCAGACTTATCCAGAAAAATCATAATATATTTCACCTCCCGGGTGATCGTCTGGGACGTTTTAAGAAGTTCACTTGCAAAATCGAAACCACCAGCGATAAACCGGTCCGAATAAAACAATATCGGTTTCCTCAAGAACATCGCGACGAAATTAAGAAACAAGTGGATAATCTACTAAAACAAGGAATTATTCGCAAATCAAAATCTCCGTATAATTTTTCTTTGTGGATTGTTCCTAAGAAATCTGACGCTCAAGGTAACAAAAAGTGGAGAATGGTTATCGATTTTCGAAATTGGAATAAGATAACCATTGGGGATGCTTACCCCCTCCCACTCATAATGGACATTTTAGATCAACTCGGCGGAGCAAAGTACTTCAGTGTATTTGACCTTGCCAGTGGGTTCCACCAAGTACCAATGGACCCCAGAGATGCTGAGAAAACTGCGTTTTCCACCCCTGACGGTCACTGGGAATATTGCTGTATGCCTTTTGGGCTTGAGTGTGCTCCAGCAATTTTTCAACGTATGATGGATTCCACGTTGAGTGGTTTAAAAGGCACAGAATTATTCATTTATCTCAACGACTTCGTAAGTTATGCATCTTCGCTTGAAGAGCATGAAGTGCGAGTCCAAAGACTTTTCAACCGCCTTCGAGAGGCTGGGCTAACTCTTCAGCCCGAGAAATGCAAATTTCTCTGCCCCGAGGTGGAATATTTGGGTCAAATTATCACTAAAGACAGTGTGAAACCCGACCCAAAGAAAATATCATCCCTTAAAAACGCTTCGCACCCCCGTAATCACACAGAAGCTCGAAAATTTATGAGATTAGCAAACTACTATAGGCGCTTTATCGAAAACTTCGCCGAAAGAGCAAAGCCGATCACTGACCTTACCAGAAAAACTAAACCGTTTGTTTGGTCAGCTGATTCGCAGAAGGCTTTCGATGATATTAAGAACGCACTATGCGAGAACTCATTCCTCGTATATCCAAATTTCAATCGACCTTTCATACTGGCAACCAGTTCCTCTGATGTCGGTATTTCAGGCATCTTGAGCCAGGAACTGGAGAACGAAAACCGTACGCCTGAAAATCCTGACGAAAATATCGAAAAAATTGTCTCCTGTACGTCTAGAGTCTTGCAAGAGACTGAGACGAGATACACTCACAATGAAAAAGAGTGTTTAGCAGTTTTGTACGCAGTACAACAATTTCGGCCTTACCTTTATGGCAAACCTTTCACCTTGTATACAAGCAGCCCTTGCATATCTTGGTTGAAAGACAGCCAAACTGTCACTGAACGACAAATTAAGTGGAGATCCAAATTAAGCGAATACAAATTTTCGGTTATTGTTCGACATAAGATATCAGAGCAATATGCCGAAGGGTTGTCCTACAACCCTGAGGGCAGATCTCCAGATGAAGCATTTTCAAATCAAAAAGCTGTCCAGGAAGCAGTAATGCTACCACTCCGGAAAACTTTTTGTCCCGATGAAGAAGCCATAGCAGCTGTAAAACGAGGAAGAAAACCCGGAAGTAAAAACAAACCTCGGGTCAACAGCGCTCTACAACCTCGTGACACGATTGCATCCCGGTTGCGAATGAGACGGGCTACGGAAATGACACAAAATCAGAAAAAGATGAATTATTGCGAATTAAGTACAACTGAACCTGACGTTTCAGAAAGTATCGAAGACGACGTTTTTGATCAAAATCAACCAGGGCAATCCGCAGCACTTCAAGCTCTGGCCGACCCAGTAGCAGAGATTGGGCCAGAACCCGGACTAGAACTTGAAGAAACCGATGATGAGGAAGAAGAAGCAGTCCGACTCATGAACGAGGAATATATGCTCAACGAATCAGAGAAAAGTTCCAGCGATCAGGGGGATGAAAATTCTCCTGAAGCGATGAATCGACAACAAATGCGCGAAGACTTGAGGAAATCATTTGAACGTTTCAATAAAGCCCTAGAAAGACGAGCGATTAACGTTACAGATGAAGAAGCAGATCGTACTGTTCGTCCAGAGGATTATTACAACCCACTGCCTGTAGTCAGCCCTCAAGTAGCCAAAGAAGTTAGAAAATATCTTGAACGAGGTTACTTATCAGATGAACACGAAGAATCTGAAGACTTGGACGAGTCCGACGAAGAAGAAGAAAAAGAATTCCTTCGTGAAAATCAAGATATAGAAAATGAAGATTTGAGTGAAGCCAGCTGCTCTGAACCGGAATTTCAAGTAGAAATAACTCCTGCAACTCCAAAGACACCCCGAGCTGATGAGATTCGAGAAAAATATCTCACCGCAGGTAGAAGTCCTTCAACTCCTATGTGGAAGAACACGGTGCTGAAAGCTGCGCAAGCAAATTGCAAAGAACTCGACTATGACGATCATACAAAAAGCTTTTACTGGAAAGACGCAGAAAATTCTGATGACAACACATCTACAGTCATCACGAGGCCCTCCACTAGCCAAACTCTGAACGTCGAAGATGTACCTGCAGCTTCATCTAGTATGGCACACGTGGAAACGCCCAAACGCAAAGGAACATCCACCAGTAAAAATTTAGAAAATGAAAAGACCTTGCTGAATGAAAGTCAGCAGTCCAGTTCACCAAGCCGAGACTCTGCAAATGACCGTACAATCATAGCAGAGAGATCTATCAAACCAATCAGATGCAAACCAATCCGATGGAGCCACTGTGATTCAAGTGGAAGTACATCAGGAACAAGATGACGGAAATGCGCAGGTAAACGAATCTGGCACTCTCAACACGACTTAACCGGAAGTTGTTGACGAACAACTGGGGGATGAGCTGGAGATGAATATTGATTTACCTCCTAAAATTCCGAATCAAGCTCCGTGGTACGTATTTGATCCTCCTTCTTCAGACATAGCTGAAGATTTGAGTGATCAAGGCTATTCACCACCGGAAGTTTTGTCTTCCTCGAGCTCTGAGTCTGATAGACCTCCGAAACTACCTGAAAATCGAATCAAATTCAAAGACAGTCGAGATGGAATTACCTATGTGAGAGACCACATGGTACTTTTCCTGTCTCTGGATTGTGAAATGATGAAACCAGTCTCACGATTGCTGAGAGATCTCACTTTTATCGATCAAGAAGACCTGAGGGCAGCTAAACCAAAAATGGGTGATGTATTAGTCACAAAATTGGGTCAGTGTTTTATCTTCTCGTTCTTTGTTAAGAAAAATCATTTTGAAAAAATCGATTTAAATAATTTGATTGAAGGTTTACGAAATTTAAGAGTGTCCATGTTCAAACATGAAATCTATACATTCCGCATGGCGAAACAGGGGGATGAATTCGATGACTTAACCATTAAGCCTTATCTTATACAAGAATTAGGCGACTGTCCTATCGAGGTAACACTTTGCTAAGGAAATATAGAAGTTCCTGCCGAAGAGTTACGCGATAAGATCATTGAGGAAAACCACTGTAGTCCTATTGCGGGCCACAAAGGTGTCGTGAAAACTTATTGGCGAATTCGAGAGAGATTCTACTGGCCAGGCATGAAGGAGAGAATCTATAAATTCATCCGGAAATGCGAAATCTGCCAGAAGAATAAACTCACTCGAATTAAAACAAAACAACCAATGATGATAACCGATACTCCCTTCGAACCCTTCGAGAAAATCTCCATTGATACTGTTGGACCACTTCCTATGACTAGGAGTGGAAATGTCCACATCCTGACTATTCAAGATAATTTTTCTAAAGCCGTAACAGCAATCCCGATACCTGATATCCGATCGACAACAGTGGCAGAAGCTCTTGTTGATCGTTATATGTGCTATTACAGATGTCCGAGAGTTATCCTCTCAGATAAAGGTACTTCATTTACCTCTAAAATAATACAACAACTTGCAAAAGCTCTAAAAATCCAAAGATTAACAACTTCGGGTTATTACCCTCAGTCAAATGGTTCTTTGGAAAGGAGCCATCAGCCGTTGATAGACTTCTTAAGAGTATTATCAGATAAGTATCCGAACTGGGATCGATACGTGGGACTTGCGGCGTTGAGTTACAATACCAATGTGCACACTTCCACCAAATTCACTCCATTCGAGTTGATGTTTGGTCGAAGAGCTCGGTTACCAACCCAATTCCCTGATTATTCCAGAATCGAGACTTATTCCGACTATCTCGCCGATCTTATAAGTAGATTGTCCGAAGTCAGAGAAATCGCTGTTGATTGTCTCAATAAGGCAAAACAAGATTCCAAAATTCGTTACGATCGACACATACACGCCAAAGCCTTCAAGGTAGGCGACTTTATTTATGTTTTAAAGGAACCACGGAAGAATAAACTCGATGTTTATTATACCGGGCCTTATGAAATTGTCGAAATTAATGAATTTGGGAGTCTGATTTACCTAAATGACAAAGGGAACCGCAAACTGGTAAACCCCAACAAAGCTAAACCTGCTTTCGACCATAAGGCTAAACTTTTATAAAGTTCTCTGTTTCAGATCCAAATCTCTAACCATCATGAAACAATTATTGATATTCCTGATCATCATCATCGAAGGAAGTCAATCCAAGGACGACCTGACCATCCAACCACTGTCAGACAACCCGGGTCTACTGTATGACCCATTTAAGAAAATTCACCTTGTAGAAGAAAACTGGTGCATCATCTCTTCCATTAACGTCCGAGGATTAGTTGAAATGTATCCATTCGAGTGGGACCATCTCCATTCAACCATACTAAGTTGCACCAAAATTATCGACGCTGCGACCTGCATGCACTACCTGAAGATGGACATGATAACCGAATTACAAACCTCAATAAACCAAGCTAAAAGCCGTTTGGACCAACTCCTCGAAGAAACGACATTTAAAACTCCGCCGTTTGACCGTAATCAACGAGCTCTATGGTTTGGATTCGTCGGCACAATTGCACGAGAATTATTTGGAACCATGGACTACGAAGACAAAGAACATATCACCAAAGAGATCAATAAATTATATCAAGACAATGCAGAAATGGTGCACCTAGTACAGAACGCCACTCACCTAGTCAAGAGTGAAATCAACACTATCCTCCAAAGCGAGGCGCAAATGCAGTCCAATCTTGACAATCTCGCAGACGCCACTACTAAATTTATGAATTCCACCAAAGATGCCTTGGGAAAACTCGCATATCTGATGAAAGTCATGATGCTGGGGGACGAACGGAGGGAGATCGCCAGTAACCATCTTCGAGTCCTGAAAGAAGCCGAAACAATCATTGAGGAAGCCAAGGCCGGCAGACTCTCTCCACAGGCTATATCACCAAAACAACTTTACCAAGCAACTGTTGACATCATGAGGAAGCATCCAGATTTGAATCCACCACAACCAATTGATCGGATAGATATCTCGACCTTGTCCTCTGTGTCTACAGTAAAGGTAGCTAGGTCGAAAGGTTACCTACTTATCATAGTAACCCTGCCGCTATTCCATTAAATTCCGTTATTATCGTATGAGATGAGATCATTACCGAAGCCAGAAAATTTGAATGGAAAAATTCAGACACTGACAATACTACCATCGAAAAGGTTCCTGATTACAGACCCAGGCTTGAGAAGATTCTATCTAACCGATTCTGAATACATCAACAAATGCAAATCTATCGGAGATGATTTGTCTTGTCGTCCCGACATACCATTCCAGTCTACGGAGGCAGAAGAAGAAGTAGACTGCGAAATGAAGCTGCTTTTGAAATCAACTGAAGATATCTCAAGAACATGCAATGTTCGCATCATACCAGAGTGTAAAACCACGTGGATAAAGCTCAATCAACCCAATTCCTGGGCGTACTCGACTTGTAAAGAAGAAAAACTAATCTTCAAGTGCTTAAGTCCAGTAGAAAAAGAATACTACATCATCGGAACAGGAATGGTCCATATTCACGGTCGATGCGAAATTAGAGACGGAAAATATATATTAAAAAGCATAGACGAAGAGATCACTCAGCTGAACATCACCTTGCCAAAGTTAAACTTAACCTTGGAAACGTTATCAACAAATTTAACAGCTGAACCCAAAATATCCGGATTTCTTTTCAAGAAAAACGTAGATCCGTTAAAAACAGTAGACAAATTCCAACCCTGGGGAGCAGGACTGGAAGAAACAGAAAATCGAATGTCCGAAATATCGCTGCACCATCAAGAAGACGATATTCATCGAACAATGACGGTGGGAAACATGTCCGCCTTAGTTGTCCTGTGTGTCATCCTCGTCGTTCCAATATTCTTCAAATGCTGCATATGCTCGAGTAAGAAGCGCTGCTTCACCTACAAGAAAAACAAGCAGCCAGGCGAGGTACATCCAAAATCAGTAAAAGAAACAAGACGTACCTCAGAGTCTAAACTGAAGTCGGTCCAAATCAAAGACGAACCAGAAGTCATCGAACTCCGAGAAACTCCACCAGCTCTTCCAACTCGTGTCGTCTTCTCTACAAACAAATCACCAACGACAACTCGTACCACTAGAGGCCTTCGCCTCTCAGACTTCAACGCTCCGATTTAATCATCCTAAACAAGATAAGAATAATGTATAATTCAAACCAAAATTTCACGGAAAAATAGAAATCCTCTTTTAATTTACTTTAATCCAGACCCCAAAATAATTTATGGGCCTTTTTATGAAAATTTTACGAAAATTCTTATAAATTTACCGACACTTATTGTCGTTTTGAAAGAGGATTCCTATTTTACCGGCATGACATTTTAAGAAAATTATATTATTAATAATCTAATTAGAAAAATTGTTGAAATCTAAATTTACAAGATCAAAATTTTGGAAATTATGTAACTAAATTCAAATTCAATTAAATTATAACAAATTTTCAAATCACCTGGACATTTGAGAAAACAGGAAATTCGGAAATCCCTGTTAAAACTAAAGAAATTATTTCAAAATTCTAACTAAGAGATACAACGCTTGCCTCTCACAGCGCATGCGCAACTCTGAACATTAATAACAGCCACTGCCAAATTTTCTTACAGCCGTTGACAGAACTCTTGACAGAACTTCCCTTTTCCACTAAAATTCTCCTATTAAAAATCAGCTCCAAGGAAACATCTTTGTTACTCCTATTTCACCTCCTATAATAACAAGAAAATGGAAGCAATAAATAGAAAAGTAATTTTCTTTCAAAAACGAACATCAGAATGTTACTCACCTCTTAACAGTCCCGTGTTCCTTAATAAATTTTAATTAACTTACCTAGCGTTGCGCCGTAAGAATAATAATAACTATAATAATAATAAATTTAAAAGCAAAGAGGAAAAGGAAATAAAAATCGCTTTTCCCTCCGTTTACACTCGCATTCGAGAGCGTATACGGGTGTATAGAAGGATGAATAGCTTTTCAGGTTTTAAAATAAGGAACAAACAATCTCCAAGCTCATTTTCTCTTTATTGAAAAGAGAAAATTGACAGCTAAAAAGTGACTCGAAAGTGGTAACATATTTTGGTTACCCAGCAAATGCTATTGATGGCCGAACTACCTCATTTTCGTCCACTTCCTCAATTTCCTCCTCTTCTGGATCATCCTCCCCATCTTCTCTAAAGAGCCAGGAAATGGATTTCCAATCCTCCATCCAATCTTCCTCATCCTCGTCCTTTTCCCTCCAAAGATGTTTACTCCAGGCCAGGAAAAGCTCACGCTTTAAACGGTCGGGACAGTACGGCAAGGAACCACAGCTTAAATAATACTGGACAAACGAACAGGATAATAATGACACAAACATAATTAATCTCGACTTAATACTTAAACACTTACGTGTAACAGATTATTACGCACACCACACGAGTAGTAACAATCACAAATGTGAATCTTGGGATCCCAAATAGCAAAGATCCTCCGAATATAAGTAAATTCGGCATAGGTTCTTACAAAATAATAAATGGGATCCCCAAGGTCGTATTTTTGACCAAAAGACATGCACATTGTGTTAGTTTCAAGTCAGTTGACTGAATGCCCGACTTTGCGCATAAACGACAAGTCAGCAGTAATAAGACGCGCTAGCCATGAGAGAGTTAGTGCAGCAAAAGAAAAAAAATATTAAAGAATAAAATATAATGGAGAAACTCTTAATCTAACAAAATAAAATTACATGTTCAGGAAACCCATTCAAAAATTTATTTCTCAAAATTTACAATCATTGTCGCCTTTTGAACAACCAGGCGATAGAAGAATCTTTTAAATTTGAATTCAGTAACCGCAAGTTATTCCTGTTTTATCGAACGTCACGGAAATTCCTCAAAATTTCTAACAGATAACTGTCACGAACATCGGCATTATCAGTGAAATGTAGATGTAGATTGACGACGATATACTGAAACCCATAAATTAACTAAATATGGAGGAGAATCTTTTTCTCTTATTATAAATGAGTCTAGATAAACTATATACCTCTAATAGCGTAGGAACACGACCATCGGCACCCAGCGGAGGCGACGGTGGTGCTACAGAATGGATCCAATCAATCTCGTATTGATTTGTCACGAACAGAAAGATTGGGTCTGAGTCTGAGTACCAACGAGCTTGTACCTCGATCAGAACCTCCTCCATTAAGATTGGTAAGGGATCCAGTTCTGGATCGACAATCTCGACAGGTGGGCGATTAAAACACATTTTCAAAAACGAATTCTGAAATTGTCAATTTCAGATCATAAATTATCATTATATGACCAGATTACCAAAATCTGTATTTTAGAATTGGAAATGGGTTTTAGTAGAAATTAACCAACTTACCCCCTATTGTATTGAGCGTCCGCTAGCTTTGAGAACAACTCAACAAGACACTATATTTAAATGTCATATTTTTCTTTAAAATTGAAAGAAATAAGCGAAAATAAATATGACCTTGCTAAATCAGCAGAAAATTTTATAAAAATATGATAAAATCCACTATAAGCTAAAATTAAGCGATACATAAAATTGTATAAATTTTAAAATCTACGATGCTGCCAAGAAGTAGAAAGGAAAAATTTTATCCATATTAAGGTTCCAAAAACCTGTAAAAATCTCTCTCCATGTATTTCTTATTTATAAACGACATTTGTTCCTTACTTTAGCATAATTCCATCTTTTATTACAGTCAAATCCATAAAAATGTGGATTATTTAGTTAAAAATCTTATGCGAACGAAATAAGCTGGTTTTGGAGAATAGTTCCCCTGTCAAGCGTAAGATGGCGCCACTTTCCAGTCGAGATCTACCAAGGTAAGATCAATACGACGGTCGATAATTAACATCCTATTGATGTTGCGCTGTCGCGGGAATTGCGAACGCGGGCAAAGCAGAGACCGATATACGCTATCTGCCTCGCTCTCACACATCGCGCACCCTCTCACTCAGATACATGAGCGCAACCGAGAAATAACGTACCCCTCGGTTTAAGCCACTCCCGGCTAAACAAAACACTTCCTGGGCTAGAATAAGGGTGTATACTTACCGTAATAGAAAAAAAAAGAGAGGAAAAAGAAGGAGAGAAATTATTTTAGTTTTTTTTTTTGTTGTTTTATTAATAGCCTCACTTACAGTTGGAGGAACAAAATTTACTTTCATTCTAAAAAAGAGACCAGGAAAATCCTAATCAGCAAGCGGTCTCTCTTTTCTACGACTCTTTGATTCTTTATTGCTGACTGGGGCGTTGAAGCTGTCCCGCTTGCCATTTAGCTTCCCATCCGGGATGTTTTAAATCACTGGAAACAATAAAAATTCAACCCTAAGATATATACAAATTTTCCAAGAAGAATTTTTAAGAAATCCCAACGCATACAATTTTATACTTACAATCGAGTTTTGATATGGGCCACCTGTATCACGTTGTGAGTCACCTCTTCGATGAAACGCGAGTTGAAGGTGTTGGTAATTAAATCGCGAGGACCAGCTCCAACCAGTCGAGTCGAGAGCCACGCCCTTAAATTTAGCAATTCAACGGGCAATTCCTCTCCCATCATGCCCTCGAGACACGAGAGAACCCTGAGTCCGACTGCCGGGTAGAAATGGCCTTCAAAATATCGGAGAAGCCCTCCCATCATCAACAGGACCTAATTAGCATACAGCGAAACTTTCAAAGAGAGGAAACTAATCTTGTAAGGATTACTTAATACAAATTCTGAATACTTACATCGGCATCAAATTTATTGACACACCTTGTCGCGAATTCAGGTGGGTTGTCGGAAGGAAAGCGCAGCATGGTTGAACACTCGAGAATTGATTTGAAGTTTGAATGAAACTGATTCAAATTTCAAATCTCGCGGTATTTAAAGGAACGAAGACTTGACGTGGCAATCGTCGTTACCCCTCGCCGAGTTGCTAATTAACTACTCTCCAGAACAACAGATGTCCCCTCTATGGCTTTAATTAAAGATTGCAGCCTCGCGGGAGTTGCGAACGCGGGCAAAGCAGAGACCGATTGCCCCGCAGCTACGCATTCTTTCTTTCTCTATCTCCACTTATGATAGCACGCTCTCACTCCCACTCACACGCGGCCACAACAAAACCTATACTTGATTATAAAATTGATATCTAAACCTTAAAAACTAAATCAAAATTAAATTTAAGTACTAAAAGCTACCTTAAATTCACAATTAAACTTTAGAAACTAAACTAATTCTAAAAGGAAGTATTTCATAAAAAAAAAAAAGACACCCAAAATCCACTTAATAAAATTTCTTTTTATTATTGATGATAATTAGAATGTTTCCAGTTTACAAAATTTATTGATATATATTTAAGTATTTATTCGAAACCCCGCTGCCGAAGATGATTAGTCCTCCTCGGGGGCCCTTGGAAGATCAGCTCTGAAAAAAAAAGGGAAGGAAACAAACCATTAATAAAAAAAAAAAAAAAAAAAAAAAAAAAAACTTCTAATAACCTCTTAGAGGTCCCCTTACCTCATAAGGTCCTCAGCCGTTTCAATCAAGTTGGTAGCCAGGACCCAAATTTCCTCCGGGTTTGGCGCTTCCAACTGAACCCGAGGGGGCGTAGTAGGCCAGGAAGCCCGGAAGTACTGGGTCACCACCTCGAGTTCAGGAGGAAGGACCCCCACGATCTCCTTGATATCGAGGAGCAGCCTCATCCCCAGCAGCGGATTGATCGGTCTTGTGAATACATCCACAAGAATCCCGATTTCTAACAACGCCTGGAAAAATATATATAACTAAAATTGTTTTTTTTTCTTTTGTGTGCGTCTAATGAAATCTAGTACCCAAAAATAAATAATACTTACATCGTAATTGAACCGGTGCCTCACCAGTTGAAACCAGGTCGAAAACCCCCTGTAATGGTACCTGGTGATGTACATATTAATGTTTTTTTTTTTATTTTATTTTTAATTCTTCTCGTTCTATTGCGTTAATCACCTGGTTCACGGTTGCTTTAGCACTAACTTATAAATCGCATTGAGCACCAGCGGAATGCGTCCCGAGATAAGACAATAGCCGGAGATCAAATTCGCTCGTGCAGACGCGGCAAAAATCTACTCGCAATTAAACATCGCTAGATGTCGGGTGAATGCAGATTTCCAGCGCAAATGAATTACTCTCTCCAGCTTATTTCGATACCTTTTTACAGTCTCAAAGTCATATACACGAATATGCAAATGTGTATGCATCATATGCATGTAGAGAGATAAATAACATATAATAATATTGTAATCCTCATTTTATATAATCATACTATGTAATCCTTATATTTAATAATAATTATTATTATTTTGGTAATGGGAAATGATAGATTTTAGGGGAAAATTATATAAAAATAATGATATGATAATATATAAAATTATATTATATATGTTATATATATATATTGCAATACATATTTATTTAAAAAAAGAATAGAAACACAAATATATCCTTTATCTTTACATAATCTCATAGTTGTAAGACACTTAATAAATTGTAAGCGTTATCGCAAGCTTTTGTAAAAGAGGGGACATATGTTTAGGAAAGCAAGAGAATTTTGCAACCCTCTTACTTTCCGGGGGATTGTTATGTCCAAATAATTTTTTTTTTTTTGGTAATTATCAAAAATAATTATTACAGAGCTCTTCTTTTCAAAAGCGCGCGAAAACGCAGCGTCAGCTTTTTCCACCTTTTTATGCGTCAAAGAATAGTGGGAGGACAACTGCAATAAGTTTAACGAACAATTAAGAACCTGTCGTCACCTTCCACCAATGACAATAATTAAAAATTCCCCATCAATTACCAAATCAAAGTTTATAAAAAGCCTGAGCACCCATAGCTCACGGCTAGTCAGTTCTTAAAACTTACGGTCCGCGAAGATTCGAACGTCGTGTTTTCGCGCACTCTTATTGCAGGATTCCGCTTTAGGCGTTGAAAGGTCAATAAGAGGATCTTTAATATTTCCTATTTAATCCTTATTGCAGGTATCCGCTTCGGCGTTGAAATAATCAATAAGGCATTCTAAACTTAACATCTTTTCGCAGTCAATTATTGCAGGATTCCACTTAGGCGTAGAAAAAGTAATAATCGACTTATCTATCTATTAAAAATCCTCTGAGATTGATAGAATCATCCGGTCCGATCGAAATAGTGACGCAAATCACGTGAATTTGCGATTCCATCTCGGGCTGAGTAATTTTGCGCATAAAACCACTATCAGGTGTGTAAAAAGGATGCATTTAAATATAAAATAAAATTCTTATACAAATATTCGTTAACAGTAAATGATCTAAAAATATCAATTGTTTAAAATCGTGAAAAGATTCAGTGTACAAGTGAATTGTAACTAAATTATTAATAAAAATACAAGATCGCAAGTTCAGCTTTTCGAGTTTCATTCGAGAGTAGCACATAAGATTATATCCTACTACCCCAGCCGCGCCCATCCAACCTAATCCTACAGGAGGAAGCTGAGTGAGCTGCAACGTTCTGGAGGGATCTAACCTGCCGTGACTAAAAAAAAAGAAACATCGAAAGGTAGGTGAAAGATTTACATTTTATTCTTTCACGAGATATCTGGTTCAACACAAGAGCACCAGTCTCTTCAGAGACGTTTTGGGTTCTTACTTTTCGAAAAGATCCACCATAAATAATAAATTAAAGAAAGATAAATTCTTCCTCGTATTCTTTAATGTTGTCCGCAACCTCCAAATCGCTCGTCTAAATTTTTCTATCGCTACCAAAGGGAGAAATCCCGGATAATTAATTTAAATTTAAGCGGCGGACATAACATACGTATGCGATTTGAATTTTCGTTAGAATTTAATTTATTTTTATTATTTTCATTTTGATTTTTAGAATTGAAGTTTTTATTTATCGAATTTGAATTTAGTTTTTGAGGATTATTTATTTCCAAGTTTGTAAATATTTTATTATTTTTACTTTTACTTAAATCATCTTCGCTTAGTGATTCAGTACTCGAAAATTTTTTGTATGGATTATATCGCCTGACGTCAGATCTTTTCATTTTTAAATTTTTATTTTTACCGATATATCCGTTTTTATTATTTTTAACTAATCGTTGGTCGATAGGGTGATCAATCCTATTGCCATCGCTAGCGGATTTGACGACTGGGTCTGTAGTATTATTACTGACTGGCCCAACCGCTTGAGTTTTTGGCTCAAGTATTTGACGTTTTTCGACCGAATCTTTTAGACCGACCGCTTGAGTATTTTGCTCAAGATTTTGAATTTGCGAATTTATTTTTCTAACTCCGTCGACTGAGTTAATCGCAATTTTATTTTTATCGCGAATTAATTTATTACTTGGAGTAATTTCCTCTGAACTTGAATTATTATTTCTGTTAAAATTTGTAGGTAATTTATTTTTATCATCATTCGAGCTAATTGACTCTGAATTAGTTTTGTATTTAGGTTTCTTTTTTAAGACTTTACCATCGTCTGAAGGATCTGAAGTCCTCAACCTAGCGATTCCGGGTTTTCCAGGTCGCCATTTAATTTTAGTTGGGTAAACTTCGCGGTTTTCAATTATTGGGTTACGCGATAATGCGTCCGCGTTTGTGTTTATTTTTTCTGCCTTATATAACACGGTATATTCGAACTCTTTAAGCCGTTCTCTCCATCTCATTACACGCGATGTTGGGTCATTCATATTATTTACCCACACCAGCGGTCTGTGATCGGTGACAAGAGTAAACTCTCTGCCATAGAGATACGGTCTAAATGTTTTCATACCAAATAAGGCTGCGACCATCTCTTTTTCGGTGGTCGAATAATTTTTTTCGTGTTTGTTGAGCACACGAGAAGCTGCTGCAACAATTATGTCCTCGCCAATTTTGCCTTGTGAGAGAATTGCTCCAACTGCATAGCCCGAAGCATCGGTCGTTAAAATAAAAGGTTTCGGAAAATCTGGATACTGCAATATCGGAGCTGTACATAGTTTATCGCGCAAGGTTTCAAAAGCTACCTGATGTTCAGGCGCCCATGAAAATCTTGCGTTTTTGCTTGTAAGATCAGATAAGCACTTAGAGATTTTTGCGATATCCTTGATAAATCGCCGATAGTAACCAGCAAGTCCAAGAAATTCTCTCACTTGTGTTGTGTTTTTAGGTGTTTTAAAACATTTGATCGCTTTGATTTTATCGGGATCAGGCTTGACACCGTCGGCAGATATAAGATGACCTAAATAAATTATTTCCCTCTTTAGGAATTCACATTTATCGGCTTGTAGAGTTAAATTCGCACTTCGCAAACGTTCAGCCAATTTTTCGAATTTAGTGTTATGTTCTTCTAGAGAACGTGCGTAAATGACTATATCGTCTAAGTAAACAAAGAGATCCGCTCCTTGTAACCCGTGTAACACTAAATCCATTAACCTTTGGAACGTTGCTGGTGCATTTTTAAGTCCAAATGGCATTCTATTAAATTGATAATGACCATGAGGAGTTGTAAATGCTGTTTTGTGCTTATCTTTAGGATTTACTTTTAATTGATGAAAACCCGATTTTAAATCAAATACTGAAAAATAAATCGCACCACCTAATTGATCAAGAATATCATTTATCAACGGTAGTGGATATGCATCTTTAACAGTTTTATCATTTAATTTGCGATAATCTATAACTAAACGCCATCTTTTATTGCCTTTTGAATCAGCCTTTTTAGGTACAATCCGTAAGGGGGAGTTACATGGTGAGGTCGAAGGTTCAATAATATCCATTAACATTAGTTCTGTTATCTGTTTTTCTATTTCGTCTTTCTGTGCTGGAGAGTGTCTGTATTGTCGAGTATTTACGGGAACGTCATCGGTAGTGGGTATAGTATGAGTCGCAGTATCTGTAGCGCGCAGTGGTTCTCCCGGAATGTGGAATAGGTCAGCGTATTTCTCTACTAGAGAAACTATTGCTTTACGCTCTTCCTCATTCAGATGTTCTAAACGCAAGAGTTTTATGACTTTATTGACACGATTTTCCCCGGCCGTGGTACTTTTATCGTAATTGTCTGTGTCGTCATGCGTCAAAGTAGTATCCTCGTCTTCGCTTGTCCCGAATGGGTACAGAGGAATTACGGGTACTTTTACTTTTACATCTTTGTCAAGAGTATTTATTGCGTACAAATAAGCGATTCCGTTATTATTACTCACTAAAGCTTCGCCCGCGTAAATACCGTTTTCAAATTCAATACGAGGTGTATAACCCTCTTTAAGTTTACTATCTACTCGAACAAACATTGCCGTTTTTGTTCGAGCTTTTAAAACGAAATATTCTCCTTCTGTTAATGATATTTGTAGATTATTTAAATGTTTAAATGTTACCGTATTGTCTACTAAATTTATCATTCCGCCATGTTCTCGTAAAAATTCCATGCCAAGTATGCCCGTATAATCTAAAAGAAATTCATCTGGTATTACATGAAAATAAGTATCTTTATTAAAAATTTCTATCTTTATTCTACCCAAAGTGATAGCTTCAGAGACACCATTTAATTTATAACAATATGATTCATCGATTAATTTTTTATATTTTACTTCCCCGTATTTTATTAAATTTAAATTACATCCGGTGTCTACTAAAATTTTCCCATAGCTAGATATTATATCTTTGGATCTGAACATAATTGACGTACGTTTATAATCAATTGACATGGCACCCACGGAATAAGTTTCTGTCGGTATTCTTAGTTTTTGTTTAAATTTTGGCGCTGAATTGCTACGTTTCCCATCGGAGCGCCGACTCGAGGGAACGCTTGGTCGTTTCCCGTACCTGTTATCGGTTTTGCATTTAAACCGTCGCGTTTTCCTTCATTATAAATTTTTTTACGACAATTATTCACTGAATGACCGTTCATTTTACAATAATCACATTGAAGAATATTTTTGTTTAAAATTCGATTAGATTCAATATTCTTTCTTTGAATTAAAATTCTACATTCCTCGATATTATGATTGTTTCTTTTGCAAAAATTACAAAACTTATTTGGGTTGTTTCGATTTTGATTATTAACCTGTTCCGATTTTTCACGACTGTTTCTGTTATAATTTTTATTAAATTGCTGATAAGGATTCAAATTTCGAATTTGGTGATTATTTTGGTTAATTGTGTTGTGTGGGTTTGGATCTTGGATTGCGAAACAATTTTTATTTGAATTATTATCGAATGGTTTGAAAAGTTTATTTATATTTTTCATTTGCTGTAATTTTTGTTCCGCTTTAATTGCTGCAGTAGCGGCTGTAACAAGATCCGCAAATTCGTCATTGTGTAAAAATAAAGCAAGTCTTGGTTCTAAACCCGAAATAAATGCTTGTATCGCGGTTTCTTTAGCTAAAACTATTTTTTCATCTTTACTATTACCACCTGTATCCGCGATTTCTGAGCAAGTGTCCTGTAAATGTTTATTCACCCTATGGTAAAAGTCCATTACGCTGTCGCTCGATTTTTGCTCTAAGTCATTAAATTCTTTTAACCAAACTGAAACTTGTTTGCTTAATCTAAAATTTAAATTTAAAAATGCAATAAATTCGTCTATTGTTTTTACGTTTGACCCGCTTACTCTAATTAAAGGTTCGCCTTTACATTTTGATTTTAATATTCTAACGAGCGCGTCCTCGTTTATTTCTCTTAGATATTCTTTCGCGTCTTTGCATGCATGTATGAATGATTCTACTGGATAACTTATACCATCAAAATCTGGTATAGTTTTGAAAAATTCTTTGTAATCGAATTTGTTATTTGTAGTTAAATTATTCGTTGAATTAAGATTGGGAGGCAATTGGTGTGAAGTACCCACGGGTGGATTTCTTTCGAAATGTATTTTTAATTGTTGAGCAATAGCTGCTTGACAATTTTCTTCAAATTTATTCTTCATTTCATGTTTTTCTGCTAGTAATTGTTGAATTTGAGTTTTTAACGCTGTAACTTCATTTTGGGTTTCCGTAAGGGAAATTTCCATTTCTTGGAAACTCATTTTTATTTATATAAATATTTCGAAAGACAGAAAAAAAAAATTTTAACAATATAATTGACTTACTACTTAGTTGTTTACAAGTTTGAATTTCAGATTAATCGGTAATTGTAGTCGATATGGAGATCTTCGTTGCCGTCGGAAGGTTGGTGGAAACACGTTGAGCAGGAATGTGCGATCACTGTAGATAGCTCAGCTGTAGTTGATGTTGAACTGCGTCCGTCGGGCGTCGTGAATGATATTCGTATTTTTATTTTATTTTAAATTCTAATTCTTCATTAACTTCACTCACTTGAATTTTATTATGAATTTTATTTTTAATTCGCAAAATTTTTATTTTTTTCTTGATATATCTGACTTTATAAATTTGTATAAATTTTTTTATTATTAATTATTTTGTTTGAGAGCAGAGAAAAAAAAATTTTCGATTTTCAATTTAAATGTTCGACGTAAAAAAAAAATTTGTTATTTTTTATTTTAATTATTTTGGAATTTTTTTTATTTCAATTATTTAGATTTTTGTTATTATTTATTTCACTCACTTCAATTCTCACTTAACTTTTCACTTTTGTTTCACAATTTTGTTTCTTGTTTTTATTATGTAGAAAAAAAAAATTTCCGATGTCAACAAAAAAAATTGGTAATATTTTTTTTTGTGTTGCTCAATTTCACTTTGAAAACTTGATGTTAATTTTGTAAAAAAAAGTTTTCGGATTTTTGAGATTTTACCAGTCTATTCGGGGGCTGTTCGAATCCGTCGCTGCCACCAATTTTAATTATATAATAAGTTGTTACGTCCTGGTTGATGTTTTGGCGCTGGCGTAGTTGAGCGGTCGATTTAAATTGGACGTAATAAGAACTAACATATAATTATAAATAATTACTAAGTATGGGTTGAACAGCCACCAGTTGGTGGTTGCAATAAACTGGTTATTTGATTGTATATATTATTTTATATATCTAAATCCGATTTATTCAATTAATTTGGAATGATGTGAAAATATACAGCTGAATTAATTTATAAATTGTTAACGTACTCTCAACAATAACTTCGAGAGGGTGAGAACGAAGTTAAGTATTTAAAGTTGAGCCTGACTGCTCTCGATGATTCTATATTTCAGACTGGTTTCTCTTGATCGAGAAAAACTAGAGTAAGTCTCTTATCAATACGAGGCGCTTGGGCATCAGGCCCGCGCATCGTTCGATATAGAGGGGTAGATCGAGATAAGCAATATTCCCGAATGACCCATTCTCCGTTCTCACGCTTTCTCCGTTTTTGTTATTAACAAATGAGTCACTTATCTATGAACAAAAGTTATCTTAGAACAAAATAGATGTTTGTGCAGCTGCACGTCTCGAGGATTTACTCGAGGCGTCAGCGTTTATTTGTACATAACAAATATTAAGAGAAAAATAACTTTATCAATATGTTTTAAATATTCTAAATAATATTATACTATTTTATATTCTATTACTTTATATTATTATATTATATTATTATATTAAATTATGTTCTATAATATAGGGTGACTTATCAATTATGCCACTTATCAATATACATCTTAATTAATTAGTTAGGTCTCAGATCGGTCTCTCAATAATTAGTATTTAAAAATAATCAGAGACATCTGCCGAGCAGGCTTGGACGTAACAGAACCATTATACTTGAGAAACTTACAAATTTCTGGAGATCTGATAGGTTTCCGGTAAAAATTTTCTTTACAAGGATTAATGAGCAAGGAAGCATTAAAATGTTTCAAGAAATATATTTTGTTATAAATAGAAACAAAGTTCTTTTGAATGTACATGTAACCTTATTTTTATGGAAAGGTCAATAGTGATTTGTTGTGAATCAAAGTGAGATTTGAATTACTATATTAATATTAACAGCCCAATAAAAAATGTTTAGATCAAAGCATATATGATCGGATCCAAATTGTCAGATATGCTTGGATCCAAATGATGGCGCGATCCAAGCGGATCCAAACAGATCTGACAATATCCAAAGAGATCTCACTATATCTAAATATATCCAAACAGATCTTAAAATATCAAAAGAGATCCAAACAGATCTCACTATATCCACGAATATATAAGTGTATCCAAGCAGATCTGCGTAAATGACGATCTTTAAAGAAATCTATATAGATTTAAGCACATATATCAAAAGAAGTTTCACTACATTCTAATGAATGCATGTATAATATATTATACATT
Source organism: Microplitis manilae (assembly GCA_030273425.1). Taxonomy (NCBI): domain Eukaryota; kingdom Metazoa; phylum Arthropoda; class Insecta; order Hymenoptera; family Braconidae; genus Microplitis; species Microplitis manilae. The sequence continues at coordinate 11,159,697 of CP092727.1, read as the reverse complement.
GGACCATTCTGAAAACAATATCTACTCACATCTTGGATCTTATTGCTATTACCTCTTAATGCTTTTAATGAACGAAATGTATAACATATGTATCAAAAGTCAATTGATATTTAAATAAAAAAAATAGATGAATACTTTAGAAACATTAATACTTTTATATTGAATTATTTACGTTTACATTTAATTACATATGATCAAAAAAATTATAAATATTTTCGTAAACTTCTATCTATTACATGGGACTGAATATATTTAATTCATCTTAATCTGTATAGTTAAATGGAGCAGATATAATACTACCAATGTGAAATAATTTATTTTCGGAAATATTTATATCTGGTTGGATAACAGTTTTTAATTTTCGTATATTATTCAGACATTCCTGTGTAATTAAATAAAAAAACTTTGTATTTAATGTCTTATTCGCAGTAGAACCCTGACAGTTCGACGATTCAGGAGCCTTACCTGTATTTAAATATTATTGGATCTGATCAAATATGACTACATATTAGGGTGCTTCGTTTCCGGCGAAAGTATTTTTTTTGTTGCTCATCAAGCAAAATATTGTTTTTCATGCTAAAACAAAATTCCTGCCGAGTTTGAGCTCTTAATTCCAATCCTAAGTACTTTCCATTGGATTTTCAAGATTTCCCGTTTAAAATACACGTAAATTAAATTACTTTTTTTTCAACTTTCTAACACTCAGCTGCGTTTTATAATATCGACGCGGTTTTGATCGCAAATTGTAGAGCATTTGGTATTCTTCAAAAGTGCCCATAGTATCTTAGCTGTAATTCCAGCTGTTTCACTGATGTCCGCTGAGGAAGTCATTTTTCGTATCAAATTGACCTTTATTGGCTTGCAGAACGTAAACCAATGAATGCACACCAAAAATGTAAATGGGAATTTTATAGGAAATTTTACTCCCTACAAAAAGAGTCCTATAAGTCAAGTCGCTAAATAAGTCGACATCATAAAACGCAGCTGAGTGTTAGGAAGTTGAAAAAAAAGTAATTTAATTTACGTGTATTTTAAATGGGAAATCTTGAAAATCCAATGGAAAGTACTTAGGATTGGAATTAAAAGCTCAAACTTGGCAGGAATTTTTGTATTAGCATGAAAAACAATATTTTGCTTGATGAGCAACAAAAAAAATACTTTCGCCGGAAACGAAGCACCCTACTACATATGGGTCATTCCATGTCAAATCGACAAATTTTTTACCTGACCCCCTTTGATTTCACTGAAAATTATCTATCTTTTTCCACCCTCCGAAAGTTATTTTTCAGAATTTTTTCAAATTTTTTTTCCCGACTCAAAAAAAGTTATGAATTTTTGAAAAAAACCGCTCTTTTATTTTTAAATTGCCAGAACTTTTTCAAAAATTGACCGTTTGGGAACTTTTTTTTTTCAAAATTTTTGTTTTTAAATAGAGTTTTCGAAACAAAATATGAAAAAATTTTCAGAATCCCAGATATATGAAATATTTTAGTTTTTTTGAAAAAACCGTAATTTTCTCAAAGTTGGACCGTTTTTTTTTTTTTTTTTGCACTAAAAATACTTTAACTAATTCTGCAATGATCCCCGTTAATCAAAAGATGTGACGATAATCGCTTCTAATTTTTTTTCTTGATTATAAAAAAATTGTTGTTGAATTTTTGCTGATTTTATATAACTTTGTTATGAAATTTTTTTTATTCAGATATGTATCAAACGGCAAAATCGAATTCAAACAATTTAGGTCAATTTGAGCTACTACTGTAGTCAAATTTTGCTGCTCAATTTTTGATGTTTCGAGTACGTCAAATAGCGGCTTTAATCTGACGTCAAATTTACGCGCAATTTGACTGTTGGTTGAGCTCAACTGGCTATCAGGGGCGCAAACAGTTACAGTTAAGTTGAAAGTAAATTGTCGATAACTTGAATTCAATTTGACTACAAGTGCCACTGTCAAACAATGACGTTAAGTTGATTGAAAGTTTCATTTCAAATCGACTGCAAGTTTTTCTGTAAAATTACATTCAGATGACGGCAAGCGATTTGCATCAACTTGCTTAGAAGTATTATCCAGCTAAAGCTTGCCAAAAATTTTTCGTTAAGTTAGCCAAAAATGTTTCACTGCAGAATTTGCTGAGCAAAGTGTGGCTATCAGGGCGTTGAATTCAAAAATTAATTAACAGAGCAAAATTAGAATTATTGTGGGTGTATAAAATTTATGGACTAGAACTCTTCAAAAAATAATTTGGAGCTGAAAGGAATAACTCATTTTCATTAATATTTTTCCTTATCAGAAAAAAGTTTTTCATCGAAAGAATAGTAAAATAAATAATTTCGCTCTACTACAAAAAAATGTGAAATCGCTCCAAAAACAGATTCTCTGTAAATAGTTGCGCCAAGTACACGTTCAACATTAATCTCAGATCGCTTAAGAAATAATATTTTCACAAAAAAGGCCGAAATCATAAAACACCAAGTAACTGAAATTATTAATAATTAAAAAAAAAAAAAATTTCAAATATAAAAATGAAAAAAGAAAAAAAATACTTGAACGTACTTGGTGTGCGCTGTTAAGTTCGATTCTTAGAATTATTTAATTGTAAGATACTGAAGAGATATGACATGATTGAATAATTAATTGTTCGCATTTACGCACACCAAGTACGTTCAAGTATTTTTTTTCTTTTTTCATTTTTATATTTGAAATTTTTTTTTTTTTAATTATTAATAATTTCAGTTACTTGGTGTTTTATGATTTCGGCCTTTTTTGCGAAAATATTATTTCTTAAGCGATCTGAGATTAATGTTGAACGTGTACTTGGCGCAACTATTTACAGAGAATCTGTTTTTGGGGCGATATGCTTATATATAGTTGGATCTGCGCAGATATATTTATATATGCTTGGATATACGTATATCTATTTGGATATCAATCTAAATACATCTCTATATCTGCTTATATATGATTAGATCTGAGCAGATATCATTATACATGCTTATATCTAGCAAGATCGAATATTTGGATGTATTTGGATATAAACAGATATAACGAGATCCAGACATATCTGGTTGGATTCAAACGTTTTTCATCGGGAGATATTATCCCATACAACAATCTTGTTTGAGGCTTGAGCAAGCCTGGTCCTAAGTCCGATTGACGTTAGTATTTTTTCCTATCTATGTGTCTTGCTGCAGAAACTTGTGTCTAGATTTCAATAGCAAGTCTAGTGTAAGACTTACACAGAAATTCGTGCCAGATTGTAACTCAATTCTGGAGGAAAACTATAGTTAAACATATTTTCGCATAGCTTGCTCAAGATCTGTCCATGGCTCAAAATTGACCTTGAGCCTTCAGCAGATCTTCAGCAAGCCATGCTTAAGTACCTGCTGTAAATTGCTAGTACAAGAAATGTGCCAAAAACTTTTCAATTGCATCGTATCTAAGATATCTTCAATATTTTTTGTGTACAATACCTTGTGCAAGTCATGCACAAGTCTTGATGACAATTTCTTGCTACATTATCTTGCGCAAGACCCATACGTGGAAAAAAATACTAATGACAAAGGGTTTCGCTCAAGACATGCACCAGAATCTTTCTCAAGCATGTGTTACTTGAGATTGTAATGAGCATTATTAATCATATGAAATTTAGAAGTTAATTAATGTGATATCAGAATAATGAAAAAGTGGAGAAAACACTTTATGCAACTGATGGGTGGCTAGTAGAAATGCAGGAGTGTATCGGAAAGAAGAGGATAAAAGAAGATGAGGATGAGGAATTTAATGAGAAGAAAAGAAAGAAGGAAATAGAGCAGATTAAAAGAAAAAAAGTGGTTGAAGTAGACGGGGTAAAGGGTGATGCATAGTAACACAATCAGGGGAAAATTATAAAAATGTTGAAAGAGCTGGTGAAGAAGGTATGGAATAGGAAAGAGTTTCCGGAAGAATGGAGAGATGGTATCATCACCCCAATTCTAAAGAAGGGAAATTCGGGAAAGGTGGCTAACTATAGAGGGGTCACTCTATTAGGACAAGCATATAAGGTATACGCGTCAGTGCTGGAGGGAGGCTGGGGAGGGATGCCGAAGGGAAAGGAATTCTACCGGGACCGCAGGCAGGTTTCAGGACAGGAAGGGGACAGTAGATAATGTATATATACTGCAACATGAAATTGAAAGAGGGAGGGAAGACATTGGGCTTTTTCATGGACTTAGAGGTGGATTTTCATAAAGTGGATAGGAAAATCCTGTGAAAGACAATGCAGAAGGGAAGGGTGAGATCAAGACTGATAAAAAGGGATGTTTGTTCAGCCCGATATTTTTCGCGCTTTTGATAGCAGACATGGACGAAGAGATGAAGCTCGGAATAATGGGAGGAATGGGAGTGGGAAAAGAAAGAATATGAACCCTGGCATACGTGTACTACATCGTGATATTACCGGAAAGTGAGGAAGCGATGGAGGAGCTGTTGAAAAGGGTGAGAAAGTACGCTAAGAGAAAAAAGTTGATGCTAAACACAGAAGTCGAAGATGATGGTGCTCAAGACTGGAAGGAAAAGGGAAAAAAGCGCTGGTACTGGGGAGAGGAAAGGATAGAGGAAGTAGTGAAGTTTAAGTACCTGGGGTTTGTAATGAAGAGAAATGGAGGACTAGAGGCACAGGTGAAAAAAGAGGAGAAAAATAGATACTGGGAAACGGAGGCGGAAAAGAAGTGTAAAATCTATTGGGGAACAGGAAAATTTGAACACCTAATGGAACACGTGGGATGGGAGATTAGATTAGATTAGATAACAGTTTATTGTTCATAGGGTTGAACAAAATAGTACAAAAATTTAGCAACAAATAAGAAATAATCAAAAATTATAAAGCAGTTAATACAGTGTGTATATATAATATAGGTTAACAAAGAATTTGTTAAGACATCACTTAGTGATTTAAATTTTCAAATTGAGATTTAACGAGTTTATCACAGGCTATCCACCGGCTTCTTGCTGTAAAAGCCAGTGATGTAGAGCGGTCTTGAATGCCGATGTGCTCTGAATGAGTTTCAGAGAGTCAGGAAGATCATTCCACAGATAAGGTCCAGCAATGGAAAAGGCAGCTCTGTAGGCATCAGTTCGATGATTGGGTACAACAAGAGTAGATGCTGAAAGTTGGCTACGTAGTGGTCTAGCAGGAACATGAGCAAGTAGCAGGTCAGTCAGATATGGTGGGCGACGGTATAGACAAGCATTCCTAACCGCAATGATTAAGGAACGAGATCTTGCTTGTCCAACTGATAGCCAGCCGAGATCAACTCTAGCTTGAGTAATAGGAGAGTCCCACGGAAGTCCCAGAACAAATCTAACACCCTTGTTGACCAATCTCTGGAGTTTGGTGTCCAATACCGACCCAATGCCATGCAGGACAGCTGAACAGTAGTTGACGTGTGGCAGAACTAAGGCATTTACCAGGTTCTTGCGAGTATTCACATCAGTGAAAGTACGCAAGCCATATAAACCATAAAGCGCAGAGTTAATCTTGGCAGCCACATGCTTCACATGATCTGCAAAGGTAAGTTTAGAATCCAGGATGACTCCCAGGTTACGCACCGATGAAACGAACTCAACATGGATACCGTCACAGCCAAGTTTGAAAGCAGAGGTGTCAATAGAGTTGATAAAAGGTCTGGACCCGAGGATTATGGCTTTAGTCTTGCCCAGATTTAATTTAAGTTCATTCGAGATGGCCCACTGATTAATACGAGCAATGTCTTCATTGATCTTAGCTATACAATCATCCATATCCCGTGGGTAACACGGTAGATAGATCTGCAGATCATCCGCATACAGCAGTCTTTTACACCAATGAATACAAGAGCCAATATCATTAATGAAGAGTGAAAATAGCAAAGGTCCAAGGATTGAACCCTGTGGAACACCAATATTAGTACGAATCCAGTCAGTAAGTTCACCACCATCATGCTTTACAGCTTGCTCTCTACCAGAGACATAGGAAACAATCCAGCAGGCAGCAGACGAAGAGAATCCAATTTTTATGAGCTTGCGTATTAGCAGTGTAGGAACAACTGTGTCAAAGGCCTTGGAAAAATCAAAGAGAACCAGAATGGTAACCATACGCTTATCCATGTTATATCTCACGTCATTAAGCAGTTTTAGCAAGGCTGTTTGAGTGCTATGCCCAGTGCGGAAGCCACATTGTAGTGGATCAAGTAGATTATGTTCATCAAGGTACAGCGATATCTGATTAAAAACAACCCTTTCCAATACTTTACCCAAAATAGGTAGCAAAGCAATCGGCCGATAGTCATTAGGTGTTGAGGGTGTCGAGACCTTGTTGATTGGCACTATTATAGCCCTTTTCCAAGCATCAGGAAAAGTATTGCCACTTAAAGACGCATTGAAGATGCACGTTATGTGATCCAGGACCGTAGGTAAGATAGCCAACAGCATCTTCCTAGATATTCCATCGGCTCCAACTGCATCAGTGCTTAAAGAGGTTAAGATTTTACGAACTTCATCAGCATTAGTCTCTTTAAATTGTAACTCAGGTTGCAAGCCTGATTTGGTTGCTGGTTCTGTAAAGTGATGTACTGTAGATGACTGGGATATGGCCGCGAAAGTCATATTAAGTAGAGTGGGATCAACGGCAAGGGGCTTAGGACTAGCGTCCTTGAGCAAGCCAAGCTTCCGCAGCTCCAACCACATTGCACTATTAGATAGGCCCTTTAGACGATTGGCATAATAATCAGCTCTTGCACGATTAAGTTGAGAGCGATGAATATCACGAGCAGTACGATAATGCAACAAGTCATCATGTCTTTTGAGTCGTTGAAAGCGTCTATAGATAGCTCGAACACGCCGCTCAGAGTCAACGAGGTCCTTCGAGATCCACGGAGCAGTTTTGAGTGAGTTGACAGTGATTTTACGAACTGGTGCATACTCATCAACATGTGTCATAAGTTGTTGGGTAAGTCTAGTTGCCAATTGATCAGCCGACAGATCCGGTGATGAGACCCATGACCAGTCCCCACTGCGTAATGACTCTATAGCAGGTTGTGTAGAGAGTAAGTCAAGTTTGCGAGACAAAATTACTTTGGGCGATGGAGCTTTAGCAGTTAGTTGAACAGCAACAGAGATCAAGTGATGACCCGCTCCCAGAGGACGATCAGATTTGCCCCATGACACAACCGTGTCAAGTTCATCAACCATGCATAGATCGAGCCAGGTTTGTGATCGCGATGTAACATGAGTAAAGCCGTGATCGATGAGCTTTAGAGAATTCATATGTAAGAAAGATCTAACATAATCAGCATCATCACTGGATGACAATTGGTCAGCATTAAAGTCGCCACAAATGATTTTATGGCTAAAACCTTCCATGGCTGAAGCAATAATTGTTGCGAGATCATTGTGCAGCGAAAAGGGAGCATGCGGTGGTCGGTATATAGCTGCAATGAAGACGGGTTGAGAACCATTGATGTTTAACTTGCACAGCAAAATTTCAGGTAGACCAGGAGGGCCAGTCCAGATTATCGGTTGCTTGAGGATGACAGTTAAGTGTAGAGATTTGTGGTAGTATATAGCAATGCCACCTCCATGCGTATTCCGATCGTTCCTGACGATACAATAATCTGGCAAGTTGACAACCGTGTCATCAATTAGGTTGCTGAGCCAAGTTTCAGTAACCACAATGACATGGTACAAAGGTTGATTGGCCAAGTACTGCTGCACGACACATAAGTTAGCACGTAGTGAATTGACGTTGAGACAGCAAGCACGCAGAACAAAGTGGTCAGTGGTATTAGATACACGGAGACCTCCTGTAGATAAACTCGCTATTAGTTTTTTGGATGGAGCTGCAGAAGCTTATTAATGTCACTTTGAGTTGAGATGATGTGGACAAGTGCATCATCATTGAGCTTGGCAAAAATTGTGTCATTTTTGGCCCAGATATATTTAAAACCCAGCGGTTTCAGCAATTTTTTCGATTCACCAAGAAGCTTAAAAGTTCTACTGGTTAAAAGCTCATTAACATAAATACTGAAATCACTGGACGGAATAAGTTTTAGATCACTGTTGGCAGGTAGACCGGTAACTGCCGACCACTTAAGTTGACCATACTTCTTCTTGGCATTGATGATCCTAGACACAGTATCCACATCAGCGCACTTGATGGCAATAGAGATACGTTTGTTACTCACAGAGCTAGGCGGCCATAACAAAGCAGGAGTATCCGAAGATGTTGAGGGTGGTACATTCGAAACTGCTTCACGTCTCAAGCATCTGACATTAGAGGAGTCAAGACCAGGCACATTGACATTGAGAGTTGTAAGTACTGCTTGCGTGAGCCTATAGTAGTTCTTAAAAAGATCGTTGTCTGGAAAACCAGATATGACTACTTCAGTGCAGCCTGATAATTTCCCAAGAGCTTTTTGTATACGTGACGTATTAGCATTGGTAGCAGCAGTTAACAAGGTCATTTGTGAGTCAGGAGTAGATGATGAACCAGCAACAGAGTTTTGCTCAAGCCTATCAAGTCGAGAAATGACATCAGACAGCACAGCTTTAAACTCAGTGTTCTCCGACTTAAGCTCTGAAGTTGATTTTTTAAGTTCAGAAATATCATGATTATAGGCTTCCAGCTTATCATTTATGCTAGGCAGTTCTTTTAATAGATTGCTATGAACTTCAAGTACTTCTTTTATTGAATTAATACCAGCTGCAATCGTGGCAATAGAAGGATTACGACCAGTTGGTTTTTTAGGTGGTGGTATAAGTTCCCGATCATCACGTGGTCTGCCGCGCTTAGATGAACTGGATGACTTATCCGAGGAGTCAGAATCAATGTTATCAACACCTTCCATATTGCGATGTTAGACTCAAGATGGCGATTGGTTGATTGTACTTATATCGATCTTGAAGAATTACAATCAATTTTGATCAGAGTACAACCAGCTCACTGCAGATGGCGCTTAGCTACTATTCTCACTTGAATAAGGTGTCACGAGTACAGCAAACCCACTATAGATGACACTCCAGTAGCATAAACAGATGGATAATAAAAATGAACACCAACCTCAAAATCCAGAGACCCAAGAGAAAATTGATAAAATAAATATAAAACAGGCCTCAAAATGTAATTAATAATATCTCACAGGCGAGACCTGCTATTTAGGCAAGCAGAGTGACTGAAACAAAAGAATGCCCGGGGGCAAATTATGCAGAAACAAGCACCAAAAGACAGAGCACAAAAAAAACACACACTGTAATACTTACAGAGAGAGAGAGAGAGAGAGAGAGAGAGAGAGAGAGAGAGATTGATTGATTGATTGATTGATTGATTGACTGGCTTTTTATTTATGCCAAGGCACAGGCCAAATGGCAATTACAAAATACAAATTTGTTACATAACAATAATGCGAATGAAGGTGTAGTACATAGAACACTATTTTGGTTTAGTTAAAACAAATCTAAGGCTAGATTTTATACACGTAAGTAGTCTGATTCTACTAGCAACTTTAATTAATATACATAAGTTTTAAATTTCAAGCTTTGGGAATTATTTTCAACTTTTGACAAAGAAAAACTCTCTATAGATCTAAGTTTAATAAATAGTCAAAAACTTTGTTCTTGAACACATCGGCACTACTCGAATTTAGAATTTCACAAGGTAGCTCCTCCCACATACGTATCATGGCTACTAAGAATGAACGTTCTAAGTAGATTGTTGGAAAAGTGGGGTAGCCTCAAAGAAAAATGTTTCTGACTTGCTAATCTATTCGAGCGTCGGACATCAGTCTCTTCTATAAACATGTCTCGTAGGTACTTGGGCTTTCCAACCTGAAGTAGCTGATAAAAGAAACAACTCATGTAGTACATTCAACGATACTTCACAGTTAGCCAAGCCAATTCCCGTCGATAAGGTGAAATATAATCACCTTTTTTGAGATTAAAAATAAATCTGATGCAACCATTTATTGCACGTTAAAGTTTTAAATTATTTTCCGATGTAGCATCTATCAGTACTATTGTACAGTAGTCAACAAGTGGAAGAATAGTTGCTGAAACTAGTAGCTTCCTGATATCAGTTGTATAGATGTTCTTCCTAATTTTAAGACATTCTAAAGTTGAATTTACTTTGCTAACAATTTGTGATGCATGATAATTCCAGGATAGATCTCTGCTGATATGTATTCCTAGGCACTTGGTTGAGTCAACATAAGGTATAATAACACCATTAACTACAATTGGAGGTATATCTACATTAGGGTGCTTCATTTCGGAGCGACATTTTTTTTTTTTAAGTGCATGTGGGAAACATCATAGTTCAACTCAAAAAAAAATTTTTCGCGTAAGAAAAAAAATTCTATGTCGATTACAGACCAAGCTCATTGAAAAATTCGATTTTCCCATTTAAATAACACGGGAAAACATTTTTTTTTAGCTTTAAGTATTGTTAACTCTTTAACCAATCAATAGAGCGAGTAGACTAATACATGTTTTTGGAGGAAATTGAACGTTCTACAAAAAAGTTCTCTCATCATTTTTCGATAAATCCACTTGCTTAAAAGTTATTAGAGTCCGAAGTAAAGTCTGAGATCTTTTTACTTTTACGGCGAAACTATCAGACTTATCACAAAATGTTGTAGGATCTTTTTTGTTGACAATTTCATTCTCTATAAATTATTTTCAGTAAAGTTTTTTCAAATTCCGCATTGCTTTCTAGTTATTACCATTTTAATGTTGAGCTCTTGAAATCGATCAAAACCACTTTTAAGAGCTTGTAATTAAAATAGAAATTAATAGAAAACAATGCGGGATTCGAAAAAACTTTACTGATAATAATTTGTAGAGAGTAAAATTGTCAACAAAACACATCCTACAACATTTTGTGATAAGTTTGATAGTTTCGCCGTAATAGTAAAAAGATCTCCAACTTTACTTCGAGCTCTAATAACTTTTGAACAAGTGGATTTATCGAAATATGGTAAGAAACCTTTTTTTGTAGAGCGTTCAATTTCCTCCAAAAATATGTATTAGTCTACTCGCTCTATTGATTTGTTAAAGAGTTAACAATACTTAAAGCTAAAAAAAAATGTTTTCCCGTGTTATTTAAATGGGAAAATCGAATTTTTTAATGAGCTTGGTCTGTAATCGACATAGAATTTTTTTTCTTGCGCGAAAATTTTTTTTTTGTGTTGAACTATGATTTTTCCCACATGCACTTAAAAAAAAAAATGTCGCTCCGAAATGAAGCACCCTAATCTACATTGACCAGCTGCTTCAATTTACTGCGTGACCCCAGAACCATCGCTTTAGTTTTAGATAAGCTTAACTTGAGTTCATGATCTCTTGCCCAATTTGCAATTGATTGTGCATCGGAATTAATTTGTCTGACTGCTTCGTGAGTTTGATAGATGAAAAAATGTAAGTAAATATATTTATCATCAGCAAACATTCCATATTTACAGTAGGCAAGCCACTTGACTTCAGAGTTCATTACCATCAGGAACAAGATTGGTTCGAGGATGGATCCTTGAGAAACTCCTGATGAGGTATTGAGAAGCTTGATGGGAATCCCGAAATCATTCAAGATTGACTGAGACCGATTTGGCAAGTAAGAGAAGAACCAAGTTATGACCTCCATGGAAAAGCCAAGTTCAAATAGAGCAATTAATATAATCTGCGGATCCACGTAATCGAAGGCCTTGCTTAAGTCAAATAAAACTAATCGAGTCAGCTGGCTTTTGTCCATAGCCTCTCTGATGCCATCGGTAAGTCTCAGTAATGCTGTTTGCGTACTATGATGCTTCCGAAAACCGGATTGGAAAGGATCATGCAATTCATTAAATCCCAAATAATCGACAATTTGGTTGGCAATTATTCTTTCAAATACCTTAGCCAAGTGTGATAGGTTGGCAATCGGCCGAGTGTCTGAAGGAGATCTAGGCGGAGTGACTTTGTTAAGAGGAATGATATAAATAACGTTCCATATCTCAGGAAAAGTGCTCCTGTCAAGAGACCTGTTAAACAGTAATGTCAAATAGAGGGATATTTGAGGGATATGGTCTCTAAGCCACCGCAGGTCCAGTCCATCTGGACTATTTCCTTTATATTTCGACATGATGAGATGTATAGCCTTAGTTACATCGACAATATCAATTCTTGACCAATGAAATGTGCAATCAACTTGACTTTGATAGCGAAAAGGAAGATTTTCGACAAAAACAGAGTCACAAGGCGGATGCTTTCTAACTATGTTAGCATAGAACTCATTTAACTCGATAGCATCAAAGAAACTTAATGATTAGGAAAAGTTAGAATTTATCACTCCGAGATGTTTCAGCTTGCTCCAGACAGCTAGACCATATGGCAGATTTGACAGTTCTTTCTTGAGGTAAACTTCCCGTGCATGATTCAACTCAATTTTCAGTTCCTTTCTTTTCAATTTAAATAGTGACAGCAGATTAGGATCTTGATTTCTTTTAGCCCGTTTATAAATCGAATCTCGTTCTTTACACTTCCATTTCAGTTCCTTAGTGAACCACAGATTTCTGCGTCGCATAGTTTGCTTTGTATGTAATGGAGCATAGATATCTAATGAAGATAGCACTTGTTTTAAAAAGATAGAAAGCAATTTATTTGGATCAGCAACTTCAAGTGATGCATTATCAACTTTTAAAGCATTCATTAATGTGTTAGAAAGAGCTGAATCATCACAACTTTTCAGATTCCTGAAGGTGATTTTCTTGGTGACTCAATTTGGATTTTTCAGGAGGTACTTATCAACTCACAAACAATAGTATCTGAAATAGTTAAAAGTATATATAGTTGTCGGAAGGACAGTGGGCTTGCTAAGTTTATTGTTAGGTGGACTGGCAAAGAGGCTAGGCTTCATAACAATGATCACCAGGACCGCAATCCTCTCCGACAACTATAAAAATTGTCCTCAATGGGCCCGGGTACAATGGCTAACACAAGCTAAGTGCCCGGTTAAAGTCAATTCAATTCAATTCAATTCAATCACCTATGCGTGATATCTTATTTACTTAAATAATAATGGCACATAAATAACTAAAGTATTCCAAATACTAATACTTGAAATTAGTTATCACTCGATCATCCGGCAACTTCAGCCACCTATGATCTCTAGTAACCAGGAAAATTCTTCACTGATATATATGTATATACAAATGATAACGGCCCAGTCGCATATATTTAACTCCAGCAAATAACGTTTACCACTAAAACTCTAAATGTAAATACTACTCAGATATTTAATATTTAGTATCAATATACACAACTAAATATTATTGCACATCAACTATCCACTGGGCTCTATAATCATATATTTCACAATAAGATTGTAAATTTTGAATACGAGAAAATTCTATATATATATATATATATATATATATATATATATATATATATATATATATATATATATATATATATATACGCAAGTGCAAATGGCCACCAACGCGGGAACGCAAAGTTACACGCCAATGAATTACCAAAAGTACTTACAATTGTTGAAGTATTTTTACGTACGAACTCCCTGGCTGATACACCAAATAATTGTACTCCAACCAATTAATAATAATTGAGATACTCAATGTAATTAATTACACCAAAGCCAATGGCGTCACAAAATAATCTTTTTCTATCACGAAACGGCACACCCTGCTCTCACAATTATTTATCCACGTCTGACCATGGCAGCACGTGATTCTCATGCCGGCACCTTGGCCGGCCATCTTGTATATCGGTATCTCATTTCAACCAACGGGAGAAGTATCTCTGTCGCATGTTACTATTGAATACTACCAACGACAACTTGCATGATGTCAACTGTGTAACTTCCCGTGAAAAAATTTTCTGATCAAGCCTTATATGACCTGATATGGCCATATCAAAAAATTTGATATATTCATATCTGACCTGATATGATCTGATATGCCCATATATAATTTTTAATATATTCTGATATAGTCTGATATAAAAATTGGCCATATCAAGCCATATCAACTTCATATGTCCATATCAACTTGATATGTCGATATCAGATTTGATATGTCTTGATCTGACTTGATATGCTTGTATATAATTTTTTTTATATGTCTTGATATGACCTGATATAACTTGATAAGGGTATATAGATTTTAATATGCTTGTCAAAAAAATCTTGATCAGGTTTGATATGGCTTGATATGCCCTGATATGGGCACGTATACTAGTTATTTCGAGTTTTCCGTATGCATACGTTTGGTAAAATAATTTAGAAATGACCAAATAACGTAACATTGTTCGGAACAACCGATTTTATAATGGTTCATAAAATCTTATGAAGTCTGTTAAATATTTTAATTTACCGCATTTATAAATTGTATAAAGTGCACAAACTTTGTTGAAAAATTTTTCCAATAAGCTAACGAGATCAATTTTTAAATCTCTGAGAGAATTTTAAATTTTCGTAATGAATTTAAATATAAAAAATTGAGATTTTAAATTGAAAAAAGTTTAATTATTATTAAATTTTTATGTATACTTTTTTAAAACTTATAAGTTAAAAAATCTTGAACTGTTTTTTTTTTTCTTTTACCAAAAGAAGTAGTTCTTGCCCCGTTACTGGTGGGTATACCGTTAATGGTCTCGTTACTCTATAAACAATAACAATTGAATATAATACAAGTAACCAAATCAATCATTTATCTGATGTCTTTAATTTTCTTAGTTTCAATTTTATCTAAATAGATATAATCAACCTTACATTTCAAGTTCATGATTTGGCAGAGTGGTTAATAGATCAGACTTAGAATCAGAAGTACTCGGGTTCGAACCCATGACCTGGATGGATTTTTTTTTTTTTTTTTTTTTTTCATGACAATTATTGCACATACAACTTTACAAAGTTATACACAATTTCATAAAATTATCTATAAATTTAGTTCCCGAGATAACAATGTTAATCTCACTATATATAGTCTGATATGTCCATATCAGAACATATCAAATCTTATCTGTACATATATTTTCTGATATGGCCAATTTCCGTATCAGGCCTGATATGAACCGCCGAAATCAAGCCATATCAGGCCATATCAGAAAATTTTTTCACGGGTTTGCATTTTCCCATCGTTAAATGCCCACCCGATTATCGTATTATTAATTAAAATTAATATAAAATGCAAAATTAATTAATACTTTATGCATAACGACTATAACATTAATTGATAAAGTAATAAATTTGTTGCTGACAACTGTTGCGTCGACGCGCATGCGCCGAGCAATCCCAATAATTACAAGCACATTAATTAAATATATGATTATTTTTCCCAGCATCATACGAATATAATTGTATGCCTGTTGTAATCAGTGAATTTTCCTGATTACTAGCCAATTTATACCTAAAGGAACAATTCAATGGAAATAATATAATAATTAAAACAAAAATCACACATGTAAACAAAATAATAATAATTATAATAATAATGTATATAGAGACGTGTGAGCAGCGTGTGCCGCCATCGGTTGCCCACCGACCGGATGTGAGACTGCCGCGATATTTAAATATCCGGACAAATTTATGAGTCTCTGGTAGTAAGAACTCGTTCACGTAAATAGCACCTTTAAAATTTCGATCCACACAATCCGGGAACACTGAACTGGCCAGAAGATTTTTTGATTTACGTTTAGAGGTGATAATGAAGTCATGAATTTGAGACGATTTCAGGCAAACAAGGTAAGAGTGTGAGTTGGTCTGATCAGAACTGCGTCTTGGCCGCTTTTTGTTTTTAAATTTGCGAGTAACCAGCACATCTCCTACTAAATTTGACAGTTCAAGAGCATTCAGAACAGAAGTCGTAATTTCCAATGGTGACAGTTTATTTGCAATTGAATCCGCGATACCCGAAATCACTAGCTCTGCAGTAGTTCCATGAGTTTGTGACGATGCACTAGGAGCAGTTGTAGCTGATTTCTCAATGAATGAAAGTCTTTCATAAATGGAATTAATATCAGTCTCTCTGTCACTTTTCAACTCCATGAGTTCAGAATTTATTTGTGCAATACTGGCCTCATTCACTTTTACATTAGCAGCAACGTCTTCTAGAGCTTTAGCTGCAGAATCCTGAGAATTTTTAAGATCAACAATTTGAGTGCTTAGATCCTCAAGCTTCTTGTTTGTCTCCTCTTCTGAATTAAAAAATTTCTCCATCAAGGCTGTCATCTTCTCATCAAGTGACATTTTAGCCCGGCTGGTAATTTAAACATAGTAGGTGATGTTATTGGTGATTGAAAAACTGAATCAAAGTTCGGAGAGAATAGCGTGCTTGGCAAAGCGGGAGACTTTAAAGAAGAGAGTGACTTACGTGCCGCGGACGAGCAGGCAAAAGGTGAAGAACTCGTAGACTTGAAGCTTGAAATCGAGGAGGTATTTGAGCCAACTGATTTCAAAGAAGTTAATCCTTTATTTGTTGTTGTGAGTTTCACGTCCAAATTTTCCAGTAGATGATTAAATTTTTCACGGCAACAGTCAGACAAAAGTTTATTTTTAATAAAGTCTCGCGCGCAGCCCGGATGGAAATATTGTCCACAGTTATCACAAGTAATAGGTGCCTTCACAGGTTTTTTACACTTTGCGCATATATCAGACACCAATGGTATAACAAGCAAACCGTAATATTGCCGAAATATCAATGGTCTATGCCAAATTTGAGTCCCAAATAATTTGGCACTTGTGGAATAAATAACTAATCATGAAATAACCTCTCTATATTCCCAAATAGTATGATGCAAAGTTATCGACAGAGTTATAGACAAGGTGATAATAACTTGTAAACTTTAGGTGAAAGTTGACAACAAGGATGCTGATTTCGTTCAAAGTCCACTTTACACAATCACAACCCGATAAAGAAAGATTTTGTATAATTATATATAATTATATATGAGTCCATATATAATCAGATCTGAAAATTGGCCATATCTGATCATATATAATCATATATGATTAGATATAATCATGTATAAACGAATATAGTCATTTTTAAAAGCTCATTGAAAATATCTGAAAATAATTAATTAAGTAATTAAATTAGGATTTATCGTCTTCATTAATATAAATGTTGGTCAAATTTAAATTGAAAAAAAAAAAAGTACTATAGATTAACTATTTTTGTACTAAGGGGTCACCCATCCAATTATTGATCCAAGCCGATGCTACTTAACTTTGGTAATCGGTGGATGGTAGTCTGATCCTCTAGTCTGTTATGAACTTACAACAAAGGAAAGTTTACGGTATAACTTAACTCGAATAATCAAATTGATACATTCTACTTAAATAATGCACCTAATGATGAATTTAGTTTTGTACATAAATTTCGATAGAATTCATCAGATAGATATAATCAAATCTTTTTATCTATAAACTTATAAATATCCATATATAAATCGATATCGATTTATACTTTTGAATTGCTGCCGAAACCTTTGAATATTTTTCAAGTAATGGGGATTTAAGTTTGATTGATAGTTGACAAAATAAAAATTTAATAACATTAATATTAAAATTGTCACATTATGTTACATACATATATATATATTGTGACGTTATTTTTCGTATGGGGGTCAAATCAAAGTGAACGTCACAAGCACCAACTGATTTTATCGTATTTATGAGCATGGTAACTCAAGACTTAGAATTTAGCATACAGGTAGTAACGATTTTTGATACAGATTTTTGATTAAGTTAAAGTTTAAGAATTTAATATGGAGTAACGTCTAGCTACAGTTATGGGTTTTTGATAAGAAAAATTAAAGTAAAGATATAGAATCAGAATTATAGAAATTACAAATGGAATATTGTTTGAGATTAAAGTGTGGAAAATGATAAAGCTTGAGTTTTGGTTTACAGTTTTGGAATTTCGAGTATGTGAAGAAGTCAGTGTTACCGTGGAGCGGGACTTGAATTAGTCACCCGGTATCATCTGATGATAGAACCTAGTTCTATCCCTATGAGACTTCTTGGTAGATTGCAGAGGTCTAGCTGAAATGCTAGCGCTCCAGTGTATAAGGAATTTGATGGATGCAGATTGGGATCAGTTTTTGAGTTTTGGTTTGGCAGGCCTCAACAGTAATTTTGTGACCGTTGCTGTTGTGGAAGCCGTTTGGTCATTTTTAATTGATTTTGTCTGACAGGCCTCAGAGGACAAGCTATGACCACTTGTACCGCTGAGGAAGTCATAGGTCACTTAGTTTTAAGTTTTACGATCCCAGCTGAAGTCTGTTCCAGGAGAGCAACTACCAAGGATATCCATACTCAAATCAGGTTTAGAGAATACGTTTGGTGAGATATAGCCTCCAGTTACCGACATAGTAGAGTTTGAAATTGATTTATGGATTTAGAATACAGAGGTCAGTTATAGATAATGATAAGATTTAGTTGAGGTTTTGGATTTGATGATTGAGAATTAAGAAGTCGAAGGGAGACCTTCGAAGAGTACGGACGTGAGCATTGAGCTCTGGTCGCTTGAGGCGAGCAGACGTGTCCAGTAATGGCTACAGTATCATGGCATTGCGGTAAGCTACAGATTAAGAGTATTGCTACAGAAGTATTATTTTAAAACAGTGTAAGACGTTACTTGATATTTTATTCATCAGTAATCAGGTATGAAATAATTATTGTAATTATTAATAATTAATAGAGTTCGAGTTAAAATCTTGAAATATCATACTATTGTTTTAAATAAAGAAACTATGTAAGATCTGAGAGAATTATGAGAATATTGTTACAGTTAGAGTCATGTTCACGATTTATTGTTAATATTATTTTGTAAAATAATTATAAGAGATATGTTTGATTATTAAACCAATTGTCGTCTAATTAACGTCAATATTAGACCCATGTACGTTAGTTTTACAAGTTTTGTTAAAGAAAATGTTCTAGAGTATCAGTTTTATAATTTATTGTTCTAGTTTACTGAAAATTAGTTGATTGTTATTTAGCTCTAGTTATTAAACAATTTATGTAGAATATATTGCTACGCATTATTTAGATGTCAATTCACCTTTTGTTAAGATTAATTTCATTATTATTAGATTCAGTATTTTGTTATAAAGAAGAATTATTTGTACGATGCTACAGTATTTTGTTTATTGTTAAATAGAGATTTGAGTTTATTGTTGTTTAATAAAAATTGCAAATCCACTAATAATCTACACGAATTTGGAATGATGTAACCCGGACCACTCCCTCTCTCCATAAACCTACACACTGAGCGACACCATGGCATACCGTAACTCTGTTTTTAGTTTTCTAGTCTCTGTTTTTGATTTTGCTTATAAGTTCTGAGCATTTCGTTAAAGTTTTAGTTATAGTTTTTTATTTAGTTTGCGTGGTTTTGGTGATAACTCCACAGATCAAAAATTATCCAGGTTTTACTTATGCGTGGTTTTGAGATAGTTCCACAGATCAAAAATTTATCGAATTATAAAGATTTACTGGTTTGGTAATTCCAGTGATAAAAATTACCTGGCGCCCGTATTCATATTGAGACTGGAAGCTAAAAGCAGAGAACGAAGTTGTAGCGCAGAATTCGGCGTATTAGCGTATGCTAAATATGTCTGAATCAATTTTTGCGTTATAATATATACCCATGTAGGGGAAGGGGGCGCAAAAGGCGTAGGGTAGGTAAATCGGGGTACCCCCAAAATTTCATAAGAGAAAATTTTATTTTTTAATTATTCAAAAATCACTTTCGTAAACATAACTGAGTAATATTTTAAATATTTTTGTTAAACTTTTTCAAAAATCGAGTTTCAGTCCAAAAATGTTGATGGCTTTTGATTTATGATAAAAACCAGTAAAAAGTTTTTTTTCTGCTTTTGCATCCAGCAATCGTGTAAGATGTAATATTTCGTTATAAAAATTGCTCACAAAAAACTTTAATTTGATCAATTTTTTTAATATGCAGAAATTTTTTTTTGGGCCTTTTTTAGGGGATACCCAATTTTGCCCGCCAAAGTGAAAATTTTTTGTTTCAACGGCAACTGAAATTTTTATTTATTTACTTCGCATATCATTAAAAACAAAAAGATTTATATTAGCGTATTTTAATCCTTGGAACCATAGTATTTTCTTAAGTACCCCGCTTTGCCCCCCCTTACCCATACGTAATTAAATATTTATAGATTTCATATCATTGAAGCCTGATCAGATCCAATTTTATATATAATTAGACATGATCATATATAGGCTTATACATGATTATACCCAGCTTTCATCCGTTAGATCTAATCAGATCTAATCATATATAGACTTATATATAATTAGATCTGATCAGATCTAATTATATATAGACCTATATATCATTAGACATGATCATATATAGGCTTATACATGATTATACCTAGCTTTCACCCGTTAGATCTAATTAGATCTAATCATATATAGACTTATATATAATTAGACCTGATCAGATCTAATTATATATAGACCTATATATAATTAGACATGATCATATATAGGCTTATATATGATTATACCTAGCCTTCATCAGCCAGGTCTGATCAGATTTAATTATATATAGGTTCATATATGATTATATATAATTCCATGTATGACCATGTATAATCATATATAATTCCATATATGATTATATATAATTATATATGATCTTAAATATAATCATATATACTCATATATACTTATATATAATCAGATAAAATCTTTTTTTATCGGTAACCGACATAACCTCTCCAATGATGGACAAATAAATATTTAGTCCTAGCCCAACGAGGTAATAAACAAAATGATGGTATTGTGGTCCCAGTAAGAGAATAGACCTCGGAAATTGTCCCCACTACCGAACATTTGTGAACTGCGCATGCGCACAAAAAAGTGGGAGAGCATTTAACACATAAAACATCCAGAGTGGGAGTAAAAACCGACGACACCCGAGGTCCATTCTCTTGTTGGGATGACAATATCCTGAGAACTGCAGATCAAAAGTTGGCGTCAAATGATGCTAATTTCGCCGACAGCCCACTAAACACTTAACATAGCTGACATAACCTCTTCAGTAATGATGAATAAATATTTAATTTTTATACAATCCACAATGCATAGATAAATATAATTTATATATCAGCTTGCAGATCGCAATTTTTAGCTTGCAATAGTTCTGAAACAGAAAGTGCCCGAAGGCAGGATAAAGCAGAATTATGCTCTTTATACAGAATGACAAAACTAATGTGTTTATGTACTTACAGAGAGAGAGAGAGAGAGAGATAGAAATAAGGGAACTGTTAGAGGAGGGAGGTCATAAAGGGGTGGTGGAGTGGGTGATTAAAATACAGAAACTGTGACAATAGAGGGAAAGGGGAATGAATGGAGGGTATTTAGGAAGAAAAAAAAATAAAGAGGTCGGAAAGAATGTGTGTGGGAAAAATTAAATAAAATAATTGGTAAGAACCAAGTCCATAAACTTGACCATTAGGCCGTTGTATAGGAATAAATAATAATTGTATAATAACAAGTGACATCATATTTTATATTCTCATGAGAAATGATACTGCACGGAAAAAAATAATATGTGGAAATGGCAGATATGGGAATATCAAAATGACATGGATAGAATTTGTTAGATTTACAAAGAAAAACTGTTAAATTAACAGATATAATCTGTGAAATTAACATAACCATAATATGTCAAATTCACAGGTAAAAACTGTCAAATTCACAAAAATAATCTGTAAAAAGTTGATTATCAAGTTATATAAAATTTACAAACCAAATTTCATTCTTATGAATTATTTTTAAAACCAAAAAACGTGGTTTTTAACTTTTTACCGATTACAGATTATTTTGCATTATTTAAATAATTTTATCAGTTAAAAAAATAAATCATTATTTTCGGATATTTTTAGTGGCTAAATTTCCCCCAGCTATAAAAAATCAGCCGAAAAATGGATTAACATATTGAATTTTTTTGAGTTTGACGATAAAAATTAAAAGAAATCATTTTCTCTGAATTTTCGGCTGGTCCATATTGCCCTAGGTATCATGCGTAGGGGTAAAAGTACGCAAATATATCGGATTTATAGAAATTAGACGAAAAAAAAAATTTTTTTTATAAAATTTTGGGGGTACCTCGTTTTGCCCCCCCTCCCCCTATATGTATCTTAATGGTTTTTACTTTCTATTGTTTGCAGATTTGAACAATTATTTTACATAAATACCTAATTTTTTTAGTTAAAACTTCAATTTTTAGAATACATTTTGATGTACTGTTTACATTTTACGAAATGTATAATTTTTACTCATTAAAAACAATTTCAATTATTGTTTTAATATAAATTTCACACTTTTTTTTTTTTTTACTGAATTTCGAATTTTTTAAATGTGATTATTACACCGAAAAACTGTCAAATTGACAGTTTCAGATTGACAGTTTCCACAATGTGAAAATAACATTTCCAAATTTGTTAAATTGACAGCTTTGGGTTGACAGCGGCAAATCTGTCAATTTGACCGTTTTAACTGTTATTTTCACAGGGTCATTTTTTCCGTGTGTATGCTAAGACGTGACATTTTTGCAAGCAATGAAAATATGTTCCAAATTGATGAGTTTAAAAACACTTTATTTTTTCTATTTTAAATTGAAATTGTGCATTTGTTATTGATATAAATAATAAAACCATCCATTAAGCTCCCTTAACGCTTTCACGCTTGAGATGTGCACAATAAAGAACTTCCACATAGGTATTATTTATTAATTTAATTATTATTATTCAATAAATAATTTGAATTTTCAATTGATATTTTTCTTATAGCAAAATTGATCAATTTTAATGATATCTAATCATTTACTGAATCACTAGTTTAATATTTATGTATTATGAGAAACTTAACATTTTTAATTATGAAAAAGACGTCAAATCGTCTCAAGCTTACAATGAGCGTTTTTTTTTCTTGATATTAGCTAAGTCTGGATGGTTAGTATATTCATTTGCTACATCAAAATAAATTTAATTCTCTGTGGTATAATTTTAATAATTCGTTAACATCTGTTATTCATAAAAAAAAAACGCGACGAATTTGTTTTTTGGATTTTTCCGATAGTTGAAGCTCTCTCTGATTAAAATGAACGATTCAAA